>CM076570.1:1355448611-1355785519 GCA_034641835.2 Pinus albicaulis
GAGATCACGTCAAATGCTATTAACTTTCGTATCACCTTAACTCATGCATAATGGGAATCCTCGATATTAAATCTAAAATACTTATAAAATCTTTTACAAACCTCGAGATCATAAAAAACCTAAATTATCATTAAATTGATAGCATATGCTTCATGTGAATTTTACATTTATTACCTTATTGGGATCCGTAAATTGGCCTTTTCATGATTAGCGAATTTTGACGTTCCGTTGCAATGCGGGATATGCGACAATGTGATATTACGATGGTTTTCCTGTTGAATGATGGAATGCGATATCGACATATGTTGTATGAAAAATTGTGATATCGTTATCCATTATATAATGTACTTTGCAACTTCCCACATTGGCGTTTTTACAATTCACATATCGGTGTTTTGGTATTTCACATATCGGTGTTTCAGTTTTCGGCGATTTATTTCCATCTTATTGTATTTCTAGTCCTTTATGGGTTCCTTGGAGCGCTTTTCATGATTTTCTTATGTTTTTTAATGAAAAAACAAAACTTAATGTAATAGGTTCAAATTCTAAAGTTTATTTCTAAAATTAATTTAATCCTAAGAATTATTTAAAAGGGTCCCCATTGTTCTTTCTATACTATCTATCTAGAAAAATGGGGGGGGGGGGGGTGTTGTAATGCTACAAAAATTGGTGATACGTTGGATGAATCTAGAATCTTTGATAAATATTAATACTTAAAAGACAGTATTTTAGGAAAATATAAATGATTGATATCTGTTTTTAATATAGGTAAAGTTCAATCCTAAAAATGCATCTAAAAAAGACATTAATTCTTAACCTGTTACTGACTGTAAAACTTGTTTCATTGATGATAAAGGAAAATTATCCTTTTGACATGCTTTGTTCAGATTTCTAAAGTCAATACAAATTCGGATATCACCATTCTTTTTTCTTACAGATACTATATTAGAAACCCATTTTGAATATCTAACAAGAAAAGTAATTTTTCCTTTCAAAAGTTTGTTTAACTCATTTTTTATTTGAGTTCCCAAATTTGGATGTATCTTCCAGAGCTTTTGCTGGATGGGTTGAACATCAGGTAACATAGGAATAATATGTTGACTTATATATGGGTTGTAGGTTTTAAGATTTTCATAATTCCATGCAAAAATATCTGTGTACTTTCTCAATAAGGAAATGAACTCATTTCTTTATTCAGATGAAAGGGTAAGCCCAAGATTTATATCTTTATGTTCTTTATCATATCCTAAATTAACTAGTTCAGACTTCAAAGTAGAACTTTGTGGTTTGCAGTTGTTGATTTTTTTGAATCTGTCTTTTAAATCATATAAACCTTCAAGTTTTACCACAGAATTTGGTAAAATATTCTTGTTAGCTTGTTGATTGATTTGATTAGCATGTTCATATTCATCTAGAATTTGATCATCTATGATTTTTCAGAAGTAAGAAAACTTAAAATGTCACTATCGTCATTGAAGACTCGCCAACTAGTAATGTTATCTGGCACATATGGACGAAAAATAAATTCGATAGAGAATCTGTCAAGAATAAAATATTTAGGTGGAATTAGCTTGGATGCAACGTTAGCCAAAAGATCAACATTTGCATTTTGTGATCTAGGAATAGGAGAGATATTGAATGCTAAAAAATGAGATGTGAGTTCTCGAACCAGAGATTGATAATGTTTCAAGTGAATTGAGAGATAATGAATAGTGCTTCATACTTTTCTTACGACAATTTTTGAATCTCCAAATACCTGAATATATTGTATATAAAGACTTATTGCTTTGCAAATACCTTGAACTAAAGCTTCATATTCAGCAATATTGTTGGCACATTCAAACTCAAGTCTACAAGCTAGCAAAGTTTTTTCACCTTTTGGACTAACAAGTACACATCCTGCTCCTGCACCATCATTGGATCTTGATCCATCAAAGAAAAATTTCCAAAACGGGGAATGGATTATTGTTTCTTCTTCAAAATTTGAACACCTGGTCAAATCATTTTGGGAAAAAATTTATATTTGTGAATTAACAGAATCGAGCAAGAAAGGTAAAATTTTAGCATTAATATTACCCAAAAATGAATCTATAGAATAGTTACCCAAAATATTATTATTGAATGCTATGGGTTTATTTTCTTCTCCAAGAACTGTAACCGAGTATTTCATATGATTTTCGCGATCAACTTTAATTTGGTTGGGTTTTCCATTGTATGGAAGCCACATGTGAGACCAGTCCATTGCAAAATATCCATGTAACTTTTTAGACCAGTGTCTGCTAAGAACAAAACCATAGAATTCAGGATGTTGGCAATCAGTATATCAATAATTTGAGCAAATTTTGGATTTGATGACAATCAAATACTTACTGATTTGATTTCTCCTAAGACCTTAAATTTTTTTCTATCCAATTGAACTATGATAACTAATGATTTATGGGGTGCGATATTTAACCTCTCGCAAATTTAATATGGCATTATATAGGATTATGCTCCAGAATCAATCAAACAATTATGAACATATATATTGTATATTTCATAAGTTAAGAGGAAAGGAGGGGTATGAGAATTGGATCAATCACCAATCAAAATAGCATCCTAAGCATTTACTTTGTTTGAATTGTCAATTGGAAGCTTCCCTATCCCATTAGCAGCTTTATCAATAACAGTTGAAGGAAGAGGAGATGTAGTAACTGCATTCAAATCTTTCAATAAGATATTTGGTTGTTGCTTTAATTTGCTAACTTCGTGAAGAGAAATATTAGCTTTAATCTTCTTCATATCCTCAACAATTTTGTATTCAATAGTATCACATATTACCAAAGTTTTAGAATGAGGATTGGGTACATATTTAATCTGTTGGGATTCAGTAATAACTTGCTGAGATGGTTTGACTAGTGGTTTTTTATTAATAGGTTTGTCTTTAGCAATATAAGTTGGGACCTTCTGTTTCTGAATTTATTGATTTGGTTCTGCAGAAGCCTTACTTCTAGTGCTAACAGGCATTGCTTTAGACTCTATCTCTTCATCAGAGGAATGTAAGACAAAGTCCCATAATTCATGTAATTCAACTACTTCTTCCTCTTGAGATTTTTCGGCATAAGTTGTAGTTTCTTCTTCCTCTTCTTCTTCAGATTTAGCATTAGGAATAATATTGGGAGGCTGTGATACAGGCGGTTGATTTTTTCTAAATTATCTAAAGGCCTTTTTAATAGAAATCTCGGCAACTTGTTTCTTTATTTGAACCATTTCATTGGACATGGTTTTCAGGACCTTTTGAAATCCCTTGAGACCGAAAGGATATTTGGGAGTTTTCTTCTTTTGATCATCTTTGAATGTTACTTTTTTAAATTTTTTGTCTTCTAACTCAGTATTCTTTTCTAAAGCTACGATTCTTTTTCTACAGACAAGGATTCCTTCATATTTTCTACAAGAGTAGGATTATTGGATCTATCTACAAAAATCTCTATATTATAAGGAAGAGAAGATATGTACCACTCTATTTGTACATCCAATCTTGGTCGAGAGGCAGCTGGAATTTTATTCAATAACTTGTTAACCTAGAGTTGAAATCTTTTATATTTTCATTTGAACTAGATTTTAAATTAGAAATATCATTGATTAAGGATGCAATTGTCCTATCATCACCATATTTAGCAAGAAATAAGTCTTGAAAATTATTCCAATCTCCTATTGAACCAGAAGGGAGGGAAAAATACTAGGATCCTGCAGATCCTTGAAAGTATAAGGAAACAATCTTACTACAACGTCTTCATGTTGCATACCATGGAGACTCATAGCCAACATAAAATTATTGAGATGATATTCAGCAGGAAGACCATCGTCGGGATTATATTTTATTAACCATTTTTCTGGAAGATCCGGGAGAGGATGTAAATTTTGCATTTGCACGGCTCCTAGATTAACCCATGGTAGGTTGGCCATTGTTTGATTTGGTGCCTGTGAAGATGAGCTAATGGGTCCAGAAGCAGATATGGATGGAGAAGAACTTACTACTGGACTAGTACTACTTACAGCAGCACCGATTGTTTAAGTAGAAATGGGTTGATGAAAAGAAATGGGTTTATTAGAGGAGATGGTGGAAGTAAATGGAAATGAAGATGATGTGATCTCACTGATACCTAATTAAGATTCTGATGTGGTTGCTTTCTTACGATGAGGTAAAATAGGAAACTTGAAAGGATTTATCCCTAGTTTTTCACGTTGTGATCGTGTTAACACACCAGTACTTCGAAACTTCGATGTAATAATTTTTCAGATATTTCTGGTTTTGTTGTCTTATCTAGAGATATAGATATTTTTTCTAATATTTCAATCAAATAATGAACTTCAGTAGATTCAAGAATGTGTTCTGAAAAAGGTCTATGAGGTAATGTTTCAGGAGATGTAAGAAATTGTTCTACATCTTTAGTCTTATGACTAGGAGATAGTGAATGATATCTAGAAGCTGTAGAAAATTTGGAGGGAGTTTGACTCTTATGTCGGCTTTTCATTTGAGATTCAGCTTTATATTTTATACATATTCGGATGCCCTCCTTCTAGCACCAAAAATGTTGAAGGCTAGAGAGTGACTTCCTCAACATTAGGGATTCCACCCAGTCGAGAAGTTAGTGCAACTTCTTGCTACTCCTTTTCCGTTGAAATGGTGGGTCCGATTGGGGATATAGGGACCAGTTTCCCGTATAAGAAATGAGTATGTAAAAAAATGGAATAAAATCAACACAAATGGGATGATTTTTTATATTGATAACATAAATAAAACTAATTCTAACTACTTCCCGGGATTGACTGATTTATATGATTACAGAGTAAGATTTCATAAGTATGAAACAATATATATCATTTGCATACTAAAATGAATGTAAGGACATTAAAGAAACTAAATCAATGTAATTGATTTAGTTGATGAATAACATTAATCATATAATAGCTTTCAAAGTCACTTGTCTAACATCGTATCATTCAATACATTTTATCAATAGTAATAAGAATATATATCATTTCAATGCTTATCAGAAAGAGACATATAGATAGAAACAAGTTTTCTATAATCTCATAAACATAAAATGATTAATACACAAGTAATAGTACCTATTGCATCATACCTTAGTTCTGAAAATATAGCCTGTCAGCTCAGACTTTCAATTAGATACTTCTATTCAAACAATAGTGTAAGTTCCAAAAGCCACCTTCTCAAAAATATGAACCCCTTTCTAAATGCATGAAAGGGGTTTAAATACTAATTAATATAACAAAAATAGAAGACTTGTGAAAGAATTCTTCTTAATATAATCTAAAATATAAACTAAAATCTAGGAAATTAAAATGCAAGAGTTATAACAGTCTCAAGGTTGTTTCTCGGATCCACTCTCTAACTGTTCCTTGAGCTGGAACGCTTTGATCATATATTTGAGCTTGGGGGGATGCATTGGCTGCATTCTCATATGGCCCGTGAATATTGCATCATTGAGTGCTGGAAGAATTTGAACTGTTGCATTGGAAAGACACCTCAACACTTTGAATTGACTGTGAGTCTTGCTCAACATATACGAGTAAACTTCCATATTTACCTTTGTTAAGTTTTCTATGTCAAGAGATTTCCTGCTTGATGTTTCTTGCCAATATTGTTTCAAAAGGCTGACTTCAGGCATAGTGTCTTTTGGAATTTCCTGGATAATATTAACTTGTAGAAGAGAATCTTTTATACATTAGGAGATGTTAAATGACATTTTTTTAGCTTTGATGATAGCTAATTATGAACTTTTCATTTTCATGTCCCAGTCTCCAAACATTATATCATTTATTGATTCTTCAAAGCGAGGAAGATCGGTCGCTCTCCCTTGCACCGTGTCTTGCCAATATATATATTTAGACACTTTATCATCATTTTCTTCATAATAAATACTCAAATCAGAAATTTGAGTGATTAACTGATCACTCATTTTAATTTTCTCTTGAATATGTTGGTATTTTGGATAGAAAATTGTCTATTGGTTTACCAACAATGTTTCTAGTTCTGTTGCTTCTTTCTTTACCTCATTAAGTTTTGGATTCTTCTAGAGCTTTTAGATGTTCTACTGTAATTGATGGACTATTAAATCCTTTTCTTTAATTTCATTCTCGATTTTGAGTTTGAGACCTTCAAACTCTAGTTGCATACTATTAATATTTGATTGTAAATTCTGCTCTATCCTTTGTTTTTCATTGAAGAAAATTTGCTCCATTTGAGTCATTTTCTGATCTTTATTGATGATTAATGACTCAATCTCTACTGCATTATGAATAGTTTTTACTACATAAGTGTTGAGTCTCAAAAGTGTTCTCCATATTCATACATATTTCCATTATGTCATAATCATTTAGCTCTTATTTCATAGCCATTTGACCTAAAACCCTACATCAAGTAACCATTTTCATAAATATATGGGTTAGGATCCTTGTTTTCCAAAGTTATTTATTTTATGTATTTTAAGTGAATTTATGATTAGAAACTAGAAAATTAACATAGTTTCATATATCTATATGTGTTATGAGTTTTGTGACATGTGTAGGTCAAAATGAGACTTCTAGAAGACCCTTATGTGGCACTCTAAAGCCAAATTCGAATTTGGTTGGAGAAGATTATGGAATCAAGAGGATATGTGTCTCACTTCCTTGTTGTATTGAAACTCTAAGAGGATATGTGTCTCATCTCTTAGTTGTGTTGAAACTCTAGAAAGACATGTGTCTTATCATTTCCTATTTTGATTGTAACTCTAGAGATGGAGGGAGAGATTCATGGACTCCCATTAATGAGATGACTACTCATATTTTGTATAAATAGGAGAAGCTTTCTCCTATCATAGGTAATGAGAAGGTAATGAGGAAGTAATGAAAAAGTAGTAGAGAAGTCTTTTGTAACAAAGTTCAAGATGGAATGGGATGTAGATTTGTGAGTTCCTTTTAATAAAGAAGTTCCTTGATGGTGTTTTGATTACAATTTCAAGGAGCTAAGGACTACACCAAATTGGTAGCAGAGGGCCCCTGCTATCCAAGGAGGCCTTTACATGTTTTCTAGATAAGTTGTTTTCAATTATGTTTTGTCATTACTTAGATTGCTTTCTGAAATCATAGCTTTTAGCATAATTTTTCATGGCAGCCCAGGCATTTGCATATCTTTTGACTAATGACATGGAATCAATATTGTTCTGCTGCTAATTTATTTTTCTTAGTTTTTGTTTAATTCCAGTACTGCTTTGTTTATTTCAGTCTTGCACATTTGTTTCCATAGTTAGATTTAGATATATTAAATTGCTCATGTCATTTTCAGTTACCTCCGAAAGCCACAGCTGGACTGATGGTGAGGGATTGTATTATGAAATGTGTAGTTTGATATTAGTTTCATTTCTGCAAGTTAGATATATTAAATTGCTCATAACATCTTCAGTTGCCTCCGAAAGCCACAGCTGGACTGATGGTGAGGGATTGAATTATGGATGTGTAGTTTGATATTAGTTTCCTTTCTGCAAGTTAGAAATATTAAATTGTGCATGACATCTTCGGTTACCTCCGAAAGCCACAGCTGGACTGATGGTGAGGGATTGAATTATGAATGTGTGGTTTGATATTAGTTTACTTTCTGCAAGTTAGATATCAGTTACTCAAGTTGTTTATGGTTACTTCCGAAAATCATAGCTGGACTAATGATGAGGGATCGGAAGACAAGTTGATGTAATTTGATTTAGATTTACTTTATTGCAACTTTTGGATTTCTTTCAGCATAGTTTCTTTTGTGTTTAGACAACAACAAGAATAGTTTGGTTTCATGCTCACTAGTTCACTGTTTTGATTTATTAGATTAGCAGCACCTTTTTCATTTCAGTAGCACATTTTCATTTCCTTTCAAGTTTTGTCATTGTATGTTTCAAATTCATTTTTTCAGTTTCAAGTTGGTAAATCATTATAAATGACATCATTGCCTTGAATATCCATAACCATACTTGTCTTTTAGAATTTCATAAAAATCCAAAAACGACAAAAAGTAAGAGATAGGTTATCTTGCACATATGGTGCGCCACACTTCGTCAGCTTACGAATCCCTGGTTGATAATTTATGTTAGCAATTTAGGACACACTAAATTGACCAAACATTTTGGCGCCGTTGCCGGGGAAGTGTAACTAGGTAGCCTTATTTCTTACATCTAAAAAAATTAATAATTCTTGAGTATGCTCTCCTCCTGCACTTTGTGTGATCTGGAGGATCAGAAAAAGGATTGTTATGTAAAAAAATTAATAATTCTTGAGTATGCTCTCCTCCTGCACTTTGTGTGATCTGGAGGATCAGAAAAAGAATTGTTATGTGAAAAAGAAAAAAAAAAGGAGACAAAATAAAACTTCATCATTTCAATTGATTCAACAATTTAAAAAAAAAAAATTGTTTTCATGAAAAACTTTGATTTCAATAAAATTGTTTTGTTTAATGAATATATATGTGTATTTTTAAATTTTTGAAAATATCACATACATAATTTTATTAAACAAATCAATTGAAAATAAAATAAAAAATAAAAAATAAAAAAAAATTAAATTGTTTTGTTACTAAGATATATATGTATATTTTTAAAATTTTTGAAAATATATATATAATTTTAATAACAAATCATTTAAAAAAAAGAAAAGAAAAATTCAATATATTGTTTTGTTTAGTAAATTACATATGTATATTTTTAATTTTTCAAAATTTAACATGTGTAATTTTATTAACAAAAAAAAAAAAAAAAAAATCATTTTGCTTAATAAAATATGTGTATTTTTAATTTTTAAAAATATAACATATAGTTTTATTAACAAAACAAATAAATTTAAAAAAAAAAAAAAAAACAAACAAACAAACAAAACAATAACAATAACAAATCAATAAACAAAAATGAAATGGCCATGGCATTTTGAAAAATGAATTACTCTCAACAGAAAACATAAAAATTCAACCATTTACAATGCTTGCAGCTGTATTATGGCTCGGAAACATCAGATTTTCTTTGCTTCTGATAATGAAAATCACGTAGAAGTTGAAAATGATGGTGTTAGAGATGCTGCAAGGCTGCTAGGTTGCAGTGTTTCAGAGCTTATGACAGCATTATCGACCTGTAGGATTCGAGCTAGAAACATCATCAAATTCCCTAAATCCTTGAAAGAATTTGTGAGGCCTTTATGCAATTTCTCGCCATTCAAACCTGTCAAGTTCCCAAATGCCAATTCCTTTTATTATACCAGGCCTGTTAGCCTTGCCAATGTCGCCTGCCATCACCAAACGCTCCTTCCGATTCATAAGATGGCATGTAAGAGAACAAGACATTGAAATTGACAAAATTTTCAAAGAGGAAAAAAAAAACGTGCCTTAACTGAACTGAAGAATGCTCAGGATAACAACACTCTTTACACATGGCAATCAGCAAACCATAAGTTGTATTTCATTCTCAGAAAAACGCAGTTTTGAACCACGTTCTGAAGAAAACGATTTTTGTTGCTGTGGCAGAACCCAGGAAACGCAAACTGTTTTTGACACGTCAATTTGAAACGAATTTTTTGAACGATTGAGGAAGAATTTTGAAAATCCACGACATGGGTTTTTTCGCCAACGTGGTCAATTACATAACCCAGAAATCGTTTTACGCAATTCGTGGCGGTCTGGGAGAATTTCTCGGTTCTTTGAAGGTCATTTTCGTCTGCCGCGTGAGGAAAACGATTTTTTTTTAGTGAAGAATTTGAAAACGGCACTCTACATTGATAATTCGGTTTCCTGATTTCTAGGAAGAAGAATCCAAGTTGAAATCAAATTCTTAACATGGCATTTAATCCACATTCCACTTATTTTTGAATTCAAATTGACTTCGTCTACTTTCTGAATGTTGGATTTCATTAATTCTTCTTCCTTGCATTATCTGAACGGCGGACACTTCTGACTTTAGAAAATCAATCTCTCAAGAAGCGTATCACTGGTTTTTAGTCTAGAGCAGTTTATTGGCAGGTGGTGGTTTACATTGGAGTTCGTTTTTTATTTTATTTTTTTTAATAAATTGTTTTGTTTAAATTATATATGTATATATATATTTTTTTAAATGTAACATATATAATATTTAAATAAAAAATAATAATAATAATAATAATAATAATAATAATAAATTTGCAGTTCTCTTTTTCAATTCTGTTTTGATTATTTAAAAAAAAAATTGCATTTCTCTTTTGTTGTTTAAAAAAAAAAAAAAAACAATAATTTTGAATCAATGAAATGAATAAGTTATTTGCTCATTTTTCTGAAGGTATTGATTAATTTTGGATTGATGATGAAAGATGAATGGCTAATTTTTTATTTAAGATTTTTAGCTACAGAAACCGTTGACATTCTGCAGCTAAAGTCCAATTCCGCAGCTGAAGTCCAATTCCGCAGATGTTCTTCAATTCCGCAGCTGAAGTCCAATTCCGCAGCTGAAGTCCAATTCCACAGCTGTTCTCCAATTCTGCAGCTGAAAAACCTCACTATTCAAATCAGCATAACTTTCTCATACAAAATCAGATTTTGATGATTTAACTATCGTTGGAAAGGTCTCAACAAGATCTACACAATGAGAAATCCATCATTAGAGTTTGAAATGGTAAATAATGAAATAAATTGCTGAAAAGAAGCTACATTCAACTTGAGGCACTAATTCCAAAACAGGTATAAATTCTTTTGATTTTTCTTTTGAGAACTTGTTTCATTAATACAAATTCTTAGTTTTGTGTGTAAATATCATAACTAGAGAGATTGATCACCTCTCTCCTTTGATAATCTTACATTCCATTGCAGAAGAAGTATTAGTTTTTTTTGCAGGTTTCAGGAGGAAGGACAAATGACTACAAGAGAATGGTGTCTCTCTAAGAGACCAATTTGTTTCATAAGAGGATGATCAGCAACAAAGAGGAGGAAATATGTTGATGCAAAATCAGATCCAAACACTTGAAAAACTTTCAGATACTATTGTCTCCATCACATCCATACCTCATAATAAACCATTCACCTCATTTCACTTCATGTTTTCCATTTACATTCACATCCACTTTCCATTTCTTTTTGTCCATTCATAACCACAAATAAAAGCAAGAGGCTCATTCACATGCTTATTGCCCATTGCCATTTCTTATTCACATGCTTATTACCCATTTCTATTTCTACTCTCCATTGCCATCTTCCATTTTCATTTTTCATTTCTTGTCATTTTCATTCTGCAAATAAGCCCTGCTTCAATGCAAATTATTGAGTCCATAGTCCTTTGAGTCTAAGTTCTTTGTAAAAACACCTTGAGGCTTGCATGCCTTAATGGCAAGTTCTCATGCTGACAAACAATGGGAATACATTAATGTCTCTTGTTCGTCAGATCTTCTAGGTGACTCGACATCAACAAAATCATTCGTACCTAGCAAGATGTGTTTGGGCATCTTGACTCTCATTGTCATTAATGGTGAGAGTTCTCGTGTTGACTAGTGGCATCCATTAATGGCCACTGATTCAACAATTTCCTACTATGTTCGACATTAGAACATCTTTTCACATAGTAGGAATTGTGCCAATGAGTTTTGAAGACATGAAGACTATTATTTTCAGCATTTTGGAGCAGATTCAGCAAGTTTTAGTAGGAGCAATAAAAAGTCATCTCATCTCTTTATCCATTACTCCTCTTGTTCAGCCACTTGAAGAAGAATATGATCAGAATTTTGCAGCCACCACACATACACAACTCATCCACATTTAAGGTAAGTGAAGGTATGTTGTTTTCTAATTTTTAGTCATGTAATTCATTAGAACGCTAAAATTGTAACTTTGGAAAAATTCCTCACTCCCTTTTCCACATTGTCATATCTTTAGTTGGGGGGGGGAAGGGACATCATTTCATATCCACATGTCATACACTATCACACATTTTCATTTCATTTCCATACACATATACTTCCCAACCAACTATTGTTGCAACATGATTCAAAAGATTATATGTCTTGCAAATGATCAATTCATTGATGAAGTAGTTGATTCTAAATGTTTTCATGAACTTTGATGCAACAAAGAAAATAAAGCATTGTTACACAAGAACCAATGCTTCAAAAAAAAAAAAAAAAAAAATGGTTGTCACACAAGAACCAACCATTGAAAAAAAAAAAAAAAAATGTTGCAATCAAATGTATTATACTTTGCCAAAAAGGAAAATATCAAGAAGCAAAGTTTGGAATGAATCTATATGAGTCAAAACTCATAAAAGATCAACTCATGGACAAATGAATCATTGCAATAGTTGGATGAGGACATGCAACAAATTGAGTTGGGGGGTATGTTGAGTCTCAAAAGTGTTCTCCATATTCATACATATTTCCATTATGTCATAATCATTTAGCTCTTATTTCATAGCCATTTGACCTAAAACCCTACATCAAGTAACCATTTTCATAAATATATGGGTTAAGATCCTTGTTTTCCAAATTTATTTATTTTACGTATTTTAAGTGAATTTATTATTAGAAACTAGAAAATTAACATAGTTTCATATATCTATATATGTGTTATGAGTTTTGTGACATGTGTAGGTCAAAAGGAGACTTCTAGAAGACCCTTATGTGGCACTCTAAGACCAAATTCGAATTTGGTTGGAGAAGATTATGGGATCAAGAGGATATGTGTCTCACTTCCTTGTTGTATTGAAACTCTAAGAGGATATGTGTCTCATCTCTTAGTTGTGTTGAAACTCTAGAAAGACATGTGTCTTATCATTTCCTATTTTGATTATAACTCTAGAGATGGAGGGAGAGATTCATGGACTTCCATTAATGAGATGACTCCTCATATTTTGTATAAATAGGAGAAGCTTTCTCCTATCATAGGTAATGAGGAAGTAATGAAAAAGTAGTAGAGAAGTCTTTTGTAACAAAGTTCAAGATGGAATGGGATGTAGATTTGTGAAGTTTTTCAATAAAGAAGTTCCTTGATGGTGTTTTGATTACAATTTCAAGGAGCTAAGGACTACACCAAATTGGTAGCAGAGGGCCCCTGCTATCCAAGGAGGCTTTTACATGTTTTCTAGATAAGTTGTTTTCAATTCTGTTTTGTCATATTTCCTTACTTAGATTGCTTTCTGAAATCATAGCTTTTAGCATAATTTTTCATGGCAGCCCGGGCATTTGCATATCTTTTGACTAATGACATGGAATCAATATTGTTCTGCTGTTAATTTATTTTTTTTAGTTTTTGTTTAATTCCGGTATTGCTTTGTTTATTTCAGTCTTGCACATTTGCTTCAGTAGTTAGATTTAGATATATTAAATTGTTCATGTCATTTTCAGTTACCTCCGAAAGCCACAGCTGGACTGATGGTGAGGGATTGTATTATGAAATGTGTAGTTTGATATTAGTTTCCTTTCTGCAAATTTAGATATATTAAACTGCTCATAACATCTTCAGTTGCCTCCGAAAGCCACAGCTGGACTGATGGTGAGGGATTGAATTATGGATGTGTAGTTTGATATTAGTTTCATTTTTGCAAGTTAGAAATATTAAATTGTGCATGACATCTTCAGTTACCTCCGAAAGCCACAGCTGGACTGATGGTGAGGGATTGAATTATGAATGTGTGGTTTGATATTAGTTTACTTTTTGCAAGTTAGATATCAGTTACTCAAGTTGTTTATGGTTACTTCCGAAAATCATAGCTGGACTAATGATGAGGGATCAGAAGACAAGTTGATGTAATTTGATTTAGATTTACTTTATTGCAACTTTTCAATTTCTTTCAGCATAGTTTCTTTTGTGTTTAGACAACAGCAAGAATAGTTTGGTTTCATGCTCACTAGTTCACCGTTTTGATTTATTAGATTAGCCGCACCTTTTTCATTTTAGTAGCACATTTTCATTTCCTTTCAAGTTTTGTCATTGTATGTTTCAAATTCCTTTTTCAGTTTCAAGTTGGTAAATCATTATAAAGGACATCATTGCCTTGAATATCCATAACCATACTTGTCATTTAGAATTTCATAAAAATCCAAAAACGACAAAAAGTAAGAGATAGGTTATCTTGCACATATAGTGCGCCACACTTCGTCAGCTTACGAATCCCTGGTTGATAATTTATGTTAGCAATTTAGGACACACTAAATTGACCAAACAATAAGCACCATCAAACTAAGATAATAAACTAAGTTCTTTTCATGGAGTTGACTGAGTTCCTTTCCAGAGAACTTGCATTGATGTTGTGTCCATAGGAATTTCTAGAGAATATTCAATATTTTGCTTCTTCTTTGACCTAAATACAACAAATTTATGCTTTGGACTGTAAAATACATCCAAAGGATGTATTTCCTCAATATTCAAAATTATTTATGCTATTGGAAAAGCAGGGATAATCTCCATGTCTTCGACAATGTTTCTGCTTGTCTTTCCTCTGTACCATTGATATTTGGTGTTTCATTTTGTTGAATAGAAATTTTGGAAACCTCTGCTGTGAATGATATTTCTCGAATTTCTATTTGATCTTCATAATCATTTAGATTAGAGGGCACTTGTTGAACGCTTGATCCACCTACATGGATTGTTGTTCTTAGAAAATCTTCAATGGGAAGAGTTTCTAACAAAATAGCATTCTGATCAGCAAGAGTATTAGTATCATATAATGCTTTTTCAAAACTTTCCCAGTCTTGATTAAATCTCTCTTCTTGTGGAACATCTATGATTTTTTATTCTTCCACTGGTACTTGCACCTGAACTAGAGGAATTGGAATCAGAATTTGTTCTGCTTCTGGCACTTGAATCTGAACTTGAGTAATTGGATTATGAATTTGTTTTGCTTCTAGCACTTGAATCTGAACTGGAGGAATTGGAATTTGTTCTGGCATTGACCTATGGAACATGTAGTTTGGAAAATAAGAATTCCTCTATTCACGATATTGTTTTAATTGTATCAGTTCTTTTGGATTGAATTTCACAGTTTCTATTTGCAGAACTCTTGAGAATTCCAGAATTAATTTAAACACATCGTCAAATTTATTAGTCTCACTTGCAAATGCCTGCAGCTTAACCTGATTCGTTATTTCTTTGGAAACACCATATGCATCATAATTTTTTTTGGTTAGAATTGGGAAATTTAAGGGTTTTAATCGATAAATTTCAAGACAAGAATGCTTGAAATTGTCGAGAGTATATGACCCACATGTGATAGGAATAGTTGGCTAAATTATCTTTTTGGCCTCTTTCAAAAATTTAGTCAACCCTTTACCTATGGTCTGAAATAATATTAGCCCAATCAAGAATATAGCCGTCAAAGGCTGCTTCTATCGGGGTTGTCCAATCTTCCTTAAACTTGGTTGTTTTTGAAGACCCAAAAAGACGACACATCATTGCAGCAATTTATGAGAATGGGATTTTAAGACAAACTACTGAGTGCATACCCTTATCATCATGTTTATGTCAATTAGGATCATTTCTCCAATCCTTAATCACATTTGCAGGGTGCTCATTCTTTCACATAAATTCTTGGACAAAATAATTGTCATATCTTTTCTGGGGCTCGGGCAATTTATACTTTTCTTTCAAATCTGCAGGCCTGAGAGAACCAATGAATATTCTTCTTTTGGTAAAAAATTGTCTATATCAGATGTCCACATCATCTAACACCCATATTACTAATTCAGTGTATGGCAGCATTTTAGGGTGTGCAACAATTCTATGTAGAAAACAGTTAGTTGCATCGAACCATGAGTCTAAATTTGAAGATTCATAATCATCAACTATAGCTTTTTTGTTCAAAATTACTTGTGGATTCTCGTTCTCAAACAAATTATAAATACCTTCCGAGCTTGAGAAACCAATTTTTGGGTTGCATGTTGTGTCTGAGACTAGAGGAGCCATCTCGTGACCTTTTTCTTGCTAAAAAACTAACTAAGGTAGGGTGGCAGACTTCGTTCATGCTTTAATCCACTAGTACATTTGGAGGAAATTCCGACACTTTGGTTCTGACACTTTTGAACAAATGTCAGAAATTTCCCCAAATTTTATCAATTTTTCAAATCCCGCCCACAACTGTCACTATACCGACGTTTGGAGATAAGAGTCACTATTGCGACACTTAGAAGTTAGTGTCAGTATTCTGACGTTTGTAGCAAAGCATTGGAATTATGATAGTTTCGGAAATAGCGTCAGAATTGCGACGGCATAGAGCAAAGTGTCGCTATTGCGACGTTTGAGGAAAGTGTCGCTATTGCGACAGTTCGGGAAAAGGTGTCAGAATTGCGACAATTGTGACAATAGCATCAGAATTGCAACAACATAGAGCAAATTGTCGCAATAGCAACGTTTGATGAAAGCATCACTATTGCGACAGTTTGGGCAAAGGTGTCTCTATTGCGATAGTTTTGGCAGAAACGTCGCTATTGCGACGGTTTGGGCTAAGTGTTGCTCTTGCGACGGTTTGGGCTACATGTCGATTCTAATTCACTCTCTAAAAGACTTTCGACATATGTCAACAATGATTTGATATTATTTGAATTAATTAGGGTCAGTTCAACGTTATTGCTATAACATTTTTATGTGAGGTTGCAGGCCATGAAACTTCGACCATGTTAAGGATAACTTTTTTTGAACATCTAGTCCAAGCATCAGATCTTTGTTCGTTATATTTCCAGAGATATGATCTAAGGAAGTTAGGGTTTATTTATGCTCTAGAATTCTTTCTCAAATCATGGTCAGATTGGTATTTTGGCTATCTTCTCGTCTGAAAATTATTAAGCCATGAAATCTTCATACATGGCCCATTTGTCGTTTGCTACCTTGTGTCTCCAGGTGGCCGGGCGCGTCGTGTCGTGCCGTGTGACGCCGCATGATCACCAACGGTGCCCGAGTTGGGCCATTTCGTGCGAGGGTGCCCATGTCAGATTTGCTAACTTGTGACCGCTTGGGTGCCTTAATGTGCATGTTCAGGTGGCCCGTTTGTCGTTTGCTACCTTGTGTCTCTGGACGGCAGGGCACGCCGTGTGACGTCGCACGACCAAGGGCACCCGGGTTGGGTCGTTTCGTGCGAGGGCGCCTATGTCAGATTTTCTAACTTATGACCGCTCGGGTGCCTTAATGTGCACGTTTGGGCAGCCTGTTTTCCGTTTGCTACCTTGTGTCTCTGGGCAGCCGGGCACGCCGTGTCGCTTCGTGTGACATCGCACGACCAAGGGCGCCCGGGTCGGGCCGTTTCATGCGAGGGCGCTCGTGTCAGATTTGGTAACTTGTGACAGCCCGGGTGCCAGCTTGTGCACGTTCGGGCAACCCATTTTCTGTTTGCTACCTTGTGCCTCTGTGCGGCTGGGCGCGCCATGTCGTGCCGTGTGACGCCGCATGACCAAGGGCGCCTGGGTTGGGCCATTTCATGCAAGGGCACCCGTGTCACATTTGCTAACTTGTGACCGCCCAGGTGCCAGCTTGTGCATATTCAGGTGGCATGTTTACCATTTGATACCTTGTGCCTCCCTGTGGCCGGGCGCTTTGTGTCGCGCCATGTGACGCCGCACGACCAATGGCACCCGGGTCTGGCCGTTTCGTGTGAGGGTGCCCGTGTCACATTTGCTAACTTGTGACCATTTGGGTGTCAGCTTGTGCATGTTCAGGTGGTCTGTTTTCCGTTTGCTACCTTGTGCCTCCGTGCGGCCGGGCGTGCTGTGTCACGCCGTGTGACGCCGCACGACCAAGGGTGCTCGGGTCGGGCCGTTTCGTGCGAGGGCAACCGTGTCAGATTTTCTAACTTGTGACCACCTAGGTGCTAGCTTATGCACATTCGGGCACCCTGTTTTCCATTTAATGCTACCTTGTGCCTCCATGCGGCCGGGCAAGCCGTGTTGCATCATGTGACGCCGGACGTCGACCAAGGGCGCCTAACCCATTTAACCCCCTAAACCATAAACCTCTAAACCCTTAACCAATTTAACCCCTAAACCCTAAACCTCTAAACCCTTAAACCCTTAACCCCTAACCCATTTAACCCCCTAAACCCCTAAACCCCTAACCCATTTAACCCCCCAAACCCTAAACCTATAAACCCTAATTAACCCCTAACCCCTTAAACCCTATATTTCCCAACTGGTCTAACCCATTGCACGTTCAGGCGGCCCGTTTTCCGTTTTCTACCTTGTGTCTCTGGGCGACCGGGTGCGCTGTGTCACGCCGTGTGACATCGCACGACCAAGGGTGCCCAGGTTGGGCCATTTCATGCGAGGGTGCCTGTGTCAAATTTGATAACTTGTGACTGCTTAGGTGCCTTAATGTGCACGTTTGAGCAGCCTATTTTCCATTTGATACCTTGTGTCTCCGGGCAGCCGGGCGCAGCGTGTCACGCTGTGTGATGTCGCATGACCAAGGGTGCCCGGGTCGGGCCATTTCGTGCGAGGGTGCCCGTGTCAGATTTTCTAACTTGTGACCACCTGTGTGCCAGCTTGTGCACGTTAGAGCGACCCGTTTTCCGTTTAATGCTACCTTGTGCCTCCGTGCGGCCAGGCGCGCCGTGTGATGCCGCACATCGACCAAGGAAGCCTAACCCATTTAACCCCCTAAACCATAAACCTCTAAACCCCTAACCCATTTAACCCCTAAACCCTAAACCTCTAAACCCTTAACCACTAACCCTTAAACCCTTAACCCCTAACCCATTTAACCCCCTAAACCCCTAAACCCCCAACCCATTTAACCCCCTAAACCCTAAACCTCTAAACCCTAATTAACCCCTAACCCCTTAAACCCTATATTTCCCAACCGGTTTAACCCATTGCACATATGGGCAGCCCATTTTTCATTTTCTACCTTGTGTCTCCGGGTGGCCGGTGTCACGCCATGTGACGTCGCATGACCAAGGGCGCCCAGGTCGGGTCGATTCGTGCGAGGGTGCCTGTGTCAGATTTGCTAACTTGTGACTGTCTAGGTGCCTTAATGTGCATGTTCGGGTGGCCCATTTTCAATTTGCTAACTTGTGTTTCTGGGCAGCCGGGCGGGCCGTGTCGCGCCGTGTGACGTCGCACGACCAAGGGCGCCCAGGTCAGGCCGTTTCGTGCGAGGGCGCTCATGTCAGATTTGCTAACTTGTGATCACTCGAGTGCCAGCTTGTGCACATTCAGGCAGCTCGTTTTCCATTTTCTACCTTGTGCCTCCATGCGGCCGGGCGCGCCGTGTCGTGCCGTGTGACGCCGCACGACCAAGGGCACCTCGGTCGAGTCATTTCGTGCTAGGGTGCCTATGTCACATTTGCTAACTTGTGACCGCCCGAGTGTCAGCTTGTGCACATTCGGGCGGCCCATTTACCGTTTGCTACCTTGTGCCTCCATGCGGCCGGGCGCGCCATGTCGCGCCGTGTTACACTGCACGACCAAGGGCGCCCGAGTCTAGCCGTTTTGTGCGAGGGTGCCCATGTCACATTTGCTAACTTGCAACCGCCCGGGTACCAGCTTGTGCATGTTCGATCGGCCCGTTTGCCATTTGCTACCTTGTGCCTCCATGCGGCCGGGCGTGCCGTGTCGCGCCGTGTGACGCCGCACGACCAAAGGCGCCTGGGTCGGGTCGTTTCGTGCGAGGGCGCCCGTGTCACATTTTCTAACTTGTGACCGCCCGGGTGTCATCTTGTGCACGTTAAGGCGGCCCATTTACCGTTTGCTACCTTATGCCTCCATGCAGCCGGGCGCGACGTGTCACGCCGCACGACCAAGGGCGCCCGGGTTTGGCCGTTTCGTGCGAGGGCACCCGTGTCACATTTGCTAGCTTGTGACCGTGTGGGTGCCAGCTTGTGCACGTTCGGGCAGCCCATTTTCCATTTTCTACCTTGTGCCTCCGTGCGGCCGGGCACAATGTGTCATGTCGTGTGACGCCGCACGACCAAGGGTGCCCGGGTCGGGCTGTTTCATGCGAGGGCGTCCATGTCATATTTGCTAACTTTTGACTGCCCGGGTGCCAGCTTGTGCACATTCAGGCGGCCTGTTTTCCGTTTAATGCTACCTTGTGCCTCTGTACAACCGAGCATGCCATGTCGAGCCGTGTGACGTCGCACGTCGACCAAGGGTGCCTAACCCATTTAACCCCCTAAACCATAAACCTCTAAACCCCTAACCCATTTAACCCCTAAACCCTAAACCTCTAAACCCTTAACCCCTAACCCTTAAACCCTTAACCCCTAACCCATTTAAGCCCCTAAACCCCTAAACCCCTAACCCATTTAACCCCCTAAACCCTAAACCTCTAAACCCTAATTAACCCCTAACCCCTTAAACCCTATATTTCCCAACCAGTCTAACCCATTTAACCCCCTAAAACCCTAACCCATTTAACCCCCTATCCTAACCCTTAACCCCAAAAATCCTTAACAACTAAATCCCCTAACCCCCTAAACCTCTAAAACCCTATAACCCATTTAAACCCCTAAACCCTAAACCTCTAACCCCTTAACCCCTTAAACCCTAACCCCTAGCTAAAATCCTTAACTGCTAAATCCCCCAAGCCCTTAAACCCATTTAACCCATTTAACCCCCTAAAAACTAACCCGTTTAACCCCCTAAACCTTTAACCTTTAACCCTTAACCCCTAACCCCTTAAACACTAATTCCTAACCCCCTAAACCCTAAGCCTTTAACCCTTAACCCCTAACCACTTAAACACTAATTCCCAACCCCCATCCCATTTAACCCCCTAAACCCTAAACCTTTAACCCTTAACCTCTTAACCCCTTAAACACTAATTCCCAACCCCCAACCCATTTAATTATAACCCCCTAAACCCATAAAATCCTAACCCATTTAACCCCCTAAACCCTAGCCCCTATCTCCCATCTCCATAATATAGAGTAATATAGAGACCAATGAAATTATCATCTTAACCCCTAACCCCTTAAACATTAATTCCCAACCACTAACCCATTTAACCCCCTAAAACTCTAAACCCCTAACCCATTTAACCCCTAAACCATAAACCTCTAAACCCTTAACCCCTAACCCATTTAACCCCCTAAACCCCTAGTAAACCCCTAACTAGCCATTTAACCCCCTAAACCCTAAACCTATAAACCCTTAACCCCCACCAATGTAAAGTTTCCTTTGAGCCTGATTTGTACTTTGACCAGAACCTGTGCTTGCCACTGTTCAGTTGGGCGTACTCTGTCACGCCATGCGAGGTCAGGCCATTTCGTTCAAGTGAGCCCGTATCAGTTTTGCTAAGTTGTGACTGCCCGGGTGCCTTGTGCACGTTCAGGCAGACCATTTGCCATTTGTTCCCTTGTGGCATTGTTCAATCGGGCGCGCCGTGTCGCCCCGTGTGAGGGCACCCAACCAAGCGCATTTGGGTCGAGTCGTTTCGTTCAATTGCGCCCGTATCAGTTTTGCTAAGTTGTGACTACCCGGGTGCCTTGTGCACGTTCAGGCGGCCTGTTTGTTGTTTGTTCCCTTGTGGCATCATTCGGTCGAGTGCGCCGTGTGCGGGTGCTCGACCAAGCGCTTTCGGGTAGGGACATTTTGTTCGAGGGCGCCCGTATCAGTTTTTCTAAGTTGTGACCACCTGGGTGCCTTGTGCATGTTTAGGTGGCCCATTTTCCGTTTGCTCCCTTGTGACATCATTCAGTTGGGCACGTCGTGTCGCACAGTGTGAAGTCGCCTGACCAAGCGCGTTCAGGTCGAGTTGTTTCGTTTGAGGGCACCCATATCAGTTTTGCTAAGTTGTGACTGCCCGGGTGTCTTGTGCACGTTCGGGCAGACCCGTTTTTTGTTTGCTCCGTTGTGGCATCGTTCGGTCGGGCACGCCATGTTGCACCATGTGAGGGCGCTCGACCAAGCGCATTCGGGTCGAGTCATTTTGTTCGAGGGTACCCATATCAATTTTTCTAAGTTGTGACTACTTGGGTGCCTTGTGCACATTTGGGCGGCCCGTTTTCTGTTTTCTCCCTTGTGGCATCGTTCGTTCGAGTGCGCCGTGTTGCGCCATGTGAGGTCACATGACCGGGCGCGTTCAGGTCAGGCCGTTTTGTTCGAGGGTGCCCATATTAGTTTTGCTAAGTTGTGACCACCCGGGTGGCTTGTGCACATTCGGGAAGACTGATTTCCATTTGTTCCCTTTTGGCATCATTCAATAGGGAGCGCCGTGTCGCGTCGTGTGAGGGCGCCCGACCAAGCGCGTTCGGGTTGGGTCGATTCGTTCAAGGGAACCCATATCATTTTTGCTAAGTTGTGACTGCCTGGGTGCCTTGTGCATGTTCGGGTAGCCTGTTTTTCATTTGTTCCCTTGTGGCATCATTCATTCAGGCGCACCATGTGCGAGCGCCCGACCAAGCGCATTCGGGTCGGGTCTTTTTGTTCGAGGGCGCCCGTATCAGTTTTTCTAAGTTGTGACTGCCCGGGTGCCTTGTGCATGTTCGGGCGGCCCGTTTTCCATTTTCTGCCTTGTGACATCGTTCAGTTGGGCACGCCGTGTCGCACCGTGTGAGATCGCCCGAACAGGCACGTTCGGGTCTGGTCGTTTTCTTCGAGGGCACCTGTATTAGTGTTGCTAAGTTGTGGCCGCCCGAGTGTCTTGTGCACATTTTGGTAGACCCGTTTTCCATTTTCTCCCTTGTGGCATCGTTCAGTCAGGTGCGTTGTGTCGTGCCGTGTGAGGGCGTCCAACCAAGCGCATTCGGGTCGGGCCGTTTCGTTCAAGTGTGCCCATATCAGTTTTGTTAAGTTGTGACCACTCGGGTGCCTTGTGCACATTTTGGCGGCCCATTTTCCATTTTATCCCTTGTGGCATCGTTCGTTCGAGCACGTCGTGTTGCGCCATGTGAGGTTGCCCGACTAGGCGCGTTCGGGTCGGGTCATTTCATTCGAGGGTGCCTGTATCAGTTTTGCTAAGTTGTGACCACCCGGGTGCCTTGTGCACGTTCAGGCTAACTATTTTTCATTTTTTCCCTTGTGGCATTGTTCAATTAGGCGTGCAGTGTCGCACCATGTGAGGGTGCCCGACCAAGCGCGTTCAGGTCAGGTCATTTCGTTCAAGGGCGCCAGTATCAGTTTTGCTAAGTTGTGACTGCCCGGGTGCCTTGTGCACGTTCGGGTGGGCCATTTCTCATTTGTTCCCTTGTGGCATCATTCGTTCAGGCACATCGTGTGCAAGCACCCCACCAAGCGTGTTCGGGGTGGGCCATTTCGTTCGAGGGCGCTCGTATCAGTTTTGCTAAGTTGTGACTGCCCGAGTGCCTTGTGCACGTTTGAGTGGCATGTTTGTTGTTTTCTCCCTTGTGGCATCATTCGTTCGGGTGCACCGTGTTGTGTCATGTGAGGTCACCCGACTGGGTGCGTTCGGGTCGGGCTGTTTCGTTCGAGGGTGCCCGTATCAATTTTTCTAAGTTGTGACTGCCCAAGTGCCTTGTGCACATTCAGGCGGCCCGTTTGCCATTTTTTCCCTTATGGCATCGTTTGGTCGAGCGCACCGTGTCGCTCCGTGTGAGGGCGCCCGACCAAGCGCGTTCGAGTTGGGTCGTTTCGTTCAAGGGCACCCGTATCAATTTTGCTAAGTTGTGACCACTCAGGTGCCTTGTGCATGTTCGGGCGGCCCGTTTTCTGTTTGTTCCCTTGTGGCATCGTTCAGTCGGGCGCGCCATGTGAGGGCACCGGACCAAGCGCGTTCTTGTCAGGTTGTTTCGTTCGAGGGCGCCCATATCAGTTTTGCTAAGTTGTGACTGCCCAAGTGCCTTGTGCACGTTCAGATGACCTGTTTGTGTTTGCTCCCTTGTGGCATCGTTCGTTTGGGTGTGCCGTGTTGCGTCGTGTGAAGTCACCCGACTGGGCGTGTTCGGGTCGGGCTGTTTCGTTAGAGGGCACCTGTATCATTTTTGCTAAGCTATGACTGCCCGGGTGCCTTATGCACATTCGGGCGGCCCATTTTCCGTTTGCTCACTTGTGGCATCGTTCATTTGGGCACGCCGTGTCACGCCGTGTGAGGTCGCCCGTTCGGGCGCGTTCGGGTCGGGCCATTTCGTTCAAGGGCGACCGTATCAGTTTTGCTAATTTGTGACCACCCATGTGCCTTGTGCACGTTCAGGCGGCCCATTTTTCGTTTTCTCCCTTGTGGCATCGTTCGGTCGGGCGCACCGTGTTGCGCCATGTGAGGTCGCCCGACCGGGTGCGTTCGGGTCGAGCCGTTTCGTTCGAGGGCGCCCGTATCAATTTTGATAAGTTCTGACCGCCGGCCAGGTGGCTTGTGCACATGACCATCGGCCGAGTGCCTTGTGCACATTCTCATGAAAGTGGGACACTCAAACTTAAGATTTTCTGGAGTAGTCATGAGGTGCATTCTAGTTATTACGACTTCATCAGATGGCCATTCTCCAGACTTAAATTGTGTGACAACACTGTGGCTGAGTTTGAAACTGGAGATTATTTTCATCAATAAATGTAAAGCAATGGCTAACAAATACTATAAATTAATAAATAAATAAGACATGGCAACAAGCAACAATACTTACAAAATTGTTACATTGAGACGCAAAGAATAAGCAACTAATTTGCACAAATAGAGACCAATGAAACTATCATCTTAAACCCTAACCCTTTAAACAATAATTCCAAACCCCTAACCCATTTAACCCCTAAAACATAAACCTCTAAACCCTTAACCCCTAACACATTTAACCCCCTAAACCCCTAGTAAACCCCTAACCCCACCCAAGGAAACACGTTCATACGGGTCGGGTCGAGTCATGTGATGGTGCTCAAGGAAATGCATTCAGGAGGGTGATCAACTTGTATAGGAGATCTATGACGACTTACATTTTTCCTTTTCTTGAATATTAATCTCCTACCAATCTCCTCTAAAAGTTGATCATCTTTCTACATAAATTAATATTTATGCCCAAAAATCATTTTCAAGGACTCCCCTTTTCTACTCTATAATTTTCACATGCCCATTGGCTCTCTTTCCTTGCAATGAATTTATGGTAATGGTAGGGTATATTTTCTTCTCAACTCCTAGCATAGGCTCAAAAAATATTTTTATCTAGCGTTCCCATATCTCTAGAGGATCATTCATTATGTCTCCTTTCCTTTTCACCCAAAAATATTCGTGGGTGTCCCAATGGGCCAAAAAATTTAACATGGCCATGAATACATCTATTTATTCACCTAAAGGGAATATAATAATAATCTAAAACTTGGTTAGTTCCATCTCTACACAACTTAGCTACAATTTTGGTGGTCTAAGATTTTGTTCTTTCATTCATTTTAAAGAACTTCTCTAGAGTGTCCCCAATAAGTATGAAAGATCTCCCCTTACAAATTCAAAAAGAAGTGAAAGGAGATTTACCCGAATAGCTTATACAATATCTTTTTCCTTGAGAGGGTCATAATAGGGTCACCATTCTTTTAATGACATGTAAGTATTGCTCGAGAACCAATTCTATTTTTGGATGACTTCC
Source organism: Pinus albicaulis (assembly GCA_034641835.2). Classification (NCBI taxonomy): domain Eukaryota; kingdom Viridiplantae; phylum Streptophyta; class Pinopsida; order Pinales; family Pinaceae; genus Pinus; species Pinus albicaulis. Next base: position 1,355,474,078 of record CM076570.1, read on the forward strand.
ACATTCTTACTAGACATGAAAGTAATTAAACAATGTCTATACCTTTGCTAATAAGTGGAAGAATGAATTATAACCCAACACCAATGTCCAATGCCTATTTATTCATTGACTCATAAAAGTTTTAGATATATGTCTCATATATCAATTTTTCACAGGTAGCATTAATGTAGTATTTGATCCATGTGTGCATATTCCATGAAAATTATCATTAAAATATCTTATTTCATCTTCATATCTTTAACTTTAATCCTTCTAATCCTATTTCTAGTACCAAGCTTTTCCCTTTTGTTATTTTCCCAAGAAACCTACCCCACCTCGTAAATACCACATAGTGATGTTTCCCAAAATTTAGATCTCCTTCACCTAATAGAAACCTGTAGCCATTATAAGTTCCTAAAGTTAAAAGGTTTGATTAAACACACAAAAGAGTATAAGGAAGCTTATGGGGTGATATTAATAAGGGAACTAAAATATTTTATTCAAAACCTTAATTACATGTTTAAGGGAACTAAACGAACTATATGCCATTTTTAAATCAAACCTAAGTTGGCATTTGAAAGGTTTTAATACCTATTTATATGGTCGAGCATTACTGCCGTAAACTATGGTTTTAATAGGAATTTCAAATTAATTACAAAGGTTTCGGATTAATCATGGTGGGCCTTTCAAAATTTTACATTAATCACTATAGCTACTGTTGAGTCTCAAAAATGTTCTCCATATTCATACATATTTCCATTATGTCATAACCATTTAGCTCTTATTTCATAGTCATTTGACCTAAAACCCTACATCAAGTAACCATTTTCATAAATATATGGGTTAGGATCCTTGTTTTCCAAAGTTATTTATTTTATGTATTTTAAGTGAATTTATGATTAGAAGCTAGAAAATTAACATAGTTTCATATATCTATATATGTGTTATGAGTTTTGTGACATGTGTAGGTCAAAAGGAGACTTCTAGAAGACCCTTATGTGGCACTCTAAGGCCAAATTCGAATTTGGTTGGAGAAGATTATGGGATCAAGAGGATATGTGTCTCATCTCTTAGTTGTGTTGAAACTCTAGAAAGACATGTGTTTTATCATTTCCTATTTTGATTGTAACTCTAGAGATGGAGGGAGAGATTCATGGACTCCCATTAATGAGATGACTCCTCATATTTTGTATAAATAGGAGAAGCTTTCTCCTATCATAGGTAATGAGGAAGTAAGGAAAAAGTAGTAGAGAAGTCTTTTGTAACAAAGTTCAAGATGGAATGGGATGTAAATTTGTGAGTTCTTTTTAATAGAGAAATTCAGTTCTTTGATGCTGTTTTGATTACAACTTTAAGGAGCTGAAGGACTTCACCAAATTGGTAGCAGAGGGCCCCTGCTATCCAAGGAGGCTTTTACATGTTTTCTAGATAAGTTGCTTTCAATTGTGTTTTGTCATATTTCCTTACTTAGATTGCTTTCTGAAATCATAGCTTTTAGCATAATTTTTCATGGCAGCCCGGGCATTTGCATATCTTTTGACTAATGACATGGAATCAATATTGTTCTGCTGTTAATTTATTTTTTTCTTAGTTTTTTTTGTTTAATTCCGGTATTGCTTTGTTTATTTCAATCTTGCACATTTACTTCAGTAGTTAGATTTAGATATATTAAATTGCTCATGTCATTTTCAGTTACCTCCGAAAGCCACAGCTGGACTGATGGTGAGGGATTGTATTATGAAATGTGTAGTTTGATATTAGTTTCCTTTCTACAAATTTAGATATATTAAACTGCTCATAACATCTTCAGTTGCCTCCGAAAGCCACAGCTGGACTGATGGTGAGGGATTGAATTATGGATGCGTAGTTTGATATTAGTTTCCTTTCTGCAAGTTAGAAATATTAAATTGTGCATGACATCTTCAGTTACCTCCGAAAGCCACAGCTGGACTGATGGTGAGGGATTGAATTATGAATGTGTGGTTTGATATTAGTTTACTTTCTGCAAGTTAGATATCAGTTACTCAAGTTGTTTATGGTTACTTCCGAAAATCATAGCTGGACTAATGATGAGGGATCGGAAGACAAGTTGATGTAATTTGATTTAGATTTACTTTATTGCAACTTTTGGATTTCTTTCAGCATAGTTTCTTTTGTGTTTAGACAGCAGCAAGAATAGTTTGGTTTCATGCTCACTAGTTCACTGTTTTGATTTATTAGATTAGCAGCACCTTTTTCATTTCCGTAGCACATTTTCATTTCCTTTCAAGTTTTGTCATTGTATGTTTCAAATTCCTTTTTCAGTTTCAAGTTGGTAAATCATTATAAAGGACATCATTGCTTTAAATATCCATAACCATACTTGTCTTTTAGAATTTCATAAAAATCCAAAAACGACAAAAAGTAAGAGATAGGTTATCTTGCACATATAGTGCGCCACACTTCGTCAGCTCACGAATCCCTGGTTGATAATTTATGTTAGCAATTTAGGACACACTAAATTGACCAAACATTTTGGCGCCGTTGCCGGGGAAGTGTAACTAGGTAGCCTTATTTCTTACATAAAAAAAAATTTAATAATTCTTAAGTATGCTATCCTCCTGCACTTTGTGTGATCTGGAGGATCCAAAAAATGATTGTTATGTAAAAAAAAAAAATTAATAATTCTTAAGTATGCTCTCCTCTTGCACTTTGTGTGATCTGGAGGATCAGAAAAAGAATTGTTATGTGAAAAAGAAAAAAAAAAAGGGAGACAAAATAAAACTTCATCATTTCAATTGATTCAACAATTTAAAAAAAAAAATTGTTTTCATGAAAAACTTTGATTTCAATAAAATTGTTTTGTTTAATGAATATATATGTGTATTTTTAAATTTTTAAAAATATCACATACCTAATTTTATTAAACAAATCAATTAAAAAAAAATGAAAATAAAAAAAAATAAAAAATAAAAAAATTAAATTGTTTTGTTACTAAGATATATATGTATATTTTTATTTTTGAAAATATATATATAATTTTAATAACAAAATCATTTAAAAAAAAAATTCAATAAATTGTTTTGTTTAGTAAATTACATATGTATATTTTTAATTTTTCAAAATACAACATGTGTAATTTTATTAACAAAACAAATAAAAAAAATAAATCATTTTGTTTAGTAAAATATACATGTGTATTTTTAATTTAAAAAAAAAAATTATATATATATATATATAACATGTGATTTTATTAACCAGACAAATAAAAAAAAACAAAATCATTTTGCTTAGTAAAATATATATGTGTATTTTTAATTTTTAAAAATATAACATATAGTTTTATTAACAAAAACAAATTAAAAAAAAAATTGAAAAACAAAACACAAAAACAAAACAGTAACAAATCAATAACAAAAATCAATACCCTCGAAGCTTGTCATAAGCAGCTGCTCTTGACAGTCTTGGCATCAGAAGAGGCTCTCGATATAGCTGAGGCAATCATGTTAAAGGCCCAAGCACTTGTGGCATCATATTGGGCACAATATGGAGAACCTGTCCTCAACCTTTTGAGAGAGAAGGTTTCAGAAAAGAAGCTCATGATAATCCTCTGCAGATCAATGAAATCATCAACAACATTCTTAGATTGAAATGCAAAGAATCTGCTGGCAGTAGAAGCCTTAGCCACTGATCCCGATATTCCCAATTTCGCTGTTCTCATGCCTGTCCCTATTGATAATAGTGGCAAGTTGAAATCAGAGGAGGATGCCATGATTGTATTGTTCAGTCATCTGTCTGTGCTGTGATCGAATCTTAAAAAAAAAATTCAAAATCAATTTCACAGCCGAATGTAGCAATTCAGGAAAACGCAAAACAGAGAAAAACGTCAAACTTTGAAAGCACGATTTGGCCAAACGGAGATGAATTTGGAAAAAATAAAACATGGGTTTTTTCGCCAACGTGGTCAATTAGATAACCTAGAAATCGTTTTACGAAATTCGTGGCGGTCTGGGAGAATTTCTCGGTTCTTTGAAGGCCATTTTTGCTTGCCGCGTGAGGAAAAACGGTTTTCTCTGAGTGAAGAATTTGAAAACGGCACTCTGCATTGATAATTCGGTTTCCTGATCTCTAGGAAGAAGAATCCAAAATGAAATCAAACTCTTATCATGGCATTCAATCCACATTCCACTCATTTTTTAATTTAATTCAATTTCGTTTTCTGAATGTTGGATTTCATATCTCCTTTATCATCTGCCCAGCAATTTTTGGTGCTTCAACGACATTATTAAACACCAACCATTATGATGTTTATTTCAAAGGGATGCCACATCACTATGGAAAGACATTAAGAAGGCATGGGGATGAATTGAGCAAACTACAGAAGGATATTATCAAGCACATGGTCGTGCAGATGGCACAATGAACCTTAGTAGCATAAAGGTAAGCTCAATTGAGATTAAACGTGTCTGTAATGGCAACTGCTGCAATTGGAATTCCAACTGAAGGGGGTGGTCCTGAACGGTTACTGATTGTGATAGTCCTCAAGGATCAAACAGATACAAAAATAAATTTTGAAGAGATGAAAGATTATATTTTGAAATAGCAATCATGCCTTTTATGTTCTTCAATGCTTACCAATATATTATTTTTCATCTTATTTGATCTTCACTTACCATTCTATGGTCATTGCAAGGTCACGATTGGTCAATGTATCTGAGTTTGCTTTATTTAGCATCATTTGTTGAAACTTAAAAAAAAAATTGCATTTCTCTTTTTTTTAATTTTGTTATTAAAAAAAAAAAAAAATCAATAATTTTGAATCAATGAAATGAATAAGTTATTTGCTCACTTTTCTGAAGGTATTAATTAATTTTGGACTGATGATGAAGGATGAATGGCTAACTTTTTATTCAAGATTTTTAGTTACAGAAACCGTCGACATTCTGCAGCTAAAGTCCAATTCTGCAGCTGTTCTCCAATTCCGCAGCTAAAGTCCAATTCCGCCGCTGTTCTCCAATTCCGCAGCGGAAAAACCTCATTGTTCAAATCAGCCTAACTTTCTCATACAAAATCAGATTTTGATGATTTAAGTATCGTTGGAAAGGTCTCAACAAGATCTATACAATGAGAAATCCATCATTAGAGTTTGAAATGACAAATAATGAAATAAATTGCTGAAAAGAAGCTACATTCAACTTGAGGCACTAATTCCAAAACAGGTATAAATTCTTTTGATTTTTCCTTTGAGAACTTGTTTCATTAATACAAATTCTTAGTTTGTGTGTAAATGTCATAACTAGAGAGATTGATCACCTCTCTCCCTTTGATAATCTTACATTCCATTGCAGAAGAAGTATTAGTTTTTTTTGCAGGTTCCAAGAGGAAGGACAAATGACTACAAGAGAATGGTGTCTCTTTAAGAGACCAATTTGTTTCATAAGAGGATGATCAACAACAAAGAGGAGGAAATATGCTGATGCAAAATCAGATCTAAACACTTGAAAAACTTTCAGATACTATTGTTTCCATCACATCCATACCTCATAATAAACCATTCACCTCATTTCACTTCATGTTTTCCATTTACATTCATATCCACTTTCCATTTCTTTTTGACCATTCATAACCACAAATAAAAGCAAGAGGCTCATTCACATGCTTATTGCCCATTTCCATTTCTCATTCACATGCTTATTGTCCATTTCCATTTATACTTTCCATTGCCATCTTCCATTTTCATTTTCCATTTCATGTCATTTTCATTCCGCAAATAAGCCCTGCTGCAATGCAAATTATTGAGTTCATAGTCCTTTGAGTCTAAGTTCTTTGTAAAAACACCTTGAGGCTTGCATGCCTTAATGGCAAGTTCTCATGCTGACAAACAATGGGAATACATTAATGTCCCTTGTTCATCAGATCTTCTAGGTGACTCGACATCGGCAAAATCATTCGTACCTAGCAAGATGTGTTTGGGCATATTGACTCTCATTGTCATCAATGGTGAGAGTTCTTGTGTTGACTAGTGGCATCCATTAATGGCCACTAAGTCAACAATTTCCTACTATGTTCGACATCAGAACATATTTTCACATAGTAGGAATTATGCCAATGAGTTTTGAAGACATGAAGACTATTATTTTCAGCATTTTGGAGCAGATTCAACAAGTTTTAGTAGAAGCAATAAAAGTCATCTCATCTCTTTATCCATGACTCCTCTTGTTCAGCCACTTGAAGAAGAATATGATCAGAATTTTGCAGCCACCACACATACACAACTCATCCACAGTTAAGGTAAGTGAAGGTATGTTGTTTTCTAATTTTTAGTCATGTAATTCATTAGAATGCTAAAATTGTAACTTTGGAAAAATTCCTCACTCCCTTTTTCACATTGTCATATCTTTAGTTGGGGGGGAAGGGACATTATTTCATATCCACATGTCATACACTATCACACATTTTCATTTCATTTCCACCCACATATACTTCCCAACCAACTATTGTTGCAACATGATCCAAAAGATTATATGCCTTGCAAATGATCAATTCATTGATGAAGTAATTGATTCTAAATGTTTCCATGAACTTTGATGCAACAAAGAAAATAAAGCATTGTTACACAAGAACCAATGCTAAAAAAAAAAAAAAAAAAAAAAAAATGGTTGTCACACAAGAACTAACCATTGAAAAAAGAAGAAGAAGAAGAAGAAGTTGCAATCAAATGTATTATACTTTGCCAAAAAGGAAAATATCAAAAAGAAAAGTTTGGAATGAATCTATATGAGTCAAAAATCATAAAAGATCAACTCATGGACAAATGAATCATTGCAATAGTTGCATGAGGACATGCAACAACTTCAGTTGGGGGGTATGTTGAGTCTCAAAAATGTTCTCCATATTCATACATATTTCCATTATGTCATAACCATTTAGCTCTTATTTCATAGTCATTTGACCTAAAACCCTACATCAAGTAACCATTTTCATAAATATATGGGTTAGGATCCTTGTTTTCCAAATTTATTTATTTTATGTATTTTAAGTGAATTTATGATTAGAAACTATAAAATTAACATAGTTTCATATATCTATATATGTGTTATGAGTTTTGTGACATGTGTAGGTCAAAAGGAGACTTCTAGAAGACCCTTATGTGGCACTCTAAAGCCAAATTCGAATTTGGTTGCAGAAGATTATGGGATCAAGAGGATATGTGTCTCACTTCCTTGTTGTATTAAAACTCTAAGAGGATATGTGTCTCATTCCTCAAGTTGTGTTGAAACTCTAGAAAGACATGTGTCTTATCATTTCCTATTTTGATTATAACTCTAGAGATGGAGGGAGAGATTCATGGACTCCCATTAAATAGGAGAAGCTTTCTCCTATCATAGGTAATGAGGAAGTAAGGAAAAAGTAGTAGAGAAGTCTTTTGTAACAAAGTTCAAGATGGAATGGGATGTAAATTTGTGAGTTCTTTTTAATAGAGAAATGCAGTTCTTTGATGCTGTTTTGATTACAACTTTAAGGAGCTGAAGGACTTCACCAAATTGGTAGCAGAGGGCCCCTGCTATCCAAGGAGGCTTTTACATGTTTTCTAGATAAGTTGCTTTCAATTCTGTTTTGTCATATTTCCTTACTTAGATCGCTTTTTGAAATCATAGCTTTTAGCATAATTTTTCATGGTAGCCCGGGCATTTGCATATCTTTTGACTAATGACATGGAATCAATATTGTTCTGCTGTTAATTTATTTTTTCTTAGTTTTTGTTTAATTCCGGTATTGCTTTGTTTATTTCAGTCTTGCACATTTGCTTCAGTAGTTATATTTAGATATATTAAATTGCTCATGTCATTTTCAGTTACCTCAGAAAGCCACAGCTGGACTGATGGTGAGGGATTGTATTATGAAATGTGTAGTTTGATATTAGTTTCCTTTCTGCAAATTTAGATATATTAAACTGCTCATAACATCTTCAGTTGCCTCCGAAAGCCACAGCTGGACTGATGGTGAGGGATTGTATTATGGATGTGTAGTTTGATATTAGTTTCCTTTCTGCAAGTTAGAAATATTAAATTGTGCATGACATCTTCAGTTACCTCCGAAAGCCACAGCTGGACTGATGGTGAGGGATTGGATTATGAATGTGTGGTTTGATATTAGTTTACTTTCTGCAAGTTAGATATCGGTTACTCAAGTTGTTTATGGTTACTTCCGAAAATCATAGCTGGACTAATGATGAGGGATCAGAAGACAAGTTGATGTAATTTGATTTAGATTTACTTTATTGCAACTTTTGGATTTCTTTCGGCATAGTTTCTTTTGTGTTTAGACAGCAGCAAGAATAGTTTGGTTTCATGCTCACTAGTTCACTGTTTTGATTTATTAGATTAGCAGCACCTTTTTCATTTCAATAGCACATTTTCATTTCCTTTCAAGTTTTGTCATTGTATGTTTCAAATTCCTTTTTCAGTTTCAAGTTGGTAAATCATTATAAAGGACATCATTGCCTTAAATATCCATAACCATACTTGTCTTTTAGAATTTCATAAAAATCAAAAAACGACAAAAAGTAAGAGATAGGTTATCTTGCACATATAGTGCGCCACACTTCGTCAGCTTACGAATCCCTGGTTGATAATTTATGTTAGCAATTTAGGACACACTAAATTGACCAAACAACTACCCTGCATGTAATCGGTACTATAGCTCCTTGCCTTTTCTAATCAACTCAAACCCTACTGGATATACACCTCCTACTACAAAGAACTGCCTGTCGCGCAAGAAACTCCAGATTGCAAGCCCTTGTTGTAAGGAACCGCTCGTCACGCAAGAAACTCCAGAAAGCAGGCCCTTGCTACAAAGAACCGCCCATCGTGCAATAAACTCCAGAAAGTGGGCCCTTCCTCCATCAGCACGCAAAATGGTATGGCCAAACATAATTTCGCCAGATTTTGAAAAGTAATTTTACAATTTAGAATGCCCAGGATTTGAAACAGAGCAATAAATTGGGCTGCTCGTTTTCCTTGAATAGGGCATGCCTGTAGATTTAATTTTGTTTTTAATAAAATTTAATGTAAGACATAACGAATTCCCCAAACCTCAGTCTCCAGCATGCTTTCCATAAAATTTGGCAGTTGATTTCCATCATCACAATTTGGTCTTTACAAGAAGAAAAATTGATCACCATTTCCTACCATTTTCCTTCAAACAATATTAAGCACATGCAGTCATCATCCGACTTTGATAGATCCATTGGAAAAGAAGACCAAGAAATACATGCTTCGAAAAATATCATATATTCCATACACACTCAATACAATACCATCAGAGCTTTAGTAAGGACAGGTGCAATATACATTAAAAAGCGGGGTTTCTATGACTAAAAACCCTACAATTTGTAAGTTCAATATATATATGAAACCAAACCACAGCACACCAATATTTAGCACCTTAAAACTAGGATCAGATCAAAATCTGGCTACAACTATCATTGAATGTAGACAAGTATGCGAGAGAATTTCTATTTTTATTTTAAGCTGGTGAAGCCATCTTCATGCTTTTTAGGCAGCATCCACTTTCTCATTATATCTTGGGAGTTCTGCAAGAGACACCTAGTCACACTGGGGTCAAACCCAGTTCACCTTTTCTTTTTTATTAGCCTCCAATCTGTTCACTTTTTCCTGGAGAGATTTAACATATCTAATAGTCTTATTAAGGACAACAGCAGTGTCCATGTAATCTTCACCAGAGATTATATTTCTCAGAAGTTGGACCATTCCTTTAATTCTCTCTTTTTTGGATTTCTTGGCAGAAGTAGATTTCCCTGAAAGAGATTTATGTGATTGTCTGCATCTAAGTGCGCTATTCTTTGTACTTCCCTCAGTCAGCATGCTAACAACACTTAATGCACAGATATTCTTGTTGTTGCATTCATTCTCATTGGCATTTTTGCAATTCTTGGTTTGGATGTCCACTTCCTGGGTCGAAGTGACCAGAAGGGAGTTATCAAACAAAAAACAGTTGTCATTTATGCTAGACTCGCCAACCGATTCTTCAATAACAGTAGGTCCAAATTCTGCCTCCTCTTCTTTATGTTCCTGTTGATTAATACCTGTTTTCTTGGCGGAAATCCCAGCACTAGTATCATCCCTAACTTTTGTACATGCCTTTTTATTTCCACTATATTCACTTGGTGAGTGAATAGTGCTACTCTCCTCTTCATCAAAACTCAAAAGAGCATCTAAGTCTGAAGTGTTTTCCTGTAGATGAGTCTGAGAATCTCCAGAGTTTCCTTCGCTTAATACATCACAGCTCACATGAATTGCATCTTCATTTTCAACCATAGGACAATCAATAAACTCACCCCCATAGCTGTCCAGGGCTATCATGCACAATTGACTCAATCCCATATTTGGCATAGTTGTAAAAGATGAGGGAATAATTTCCCTATACCATGGAAAATTAATATCCTAGAGGCCTGATGTTCCGGCAGCTAGTACTTTAGAAATTTCATTTTTCTCCATGGCCATGTTTCAGGGTTAGTCTCTTTCTTTGCCTTGCCATTTCCGGGAAAAATCTCTGAAAAGCTCTATACTAGTGTAGGGTGAAAATTAAACCCAAATCTATTCATATTATAGTCACACATGAACATACTATTGTAATAATCAGGTGCTTGTAATTGGAAAGTATCAAGAAATCTAATTTGTGATAATTTATCAGCACAATCACCACCCAAAACATTGGCACAATTTCCACGTGGCATGGATGATACATCTCCCTTGACAGGAGTTATACATTCAGCATAAGGGCCAGATAAGTTATCCATGTGGATATAATTATAGCTAATGCTAAACCTCAATCTCCAACATGCTTAAAACTAGGATTAGATCAAAATCTGGCTACAACTATCATTGAATGTAGACAAGTATGCGAGAGAATTTCTATTTTTATTTTAAGTTGGAAAAGACATCTTCGTGATTTTTAGGCAGTAATCACTTTCTCATTATATCTTGGGAGTTTTGCAAGAGACACCTAGTCACACTGGGGTCAAACCCAGTTCACCTTTTCCTGTTGATTAGCCTCTAATCTGTTCACTTTTACCTGGAGATATTTAACATATCTAATAGTCTTATTAAGGACAATAGCAGTGTCCATGTAATATTCACCAGAGATTATATTTCTCAGAAGTTGGACCATTCCTTTAATTCTCTCTTTTTTAAATTTCTTGGCATAAGCCGATTTCCCTGAAAGAGATTTATGTGATTGTCTGCATCTAAGTGTGTTATTATTTGTATTTCCCTCAGTCAGCATGCTAACAAAACTCAATGCATAGATATTCTTGTTGTTGCATTCATTATCATTGGCATTTTTGCAATTATTGGTTTGGATGTCCACTTCCTGGGTCAGAGTGACCATAAGGAAGCTATCAAAAAAAAAAAAAACGAGATCCTTTTGACAAGAAAATGCTACAAAAAACCCACAGACAATGACTGTAGCTGTCATCTCGACTTATAAACAGTATTCAGCCCATTCCTATCCATTTTCTATTGAATCAGCTGATTCAATTACAACCAACAAAGTTACAATACAAGTCTGTAATGCCAAGTTCTAGGATAGTTGGACCCTTTTCCTAAAGCAAGAGTTATTCAAATTAAGAAAAGAGGAGGGTTTCAAGAGTTTAGTTCTTAACTCTAGCTGAAAACATGGAATGAAGGGAAACCAACGAGCCTTGTTATATTCGACCTATGGAGGACAAGCCCTGAACAAGCTAGTCAGGTGATGTAGCGCTTAGCCCCACACACACTATTTTTTAGCTTCGATCACCTTTTTATTTTTCCAGAGTATCCTGGGCAGGGCAACCTTGCCACTTTATAACACTTGTATATTTTACAATTTATTTAATAGCAGTCTCCCAATCATTCACTGCTTTCTTGAATACCAAAACAAAGTTGTCCATATCCAAATTGAGGATCACTAAAATTTATTCATGGCCATTTACACTTTCACTTCTACACTTCCTCCTCCACCTCATTATAGATCATGATATCTATGTTACTAAAAATTTCATTGATCGATTGATATTGTTGTGAAGCAGTCAACACAAATCATTTTATTTAACTCTCAATTTTTCTACAACAACATATTCTAAGAGGAAAGAGTTTTCCAAGATCCAAACAACTACATCATTCATCCAAATACAGAGTTAAATACAAAGTTTTAATCACCTATAGTCATATAAGGGACCAATTGTATCCGAAATGAAGCACATGAGAATGGTGGTTGATTAATATAGGGTCATATATAGAGTTTTCTTCCTATAAGGTCTTGGTTTTTCCTCCTTCCCAATTTGCATGTGTTTTATGTTGTGGCTCTAATGTATCAAAATTTATATAGAGGTTGACATCCACTAGGTGTTCCAAGAGGATTCTTTACTACATCAAGCTCAAACCTCTATCTCATTTATTTCTTGAAGCTCAAATGTTGTGTGAACCTTAGGCATCATTGCACACTAAAGAAGCCCCAAGAAAAGGTAATTAATAGATACAAAATAATTATCTCTACATGGAGTTACAACACAGGAGAACAAAAAACGTATTAAGATAGGTCTAATGGGAAAATAATGTTAAACAAGAAGAGAGGTAGGTCTTAGCGAGAATAATGGAGTTATTAGAACCACCAAAGATTTGATATCATGTCATATAAAGGTGTAACTCCAAACTTGGATCATATTCCATTAACATGAATCCATATTTAATATGGTAATATGACTCTTGATTTCATCTTTCAAGAGGTTAATTGACCTTTCATGTTGACCTATATATTCATATTTCTCCTATTATTTAGAAATGATTAAAATGACAAAAAAATGAAGAATTATATGTCCAATAGCACTAAACCCAAATTGAACTATGATCTCATCTTGCCAAAACCCGCTGAAACTTCTTTCACTAAGGTCTATTGTTCTACTTGAATTCACTTTACACGAGTTCACACTTGTTATCTTGTACATGTGTTATGCCTTACATTTTTGTTATCTTGTACATGTGTTATGCCTTACATTTTGGTCTTCATCATCCTTATCTCTCATTTTGTCTCTCACAACAAGTACCTATATGCAATCATGTCACTCCTTGGTCCATCACATTGTTACACATAAAATGAGCTTGCCCATTCCCATCATGCACTGGTCCAGATAACTTGCCTTGTCAACCCATGTGCTGATTCATTTCACCCACTTAAATTATCAAGATAAAATGCATGCCAACTTTTTCTACCCATTTAACTTATCAAGCTAACCCATGTGTCTTCTCAACACACATTGCACAAAAATATGTCATGTCATCTTAAGCTATGCTAACTCCTTGGTCACATGCTTACCTCTGACACCATTTACCATCATCATGCCATGTTAAGTCACTATCCAAAAATCCACTTAAACTTTCTTGCACCAAAATTTAGCCTTCCAATCATGCATAACATGCTTGATACATTTTTGTGTGAATCTCCTTGGCACTTTTGCATGCCCAAGGAAATCTAGCCCACCCACTATATATCCAACGCACCTCTGGTTCATGCATAACACATTGCATTCATGCAAATAGCTACTTCGTGAAATCGTGCAAGAGTAGACACCTAGACCATGACCTTCAAGGTCTGACACATCCTATTGAGATGAAAAAAATGGAAAGTCTACCCATGACATAGTCAACATGTCAAATTTGAAAAGGATTTTGTCAAAATGATTATGTTGTGAAAATGGAGAGTATATTTTATGAATTTCAAAGTTTCAATTAATTTAAATTGGTTGGATGTGATAGGCTAGAATCACTACAAGGAAAAGAACCTCTAGCAGATGTTTTTGAGGAACCCTTTATAAAAATACCCCATACATCTGTTTCTAGTGTAGGTTACTAGAGGAGGTTGGCAGGTGGATGGTTTTGTGGATAACTACACATCTGTGGTTGTATCTTGTGTTCATTTCCACTATTTGTATGGTACTGATGAAACTAGTAGAAAGTCTACTTTATAGGTTAGATCACTGCTATAGCAGAATGTGATTATGTTGTTGCTTTTCTAGTGTTTTGTTTCAATTTTTTTGTGATTTATACACAACCGACTCAATAATATTGAAATTATGAAGCTGATTTGTTTCTATAATTAATATACCTTTTGAGATTTTAAAATTTCACTACAAATAACCCAGTTTAGTCTCATTGTCAACTCGTCTCTTGTTTAGGTGCCTTAATGTGCAATGACATGTTTCCAAGACTGAATTCAATGCAAGGCATATTTGAAACTCTAACTCTGTCTTCCGGTGTCTTATTAGAAATTATTTCATTTTTCATTTTGTGTTTTCAAGTTTTTACATTTATAATTTTATTACAATGTGGTAGACTAATTAGGGCAGTACAGGAACCATCCCGAGACAGGATGATCGCAGAAAGGGGCCAGTGGAAGAACATGTAAAGTGCCAGCATTGCTCTATCTTCAGGTATTTTAGTTATTTACATAATTAAAATAATATTAATTTTGTTCAAATATGTAGACACCTGGCCATGGTATGCCTGATGATACCCTGTATGAGGAAGAGATTTCTTCATCCCTATCTCCATTTCTCTTGCTATGAAAAAAGGCACGAAAAGCAAGGTTGGAATTTGATACTTTGGTAGATGTGCCTCAAACACCTGAAACAGAAGAGAGGATAAAACAACTTATGACCAGCTAGCAACATATCAGGTAATAATAAAAAATCAAAAGGATACTTTTTTTTGTTCTGCATGAGATGAATTGTGATAGTTTGATTTTTAATTTTTACTTAGACTAAACTAACAAAATGTTCTTTTGTATGTAGCGTTATCTGACACTTGCTGAACACGGTGTTGGTGGTAGTGGGACACAAGGGCAAGAGATTGCCCAACAACCCTCTCATACAACTTCTACTCCTTTAGGTGCCAGCCAAGAAACACACCCTGCCCAAGCAGACACCTAGCCGACCATTGAACGTGTTGGCAATGATGAGGCTGATATGGCCAACTACATTATTGTGTTTCCTGGAGCTACACGTGTCATCTCCACGGGGACCATTAATGGCACGTTGTTGGTGAATGATGAAGGTGTCCCTATAAAGCACGTACAACTCCCATGTAAGTTTTAATATTTTAACTATTTCATGTACTCTATCTAAAACATATTTTATCATGATTTTTATTTTTAAATTAATGATAATATCTTTTTTTCTGTGTAGGAAAAAATGAGTTATACAGGTTTTTGGAGAGCCATGCGTTGGTAATTTTTGGCCCAACCATACGCACAAGGTGGAATTCCCAGAATTCCAACCTGAAAAAAGAACTTCTATATTGTCTAGAAGCCCTTTTTGGAGTGGGCACATTTGACATAACAGGGGTGGCTCGGGTAGCTGCCAAATATTTGAAATATACTAGGGACACCTATAGGACGCAATTTCAATTTAACCCTAGATATGAGCATCCTCTCACAGTTCCAGAGAGTTATTGGAGAGCACTCATCCATGACGGAAAAGAGAAAAGGGAAAAGAAAGAAGGAAAAATGCCAACTGAACCTGCAAGGTAAATTACAACTTTAATTCAAAAGCTTTAATTTTCTCTATGTATAAAATAAAAGTGTGCTACATCATATCTGACTTAAATATTTTGATGATAGTTTTCCTGACACCTCGAAGGAAACCAAAGCTAGGATTGAAAAAAAGGGCCATCACAAGCTAGGCCAGGGTGGCTACTTGAAATTAGCCGCAAGAATTGTAAGTAGCTAAACATCTTATAATTAATTGTATCACCTTCCAACATTTTTGTAATCCTATCAAATAAAATTAAAAATACACAATCATATGTAATGTAGGGTGATGAATTCGGAACAGAAACTACAGAGGAAGATAAAAATATCGCTTTCCATTCCGTCTATCAAGCCGTAGTTGAACATTGTAGAAGCTTGGGGCAAGTCCCAAGATCTAGAATGCCTGATAAGGTAAAACGTTAACCTTTCAATATGTTTTTTTTCATCCATAAATTTAATGTCTAACAACTTTGTTTAAATCAGGGGAGCAGCACTACCGATGAGCCAAATAACCCAGTTGTAGAGCCAGATGTAAATGTTCCTCACGTGTAACTTGATCATTGTAATGGGGACCAGGCCGACAATGCTACTATCAGTGAGGGTCGTGACGGTAATTAATTTCCACTTATAATTTTTTCTAATTATACCTTGATGGTTGTCCTTATAACGTTTTTTTTTTAAATGACAGAGAATGTTTCCCTTGAGGATCTTACCACCAGAGAGGAAGACAGGGCAACAATCCCAACGGCGACAACTGGTGCACCAGGTAAATAATCTCATTGCAATTTTTTTTATTAATATTACCGAACTAGTTCAATGATATTTAAAAACTGACAATTAAAATTTAATATTATCTATTTTTGTAGGCGATGCCCCGTCACTGGATGAGACCAGACATCGTGACTACGCAACTAGGTCAGAAGTGCGGGAAATGCACGAAACAGGAGCAGAGCACAATGATATTGATGATATAATTAGGAGATTTAGAAATAGGAAGAAGTAGAAGAAAATTTGATAATGTAAACTATTGTATTATTATAAGACAAACGTTACCATACTTGGAACGTTTTTTGCTTTATATAAAAAACTCATTTATCATACTATTTTTATGTCAAGCACTAATTTCAATGTTTCCTTGCGTACTTTTTGTTGCATTCTTTTTTTATTAGTTATTGAATATTTTTTTTTATGCTCATGAAAGTAAAAAATGAAATATAGATTGGGTATTGGGGAATTGAGAGTGATGTGGGGGGGGGGTGGAGGGGGAGGGGCCATAAGAGCTTCCACCTTCACGTGGTTGGCCCTGTTTAGTAGAGAATAATTTATTGGAGCTATATAATCTTGGAGCAAACCTCCCACGATCCAACGTAGCAACAAAAAAGTCACTGTTGACTTAGTTGCTACTCTTTCAGATCGTTGGAGGCTTGTTCCAAGTTCATGCGACTCCAATAAATTGTTCTTGAAACGAAGAGGAGCTTATTCAAGTATGTTTTCACATTTTCAACATATGTTCTAACATTATCATAAGAATTCATCTTAGAGTAAAAAATACTACGTCAATTACTTGTATTTATTGTATAGATAATGATGTATTTTGATTGAATTGGCAGTGCAGGTACAAATCCTCTTGCATAATGAGTAATAGATCTTGTCAACCAGGGTCATGTTTAGGATATTTTTGGTTGTGCGCTTGACCAGGTTCGTAATGTCACATTTTGTAAGTTCCTTTACAGTTCATAATTAAATATTAAGCGTGTTCATGATTATTATCTAGGTTTTTTTTTTATTTTTTTTTTCATCTATTTGATTGTAAGCAACTCTGCATGTTTCCTATTGTTCACTGTGATTTCTCCATTTACCACTCCCAGGATGAATCTGAATTTATTGTTACATAGGTTACTTTATTGTTACTATGATTTCTCCATTTACAATTTCATAGGTTACATCATGTAAAGTTGTCAATCTCAGGTTGGTGATGAGCTTTAGTTCTCCAGATTTGGGGCTTTTCTGATATTTTCTCCCTCATGTCATTCTTGCATCACCTCGTTGTTTGAGCATGCCAATTTTCTACCACTTGTACCAATTGGCACATGTAAATCTCTGAGTGGTGCCACATTTCACCTGTTTTCAGCCCACTTGACCACCTGGAAAACTCAAATCCACACACCATGTGTCTTTATCATGGAGTGCCACATGTCCTAGATATTTTATATGCTAACATCATGCTTCTAATGTGTTATGTCAACCAATCACAGTGGTCCATGTGGCCTTGTGCCATGTCACCAGTATGGAAGAGAGATTTGAGCCTTTTCTTTTCATGATTTTTCTATTATAATTTTTTTCTTTAGGACGGGAAATCCCTTTTGCAATAGATGGGGATTTTCCCATTTCCCTGGAGTCATCTCCTAGGACACCCTTCAAGCCATCATCCAAGAGGAAATCTGCAACTCTCTGTTTCTTCCCTCTTGCCCTTGAATTATGCGCTTCTAGAAGACTAGTTAGGGCACTTTTCTAGCCCTTATTCCATTGCTTCATCATTGTATCAACTTCTCCCACAGGCTGCTTCTATTATTTGTCCACTTAAAGGAATAAAACACTACCCTAGGGTGAGTTTTCTCCTCAACTATCCCTACCGCACTTATGGACCAACCAGCAATATGAACGTTTCCCTTACTTATAGAGACACCCCCTATGCTACTGCACATTCAATTCTAGGAGCTACTTGCTAAGGAACACTCCTACACTATGCCTAACGACCCTCCAAACTATTGTTGTATCAACCTCCCTTTTTGGTCTTTTAGACAAAGGTGACCCTCACACCATCAAGCACATAATGCTATCACAAGACTCAAACCCAATCCTACATCTATTCTCCACAAACTTCTCTTCCAATTCCTTAAAATGTGATTTGTATTTTTTGAAGAACTCGGCCTTGGTTAGGGCACCTATCCCTACTCAAATGCACCCTTCCTCCCACCTATAAGCCTTATTCTTTATGTGTTCTTGTTGGAGACAGTTGTGGCCTTATTGTGGCTTGTAAGTACCTCTAATGGCCTTGCTACAGGATAATAGTGCATTTATATTTGTAAATGAAAATGAGCAGACATAACATGGACCTACTTTTCCCCAAGGAATAAGGTTTAGACTTGGACTTCTCCTCCTAGCCATGATAGTCCATGGTGAGTAGAATGGAATGGTTAGAGATGTTTTTCTGTTGCGCAACAATTCGGGACCTTGCCTAGTCTTGAAATTTCAATGGCTTTGGGCTATGGCAGCCTCCTACTCTGCCTCTTGGGCATTGGTACTGATGCATACAGTAAAATTGATCATATAAACTAACCAAGCCCTCTACAAACATATTTACAATCTCTTTTGTTCTTGGGAAAAATATACCTCTGGCAGAAACTAAATTATTTATAAGGCTAATTTCTGGTCCTGGAAACATTGTATTCATTTTAGTCCCAAAGTTTCAATCTTAACTGAGTTTGAGCAACTAGATAATATAATTAATCATGCAGTCTATAATCACACAGAAATTTGATAATTTTAATGTCTCAGCTACACTATATAATACAACTATCTAAAACGTTAAAAATCAGATCATGTTCTAAAATGCTAAAAATCAGATCCTCTAGATATTCCTGGCATCTTGAGCAATATCACCATTCAATTCTGCTTTAGGGACAACTCCATTGGCATGCTACACTTCTTGGTGTCTCATGTCTTTGAGTTTAGCGCAGGTATGATTACTTCACTCTACAACGTAGCTTGTCCCACAATGTACCCTTCAAGACTCTATGTTCCACTTCAGGACCCTCCTCTTACAACGAAAATGCTAGGGCTTAGTCCTGAGGTGTGCTAGATTTATGTGAGGGTCATCCATTTGAATCTTCCAAACTCTCTGACGTTCACTCATGTAATCTAACACAACTTCATATTTTATTTCATGCATATGTGTTTGAGTTTAGAATTATAGATTAGCACATGGTTAATTTCTACAAAGTGTTGATTGTGGTATTGTACAGTTACAGTAGCAATGGCTTTTTTTTAAAGGAAATCCTTGTGTAATCCCCTCTCCTTCCTCGAGACATCTAGATAGAGGGAAAATATTATGAGCTAGTTAATTTGATTTAAATCCATGATCAATGCATTGTTGTTTGCCATAAAGTTGTATTGTCTTGACAGGTCTATGTGAGATGGCCTGTCAACGTGCCTTTATTTCTCATCTTGTAGGTCCAAGCCATGAATTGAGTCCAGTTTTTCTTCCTTTATTTCTTATCTATTTTTTTTTACTACTATTTATATGTACCAAAAGTTCCATTGGCAATGAAGGTAGGTGTTACTGAGAATTTTAGGTGCAATTTCTTTAAATTTCTCAAGTTTTTGCCCTGAAAGTTGAACTCTTGAGCATGAATTTCACCCTTGCCTCAGCTCTGTCTAGCAGGGCAGACTAAAAATGTAATGGCAGACATTTTTGTTGAAGTGAAGCCTGGGTATATGGAACTACCACCTTTATGTACTCTGCAAGAGGATTGCCTTTTTTTTTGTTGCAATTAAAGTTGCATTTTGTTCATCAGGCAATACAAACTCTTATCAAATTGCAAGGTGTAATTCCAATCTAACTAATATGGGGTGGACAACATGCCATGAACATCGAATTCAAAAGTGCTTGTTAGGTTTTAAGTAGCTTACAGTTCTTATTCCTGACATTAGTTTTTGAAATATCAATTTGCTAAATTGTTTTAACCCAATTTTCTCTTGATTTTATGGAAATTGGGTGTTTGGATCTAGAAAATTTAATCTCTATTATTTTGGCTTCTCTTAGTATGAATACAATTTTAATATGTAAAACCCATTACAGTAAGTAGTCAAGTGTTCACTGGAGAAGCAATACCCAGTTTCAATACTCATGCTCTCCTCCTTAGTATGGTAGTTCACTCAAGTCCTCCGCCTCCTGCATACATCCTGACCTCTAAATCAATTAATTGCGAGAATATCATGCTGGGATACACCATGTTCAAACTCTTTTCCAGAAGAGCAGAAAAATTCATCTCCATATGGGCACAGAGGAAGAAATTGCAGGTTTAAGGTTTAGTCATTGCAAATTCAATCACCGCACTTTTGACTATTTTTCAATCCTCCCAAATGCTATTGAGGAAGCAAAAGTAAGTATATTGTTGATCCATGGACACCTGTTAAACCTTTCAGATAGTTGGAATAAACCTACTATTTGAGAGGTTGAAGGTATACCTCTCCTATGCTTGGAAATCTCTATAATTATGACCCTATATGAGATTCAAATGATCATCTCTGGGGTCTATTATATACATTAACATAGTAGTCAAGCAAGGGTGTCAACTGCCTCACATTCTTTGGACTTCATATTTATGGATGAGAGTTTCTCATTTCAAAATCTATGGGTGGTAAAGGTGGAGGCCCTCTATGGGATCTCCATTTCACTATTTTTTGACAACATTGTCCTTCTATTTCACGAATCCAAAAACAAAAGTACATTTTGAGCTCATTCTGGGATGAACATGGTCTTCAATTCCACCTTGCAAACACAAAAGCATGTCAATAATCTCTCTTTCTTTTCAAGGATAGCAGGTAGAAATGGTGACATCCTAGTCTTTCCTTTGAATGCTATTATTTGGTTCATCTTTTAACTTGTTTTCGATATTTGTATCAATGTTGAACACAGGATTGCAACATTAACAACCTTGGAGAGATGATGTTTCCAACTTCATTTTTAGGATATTCAGGCTAAGTTCTGGTTTCTTGAAGTCTTTTCATAATACTTTGTTACACATGACTTTCATTTTCTTTTTGCAGAATTTCTAGAAATGAATGGATATCTTGTAGACTGTTGTAAACAAATTTAGTTCTATTACCATGCTCAAGATAATTTAATGTTTTGTCATTATTGGAGGATAGAGATATACCATAAGAGCTTGGTTTTTTGTTGTAGCCTTTTATTAAGACTTGAATCAGTTAAACCCTCAGACCTACTGCAACCCTATATTAAGGCTTGGTTCTATTGAAGCCGCCATACTTTCGACCTCTTCATTGCAGTCTCATGCTAGGGATATAGCTACAAGATTTTGACATATTTTATGCGGTGAACATCTATTAAAATCTCATATTATCTCCTATTTATTGATGCTTGGACAGAACTTTCGAATTAGTTAAGTCACCTATTTACTTAAAACTAGCACATTTGGTGGAATTTTTTTTTTAAATATTTTTAACCAAGATTGAATGTTATGTACTACATATAGAAAGCTGGAGGGGAATGGAACGTTCAGGTTGTACAATGTATTACCTCAGTCTTATGACTTATCAATGTTCTGTTGGAAACTAAGTTGATTGCTGGTAGAGTTCTGTTGTGTTATTCTGTTGTAAATTAAGTTGACCGCTGGTAGAGTATTGCTGCATCATACCTTTGAGGGTATCTCTATTTTCGAAGCATACAGAAGAATGCTACTGTTAATTCTAGAGGCCTTTGTTGAAGGAATTTTTATGTCATGTCCTGATCAGTAGAGGTGCTTCCAAATTCACTTTGTTCTAAGCTTAAATAGAAACTTCACTATGTTAACCTCAAACTGAAACTACTTTTATTTTTCGATTGTGTGTTTGAAAATTATGTATGTTCGCATGCTGCTGACTCTGAGTGCCTTTTAGAAGGAATATCTAATGGGAACAAAAAATTTCAAAGTTTTAGTTAATAGTAAATACTAAATACACATTCTTATATTGAAAATAAATTGGAAACATTAGTAAAAGACGTTGTATAGAGGCAGTAAGTTGGGAACTCTGGAGAGGATTGAATTGCTAAAGAACTCATTTATGGAAATCACCTCTCGACATGTTTACAGAGAAAGAAATATCGTTGCTGACAGCTTGTCGAAGAGAGGCCTAAATAGTAGTTTCAGTATCATGCGCTATCAGCTTCACAGGTCGAATGGGAAAGGGAAAACTCGTGCTGTTCATTTTTCCTGAATAGAGTCTGTCTCTTATGGCCATTAACCTCACATACTATTTTCCTGTTCTTTTTGGGAAGCACTGGTACAACTCTTTTTTTTTTTTTGCTGGCGTTTTGTGACTTTCTAGGTGGTGATGCTGACTACTTATCACGTCCTATAACTATATATTGTTTTCTCTGTTTTAATATGGCTGTGTCCATATCTGTTTTCACAGCTTTCACAGTGATCTAGTCCGGTTTTGTTTGGAAGTTCCTAATCCCTCATGATAAATCATTTGGCTTTGCAGCCTTGGATGTTCTGAAATTTTTGTAATGATACTATAATGATGCACACTACTTGTTTGAGCCACAATTTATTTTGGCAGAGCCTAGTTCCTTGGATAACATTGTTTCTAACCCTGTGACTAGCGCTGCTACTCTGGATTCATAATGTAACGAGTAAAAAAAAACTCTCGATGAACTAGAACTAGTTCTATTTCTTGGTCTAGATCAACTAGATCTGAGATGGAAATGCATTAAGTACAAATTTAGGGTTATAGAACTTGGAGAAAGAGTATAATTCAAACCCCTGCACAATACTTTGTTCTCCATGTATCTTCAAATAATAGGGTTTTACTTGAGCGAGGGCTGCTTCTGTGTTATTGAAAAGGTGTCTCTAAAATTTTCGTCATTATGTACCTTTTGACATTCATTTTAGCACAATGAATCAGGCCACAAATAATAATATAAAGAGAGAGATATGTCATAGAACTCAACTACGACATAGGCATAATTCCACAAAGATTTCAAAACTTGTATGTCAAAGTGTCACAAAAATTCAGTATACTATAATGCCATAAAAGATTCAGATGCCACCAAAGAAGTCATAGGTTCAGATCTATCATGAATGCTTCTTGTGTTTTTCTATTGTAAACAATTCTCCCAATATTTTGAGATTAGATGCTTCAACAAATTTATTCTCATATGATCTTTCATACTTCAGATCACATGTCACATATATACGATACTCTTCCAAATTCCATTTTTCTTCATTTTCTACCTTCATTTTCCCATAAAATATTAATCCTTTTGTAAAGATGATTATCATAAACTTGACCTTAAACATTAAGCAAGAGCGAGTTATAATAGATGGTTAAGAGGTTTCAAACTTCATTGGATATTATTTCATCTTCTTTCATAAATCGGAAATAATATTGTATCAAATGTCATGTATAGTCACATGTAACTGTTTGGTGTCATCATAAGTGCTTGTTTCTGTAACTTGGTCGAGATATTAGCTTCAAAGAGATGTAGGATTTATTCTTTCAGTCTTGGTCCTAGATTCCTTTAGGATTCAACCTACAAAACTTTTGGAAAGATGGTTCAGACCATAGTCTCAAATTAGGATATAGACTTTGGATTGCAGACAGAGAGCATAGAGGATAACTTACTTGTAAAAGGAAAGTTAATATATCAAGAATATTGATTTGGCTTCCAATAACGTCTTTCAATTATGGCTACTATAGAGAAGATGATCTTCAATTCTATTTGTTACAATATCTAGCATTCATACATTAAGAATTACTTACACAGGTAAGAATTACTTACTTACCTAGAATTACTTACACAGGTAAGAATGACATCTAGGAAGGGATATAACTGTAGGGAAGAAGCAAGAGGTTCCTTAGCTTCTCATATGCAAACCAAAAATAAAGATGTTCATCCCAGGACTTAAGAATAAGGTCAATAAAGGAACCTTATTTGGCACAAAACTGACACAGAATCTCGAAAATCTTCTCTAGCTCCCCAAATCAATCATGGTATTGTGGATAAACTATAACCCTATCCTTTTCCCTTGCTTTGTCTTATAGTTCCTGGATCCTTCTTGAAGCTTATCAATGAGTCTTTTACCCTGTTCTTGACCTGCAACTTCTGAAAATTTAAAAAAATCTTTGGAATTCGGCTCCATGTCCCCTGTTTTGGCCTTCATTTCTTTGACATCCTTGTATATTCACGGGTCTTCACAGATTAATGCTTCCATTATTGATCAAATTCACATATTTATTCACTGGAGCAGTGAAACAAAACTATGCATTACTTACCATATCTATGTAATTTTCCTGCAGGCATTGTTTTGATGGTGACCCTTTCCGGGTTGAAGTCTTTACAAAACTGAATGCACTTGAAATGGAAATAGAAAATGTAGTTTGTCATGCCACAATGTTTCATGGTTATGTGGTAACATTTTCTATGGAAGCTTTATGTACTATGTGAGAGTTGTGTTATTCTATTGATGCACCAGAAAATATGTATAATATTATTTTGATCAAAGTGGGTGCACCTCAGTTTTTCTATTTTCATGTGTACTGTGTTTATAACAAACTGACTTTTGCTGCTCCATTTCATTTCACGCATTTCTAGAAAAAATCAAACAGGTTCTTGAAAATGGTTGCATGGTTGGTGTAAACCCCTCAGTTGAGATTTTGTTCTTATTTTTCATTCTGGGAAAATTAAAGAGTTTGCATTTATAAAGGGAGTATGTCCATAAGTACAGGTGTGAAGGTGCCAAATACAATTTTCATGTTGGGAAATTTCTCACCTAAAGAAACAATGATGACGGAAATACCCTTACCATTCAAATCACATGTATTTTTTGGAAAAATTGATGGAGATTGGGAATGCAGATCTTTCCATTGAGTTATCTGATATTCATTCATGTTAATTGTTCAAATTCCCATATTTTTTTGTTGATTGGATGTTCTATGTAATTAATCATTATGGTCTCTTCTATGTGGAAAGAAATCGATATAGAAGCCCATTCTTTATTACTGATGGAGTCAAATCACCTCTCTAAATTCAGAAATATGTTGGTTCATATGTATTTAACAGGGTAGCCAAATCATGATTTCCCCAGGGATTTACTTTGCTCATGGATGCCAATCGCATTCCAGACCTTCAGCGCATGTACTCTCTTTTTAAAATGGTGAGTGCACTTGAGCTGCTTCGGCTGGCTCTCAGTGCATACATTAAAGCTATTGGGCAAGACATTGTATTGGATGAAATGAAAGACAAGGACATGGTTTCATCACTTCTAGACTTGAAAGCACGACTTGATACAATATGGGAAGAAAGTTTTTTCAAGAATGAGGCCTTTTCTAATACTATCAAGGATGCCTTTGAGCATCTGATAAATGTAAGGCAGGTTAGTTACTATATGTTTATGCTCATTTTATTTCTGTTTATACAGATTTAATTATATAGGTTAGTTACTATATGTTTATGCTCATTTTCTTTCTGTTTCATTTTCTTTACGATTTTATTCGGATTGTTCATTGAATTTGTGCTTTTGATTATCAAATTAAGTGAGACGGAAAGTTTGGAAAGGATTAATGACAAAACAACTAAAGGTAAGTAATGAAAGAATGTTTTTAGGTAGACAATTGCATTCATAATATTAGATATATAGTTTTTGATTTATACGAGATTATGGCCTTTGTCTCTTGAGAGCCGTTTCAATGAGAACTTATTGCCAAATTTCTTGATGAGAAACTTCGTCTGTTAACAAGGTACTTCATAGGAGTTGGAGAGATACAGATAGAGTTCTCATTTTGTTCGGGTTTATTCAAGTAAGGGACCAGCGGTATTCATTTATAAAAGTCTTAAATACTAATTAACCCCAACAAATGAATACCATAATAGCTTAACATTGCCTCATGTATGCACTATGGTAGGATTTAAAAGTGGTATGAGACCCAAATGTACATCTTCAACCATTAGAATTGGAGCTCATAAATCTTGTGCATCAATTCGAGCGATATATGCACAAGGCAAGAGGCACCAATAACAGGTTTCCCCAAAAGCTTCAATTATCTATGCAAAACAAAGAGTTGTTTGGAAGTTTCATTTTATCTATCTTGTGTATGTGATGGATAGATAAAATTGTTATGGTAGCTATTGAACTACACTTGGATTGCTCCATAAATATAAGGGTTTCGTGTAACCATGAAAGCCCTTCTATTGTTTTTTTTTCTTCCATTAAGTTTCCCAACAAAAAGAGCGGGTGAAACAACTTGGGTTACATCACATCTCATGCTATTTCCAAATAAGAGAGGATGATTTAAGAATTGGGAAGTCTACGATTGCATAGATGTTCCTGGTAGATATCTTTGTGATATTAGTGGATGGTCTATTGATGAGGTGCAATAAGAGGAACAAGGCGGAATGACCAATGACACCTTATTTTACGCGAAATTCACGGAAACTTTTGAGCAACCAGGTTATGGATTTTCTTTTAATGCTACTCGTTTGGTAACGATCTATTATTTGAAACTTAATTGTTTGATACGAGAGGTTATTCTTATACCATCGCAAGAGTGGATAGGAATATTTCCTTGTTAAAACATAGATATTGAAGTCTTTCCAAATACTAGCCATATTTTTTTGCATCATTTACATGTAACCTAAAACATATTACAAAATGCAAACCCATTAATTATCATTCTAGAAAATATTGACTATCTCCTCCACAAAGGTGTCACATAACACACATACAGCATGAAATGGTGTTATGGCCATGATTCAACTTCCAAGTGATTCCTCCCTTCTTGGTTCAATATTGGGGTGTGATTGTTACTCTTCTAAAACAATTTATAAATTTAAAACCCACAACAATTAAGATATGTCAATGAATAGATAACAACAATGCATCCACGAGTGAATGAAATTTTGACATATATTACCGGTATCCCCAATTTCATCTCAAATTTAACAAACACATCTTACCATGACTCCTTGATGTTATATCACCTCATACCTCATAGCATAAAAGGTATAGTGACAAGCCATACAAGCCCATCGGTACATGGACTTGGTGTATTTATAGTTTTGTGTGCTTCAACTCATTGTCACTTAAATTTTTCTTGGAAAGAAACTAAAGCAAGCAAAATTGATTTTGATGACAAACATGAACCTTTCTTTGAGATAACAAAGATTCCATATTCAAAGACATCACAGGCTTAGTAGAATTTTCTTTTCTTTTTTTTTTAAATTTAACCCGTCGTCGTTATGCGACGCTTTAAAAATCATCGGACTTGCAACGGCATATAAGAGTTCGTCTTGCGACGCTTTATAAGCGTCGGTCTTGCGACGCCTTATACGCGTCGGTCTTGCGACGTTCCATTTTTTTTTTTTTTAATTAATTGTTAGTTCGTATTGCGAAACTTCACTCTCGGCGTCGGTCTTGTGACGCCTTTGAAAAGCATACATGCGACACTTCGGCAAAGTGTCGGTCTTGTTTACTTTAACGAAAGCATCGGTATTGTGACACTTTAATAAGTGTTGGAAGAACGTTTTGCGCGTCGGACCGCATATCGTCGAGATTGCGACAATTTACAAATGTCGAAAGAGCGACGGTTTACAAACGTCGGAAGAGCGACGTTCAAATCGTCGGACCACATATCGTCGGAATTCACGACGGTTCCAAACGTCGGAAGAGCGGCCCAGAGTTTGGAAAACGTCGAAGAGCGACGGTTTTGGAAACGTCGGAGAAAAAGAGTGTCGGTATTGCGACACTTTGGCCAAGCATCAATTGCGACATAATGGCTAACCACATTTTGTACGGCCTCGAGCTTGTCTCTCTTTAGAAGCGAATATGTGTTAGAATAGCGACGAAGTGAGTTTGTCGGAAATTGGGCCAAATTTTCTAGTGTTTGCACAAAAATTAGTAGGAGATGTTAAAAAATGGTTGAATATTTACTGCTAACCATATTGTTGATTTGCTTTCCACCCATTGTTCATAAATATATGGGAAAGAAAGAAAACCCTCTCCATATATTATATGAATATGAGAACATTGGGGAGATATCCTAGGATTCTTGTACTAGGTTTAACAACATTTACAATGAAACTCCATTGAATATCAGACCTCCACCATAATTAGCCTACGATTAAATTTCCGGATGGTTTTGATCGACATGTCCTATCAATTAAGAGAAAAGCACGCATCTTTAGAACGGATGCATAGTGATGCGATTAGTGTAGAAGCAGAAGCTTCTTGGCTAAAAGAGCAAGGATGAGGAATGAGAGAAGAGTAACCATTAGGAAGAACCATCCACTTCGGATGTTAAGATAGATATTTTAGCTAAAAGTTTAGAAATACTAATGGAAAGATTAGAGAACATGGAAAGAAAACCTCGATGGGATAATTAACAAGATTTAAATCAAAAACCCCAACTTTAGAAAAATCATAATATTGGTAAATCGATATAAGTTGTACCCTGTCAGCCAGATTAGACCACTTTTCAAGAAAATTATCTTGAAGGTTCACAACGGCATGAAGAAGACTAGAACACCCGGATAAACAGTGAATAGACGATGAAAATACCATTTTTCTTACCCCGAAGAACAAGACTTGTACATGTTACGGCAATTACAATTAAGTCTGGAGAATCCTTTGATTAAAAAAGAGAACATGAATATGCTATCTCACAGTTCATAAACGGTATAGCCTTAGAAGAAAAAAATAACACGGAAGTGCCTATTAATAAATCGAGTCCAAACCCAAAATAAGAAAACAATAAAGTAACTGACCAAAGTTCTACAAATTCTCCAGGGAGAAACTCGGAAAACTTCCACACCAAATATTGTAGACATCAACTCAAACTTCCATTGCTACTCAAGCCCATTTCCCGGACAAAGAAAATTGAAAACAAAAGCAGTTGACACACAAAACTGAATTACCAAAAGCTGTTGATAAAGAGAACAAAACACACAAACCACAATTGGTAAAAATGGAATCATTCAATTAGGAAAAACTCAAATGCCATTTAATATCAAAATTGAGATATTAAATTGAACATACTAGTTCCTTTAACGAGTTGGTGAAAAATGACTCATACAAGGCACAAATCAACGAAACACTAAACATAGGTGAAGGCGAAGATGTTGTTAACCTCAATGATGATCAACTTTGAGTTATTATTTGGTCTAGAAGTTAATAGCAAACATCAACAAGGGGGTGTCCCTCCATTCTATATTAATCTTTAATGTTCATGATCAAATTTTACATAATGCTATGTTGGATTCGGGAGCATCTCATAATTTAATGCCAAAGAAGTCATGGAAAAATTAAACTTAGACATCACCAAACCCTAAAGGACCTATTCTCTTTTTATTCTAGTCGAGTTAAATGTCTTGGTGTGATAAAATATTTGTGTGTAACTCTAGTCGATTACTTGACAAAGAATATTTTTATGGACATAGTAGTTTTATATCCCTCCAAAATATGGTATGTTATTCTCACCAAGCTCATGGGAAGCAAAATTACGGGGATCAACGCAATTAGACATGTCATATGCTACCATTTTTGTGTTTGGTCAAGGAAGCTTTATAGAAAAACCTTGATGAAATTCATGAGTAAGTAGTTCGGAAACCTGATAGAATTATCCTATTTATTCCATGTGTTAAGTTGTTTTGGACTCATTTATCCTATGAAATTCGGACAATGACAAAGATAAAATCACGGGTGTAGAAGAAAAATACAAAGAAATTGATAGTGAAAATATAACACATGAGTCTATGTGGCATTTAGATTTTGATGGATCTGTAAATAGATTAGGAGCGAGAATTTGGAGTATGGATCTACAATTTATAAAATGATCATTCGAAGGACATGCTTTGATTAAATTTCAAATGCACTTAATAACATGGCATAATATGAGGCATTAGTGCTAGGCCTTCAAATTGTAAAGAAAACTTGGAGCCAAAAGAGTTTCCATCATGGGAGACTCGAACTCATCATAAAACAAGTCAAGGGGAGTACAATACTAATAACCCTAGACTTCGCCTGCTATAGAGATACCATCCTAGACTTGATAAATTATTTTCTTGAGGCGACTATGTTGTAATTCGAAATCGGGAATATGTAAGCGCATAGCTTAGTCACTTTTACCGGCACATGCAAGTTACCCTTTCGGCCAAATCATCAATACAACGAGGTAAGACATAGACAACCATACACGATAATTTAAAGTATTGGAAAAAAATTTCACAAGACAATCAAAATCGTGATTTTATGATTTACGAAGGAGAATTTCAAAAATGTAATATAGATACTGATTGTACATTATATTATACCATAAATAATGAAGCTTCGAGATGTAAATTATGTAAATAATATTGAACCAACTAAATTCACTAAAGTAGAAATAGAAAAATTAGAAATAGTAGAAATTAAGGAATTAATCAATGATGAATCGAAGTTTTAAACCTCAAAGATAACTTTTTTCCTAATGGATTAGCCCCATTATAAGACCTTTTTTACTCAAATGATGTAGCTAGAAAACCTAAAATGGAGCCTCTTAGGTCGGATATAAAAGAATGAACATAGGAGCAAAGGAAAATCCCAAGCTTATCAAAATATCCAAGACATTACCTCCAACGAAAAGTTGAAGTACATTAGCTTGTTTAAATAATTACAAGACATCTTTGCCTTGAATTATGAAGACCTCAAGTCTTATGATACCGGCATTATCCCGGCATAAGATACCAATTAAAGAGAAAATCAGAACCCCTTTAAACAAAAGCTTAGGAGAATTAACCATGTTCTTATGCCATTGATAGAGAAATAATTTAAAAGGATGTATGATGCTCAAATCATAGCACCCACATAAAAGATATTCTAATTGGGTCTCTAATTTGATCCCCACTAGAGAAAACAGAAATCGGACTCTATGTTGTGTTAGCCACCTATAAATTGTTGACATAGCAAAAGGGTGCCTAAAAATGTTTTTAAGCATTCAAGAGAAACATTTCCCTTCAAAATATTTCATTCTTGAAGCCTCTATGTTTCTTGCTCCTTGGAAAATCTTCACTGTTGTGTCCATTGAAAAGCCTCACTTGTTTGTGAAGAAACTATTATCCAAAGAGGCCTCCATTTCCTTGTCTTTGCATTCCCACGGTTCTCCCTTTTTCACCACTTTTCCCCTCTTAAATTTCCTCCAAAACTCCCCCATTAACCCTATAAATCATCAAAATTCCCTTTTTAAACCTTATAGCTCCCTTGGTTGGTTTAAAAATCCCCTTTCTTTATGTTTGGAACCCTCCATTGGCCTTAAAGCTCTTGAATTTGGCCTAAAATCCCCTTTTTTACATTATATCGGTCTTATATCCCACTGAGGGCTTATATGGCTTAACCCCCTTCTTCATAGACCCATGGCCCCACAATCGGGCACTAAAACCCCAAAAAACTCCTTTAAATGCATAAAAAAATGTTTTCCACTCCACGAAAAGAGTTCGCCCCAGAGGCTTATTCTCCCTTAACCTCTCACTCCATACGGCCTAAACACTTGTAATCAGCGCTTAAAGCCTTTACTCGCCTTTCTCCAAGCCTTTTTTCCTTTTATTTTATCATCCCCCTATGCGTTGATTTAAATCAACGAGAGCGGGTCTCAGAAATCAACGGTGATCGGACACTTTCCTTTGTATACCCTTATCCCATTTGCTAAAACATTGCACCCCATCTTCTAATCGAGTCGTCCATTCACATAATCGACGGTCCATAATGAGCCCGACGGCCCACATCCTCCGCCCATGCATCTTTCCCAGCCGGGTTTTCGCATCGTCGGAGTCAAAATCATCGGTCAGAGCGGTACAGTGACATATCGCGTAAATTTAGTGTCGAAAGTTAAAGCTCGAAATTGTGCGATATATGTGGTTTTGTTTTGCAACGCGTCAAGCGGTGTATGGAATCGTGTGATTTTTTCCAATTCCGCTACCTTCTCAGGCCACAGCGCAACAAAAACCATCACGGTTTCGGCCTTACCACCTTTTCCCCTCGCATTGAGTTTTCATATTTAATCGCGGCGGGTGATTGATATGATCGAAGCGGCCACGGTTGGATCTCACCCCCACTCGTTCTCCATTCATATGCTCCCTAACAAATCTAATTCAAACGATCTCGGCTTAGTTGTTTAACGAAATCAGAACGGTCGCGATATAATTTTAACTCGCCCATTGTTCATTCATTTTCTCCTCCCAAATGACCCTATCTCGATGAATCTTGGTAGTTTTATTACCTTTGTTAAACCTAATCTAACGATCCGAACACACACCAACACACCAAACTCAGTCGGACTAATTTTTCACCATTTCTTTGCGTTTTCATTCGTTTTCTTGCCTACCTCCCACCATTTTCCTTTCCTGGGCCATGATCCTCACGGCCCTCCGGAAACTGTCTCCATCCTCCCTCCCACATGGGTTTCTTAACATGTTGATCGTGTTTTTGCGAATTTTTTAAATGGATGTGAACCCACTCGGTCTCCGATCCTGAGACAACGTTTTTTAGAGTGCGAGCTCTATTTTCATAGCCGAAGATTGCGGGGAGAGACTCTGAAGAGGTTAACTGACATGATTTTATCAAAGATCACGCTATTCAACCACGATCGAACCCTCTAGTGCCTCCAAAACTGTACATGCACCGAAGCAATCGGCGAAGTGGAAAAGAGTATCGGAGGACGAGATTAAGGGATTTAAGGCTCCTTATTGAAGATTTGCCTTTATAATCCAATGTTTAAATCTCAAAGGATGAGATAAAGACCATGAATATGATTAAGAGGCTTAATAAGGTCTAAAGCACATGAAACAATCCATATACGTGTTTTAATATCGGCGAACACTTTTTCTCCAAAAGGACTAGCTACATCACTTATACCATCTTCCATCGAACACGAGAACCATTACTACAACGACGAGAGGCCTTCCAAATGCGTGGAGCAACAAATATGGAGAAGTATGGGAGACTTTTTAATGAACCTTCTAGCCACATTACTTCTTTCGAAGGCAAAAGCAGTACCATGCAACTAGATTACTTCAAAGGAACATACCTGAAGTTATTACCAAGGACTTCTAGACCGGACTACGAGTACACCGGTTAATGAAGAGCCATTATGCGGGAATGGGCACTTTCTGACCTTCTTCTCCTCTCCCTTAATGGAACAATTAAGTTTACATTTACTATTTTGCTATCACTCGTTCTCCTATAAGAACTCTGAAGAATACATTGTAAAGTTGTTGGTTGTTGGGATTTTATTGACTATTAGAACTATTATTGAGGGGAAGTAATTAGGTAGTTTGTATTATAGTGAAATTTGGGAAGAAAATTCTGTGTGTAAAAATGCCATTGAGCTCAAAGTATGTGATTGGTTTTTCACATCAATTAATCGACGAGATTCATAGGATCCTAGTTTATATTATTGGTGATGTATTCTTACTTGTAATTGTTTCCTTTCATGTTTATCATGCGCATCCCATTATTCTCGAGATAAAAAGCTGACAGAATGGAATTAGGATATAATGCTGGAAGTACCCTAAATCTCAACGTAATCTTTATCTTGATGTTTTTTGCTAAGTTGTGTATCTAAGAGCTAATCCATCATAGTTTAACCGGTATAGTAGTTGGGCAGTCCATGCTTATAGTTGATGTCTAAATTTGGGGTTAGTTTCTTAGATTTTCTTGATGGATTAAGTTTGAAAGAATATGGGCGGGAGATTAGAGCTAGCCCTGGCTCACTAGGTGCCTCTTCTAACGACTAGCCTTTCTAAGTTCCTTTGAGGTTAGTGTCGAAAGCATTGAAGGTTCAAAGTCTTTCTCGATCTTAGGCCTTACTCTATGTTGAATCTTTAATGTTTTCTCTTTTGATACGAAAGTGGTTATGAGGACTACTAGATTGTCTTTCTTAAGAGTATCTTCGAAGCGGGTACGGATTTAAATGACATACGACTCGATATTAAGCTACCCTTTTTGTCTTTTATTGAGGTTTTCTCTGAAGTATGTCAAAATCGAGGCTTAGATTTAAATGACATACGACTCGATCTTAGGTTGCAATTTGAGTTTCCTTTATTTCACCATTCTTAATGTTCCATTCCACCATCTATTTAAAGATCCTTTAGTATAGATGACTTTCCTATGGAAAGCCTTGGATAGTTGTTACGCAGTAATCCTTTCATGACTCCATAACCCATTGGATTAACCTTTCTTTTGACCTATCTTCCCATCTTTAGGAAACATCCTTCTATTCGAGTTCCTTATTTACTTCCATAACCTTCTCATTTAATGATCTCCAACCAAACAAACCAAATTAAAAACCCGTGCTTCATACCTAATACGTCAATTTGAGCCTTAAAGATATATCATTCTTTATATTTATAGATATATCCCTCTGCGGATACGAAGGGCTAGATCCCTAGGATCCCAAAGTTGTTTGATGTTGTATTATCTTTTGGTATCTGGCCAAAACATGGGAACCACAACATAATGGCGACTTATTTGGGGAGTTTGAGTAAGTTATGTGATACACTCTTGAGCCCTCGAATCTCTGGTTAAATTGGTATTCAAGTGCTGATGGTGGACAACATCCTACTCCAAACATTCAAATTCATCCACCTGGAGACTCCACACTTTATAACTCCTAAAATACCAAATGAATCCATAGGTAGAAGACCTTTGAAGCTGGTTGGGAAGATCTGATGACCTCTTTTTACAAACATGGATCCAAGTATGGAAGCAAAGCTAAATGCTTTGTCGGATAGATTTACAAGAGTGGTAAACATGTTTGGTGAAATAATGGTGAAGATGTATGAGGCTAATTTAAATACAAATGTTGATTATCTAGAGCATCCCATGCTTCTTCGGGAACAAGAACAAGCTCAGCTATACAAGACTTTAGACAATGAGCAAGACATGTGTGATGCTCAGATTCTTTAGAAGATGAAGAGGAAGGTGATCAAGAATTGTACGATTGCCTACCTATATCTTATACTATGATGATTAGAGAATATCATGACCTAATGGGAAAAAGCTAATAGGGAACGGCTTGCTCTAAGGAAACAAGTAACCACTTAGAAAATGCGAGAATCGACGTGGAAGAAGAACCCTGACACATCTAGGGACTCCTCTAGATGATAACTCATCTCAGTTTCACAAGAAGGAGGTAGCATTCGATCATCTAGAAGAAAAAAACAACAGGCCTTGTATTCTAAACTGAATATCATAATGATCATGAGGAGTTGTTTGAAGATTTGAAAAGAGATCGGGAAACATCAGAAAATCCTCAAAGTTTCCTGCAAGCACAAGTGAAGATATCTAGAAAGAGGCTCGAAGGCATCCAACCACCCAAATCAGTTAATACAAGAAACGAAGGAAATTTCTTTGCCATGCAGCAAAGAAACACAAAAAAAAACCCTCCACTTTGGCAGAAGAAGAAATAGATCGGATCATCAGCAGACATCCTGTATCTGAGGTCTTTATAGAACTTCTCTTGCCATTCATATGCGAGCTTGATTGTACGGATCAATCTCCCTATAAATCATAATGAAGAAATACTTGTTGATAATCGGTATACATTGTTAACGTACTTACTTCGGTGATTTTCCTAGTTTAAATTTGTCTAATGATGATGTTTTCAAAATAGAATTTGATCTTACAAAGCCCTCATTAAACGGTTGTGGGAGGAAAATCGGTTCCATCGGCTTCAAGAAAGTAATGAACGCTATGCAGGGCCTCTGTAATCTGCGATGGAGAAAAGTTATGAAAGTCTAGTAATAGATGAAGATTCATTGAATTTTCACTCTGCTACACCTCATATCATCGGTAATAGTTTCCATGTGATTGGAGATCGAGCGGCCTTTCATCTTACGGGGTGAAGAGGAAAATAAAAAAAGAAATTTTTGAGAAGCGGTTTGAAACTAGAGACCTTCTCTTGAAAAGGAAGGCTTAATGAGAACAAATCCTACTCCAGAATACGAGCGAAGTCTTTCACGGAGCTCGGCCCACCGAAAAAAAATGTCTCGAGAGCTACAAGAGAGGACAAGACGCGGTATATGATGAGTCCTTCGAGTTCGGATGATGAAGATAAGGAAGATTTTCTTTCTCGAAAAGAGTCTTTTCTTGATCCGGTGGAAGAGGAAGAAATCCTGGTTGAAACTTACTTGTCAAATACTCACAACCGAGGTATCATTTCAAAGATCATATGCTCATTTCCTGCCAAACATTTGAAGAAGGATCAAAGATCGCCATGAGCGACTTGTTGCGGACAACGAGAAACATTTTAAAGGCTAGCTGCTAAAGAGAAAAGATAATGGGAGTGGCCACCTTTATCCGGCCATGCTCGAAGAATTGAGTAGAAAAGACCGATCATGGGATCATTTGATTATTTGGATGTATTGGAAAAAGAGATTTTGTAAGCTAGACATGTAAATATTCCAAGTTAGAGTAGAATTTAGGTAGGAAATCTCAATAAAGCTGAGTATGTGAGCATTTAGTTAGTTGTTGAGTTTTTCTTTGAAAGAGAAGGTTCGGATATGCTCAAAACTTGAACCGGTAGAAAGGAAGAAACTGACTCTAACAAAATCAAAACCGAGCTGAAATGAAGAAGAAAAGTGACTCTAACGAAGCTCAAAATCGAGTCACAAAAAGGATGAAGGATGTAGTGATTTTTAAATATTTGAAGCCCTCCAATTTTATTTTTTAAATTTCGGTCCATATGCGGCTTGTCTTTTTATGAAATGGATTCACGAGCGGACCGGACGAGTCTAATCTGGTTTGTATGTATTTAAATTTACATTTTAGAATGTAGAGAAATAAATCTACCGGACGAGTTTAATCCTGGTAGATATTAGTTTAGGTAAGAGAAGCTATGAGGCCAAGCTGACTGTCTGGTCTCATGGAGAAATAAGGGTAGCATTAGATGAGTTTATTTTCCTGTTCTGAAAATTGATGATGTAAAAGGTACGCAAGTCCTAAGAAATGCACCTTGAAGAGAAAATGCTAGGACGAGTAGGATGGGTAGGTAGATTGTACGGGAGAATATTACTATTGATATATTTTCATGTTTGTGGCGGTGATCGAAAGAAGAAAGGGATGTTGAGTGGTAGGCATACGGCCTACTTCCAAATATTATTTTCTAATATTCTTGACAACTTCAAGAAGATGTCATCTCCATGTGGAGCCATGGCAACCACCTATAAATTGTTGACATAGAAAAGCAGGGTGGCTAAAAATGTTTTGAGCCTTCAAGAGAAACATTTCCCTTGAAAATATTTCATTCTTAGGAAACTATAATTTATGTGTCTTAACTCCTTGGAAAATATTCAACTGTTGTTTCAGCCAAACCTCCCTTTGTTGTGAAAGAAGCATTTGTCAAAGAAGGCCTCCATTTCCTTATTCTTCATTCCCACAGTTCTCCTTTTTCACCACTTTTCCCCTTTCAAATTTCCTCCAAAACTCCCCATTAACCCTCTAAACCATCAAAATTCCACAATTTTAAACCTTATAGCTCCTTGGTTGGTTTAAAATCCCCTTTCTAACAACTTCTGAAACCCTCCATTGGCCTTAAAAAACATTGATTTTGGCCCTAAAATCCATACACATTATATCAGTCTTATAGCCTGAGGGGCTTATGTGGCTTAACCCCCTTCTTCGCTAGACCCATGGCCCGAGAATCGGGTGCTAAAACCCCAAAAACTCCTTTAAACGCCTGCAAAAAAACATTTTTCCACTCCACAAAAAAGAAGTTAGCCCTAGAGGGCTTATTCTCCTCAACACTCACTCCATGCAACCTAAAAAATGTAATCGGGCACTTAAAGCCATTATAAACCTTTCTTCGAGCCTTTTTCCTTTTACTTTATCATCCCCAGAAGCGTGTTGATTTCGTCAACGAGAGCCATTGATCTCCGTCAACGGTGATTGGAGACTTTCCTTTGTATACCCCTCATCCCATTTTCCAAAACACTACGCCCATCTTCTAATGCGAGTCATCCATTCACATATCATGATGGTCCATAATGAGCACGACTGACCCACATCCTCCGCCGTGCATCTTTCCCCATCGAGTTTTATCCGCACCGTCAATCAAAATCATCGAGTCTACGACGGCTAAAGTGACATATCGCGTAAATTTAGTTTTAGACGAGTTAAAGCTCACGAAATCGTGCGATATAGGTGGTTTTGTTTTGCCACGCGTCGACGATTGTATGGAATCGCGTGATTTTCCAATTCCTGCAGCCTCAGGCCCGGCAGCTTAGTCACGGTTTTTGCCTTCCCTTTTCCCCTCCGCATTGAGTTTTCATATTTAATCGCAGTCATCGATTGATATGATCCAATGACCATGGTTGGATCTCACCCCCACTCGTTCTCCATTCATACGCTCCCCTAACAAATGCGATTCGAAAGCAATCTGGTGCGTTGTTTAACGAAATCGACGATCGCGATATAATTTTAACTCGCCCATTTTTCATTCATTTATCCTCCCCAATGACCCTATAAGTGAATCTCGACCATTGATTACCTACGGTAAACCTAATCACAACGGTCCCGAACGCATAATACACCAAACTTCCGTCGGAGCGATTTTTCACCATTCTGTTGCATTTCCATTCATTTCTCGCACCTCCACCACTTTCCTTGCACACACCACCATCCTCAGGCCCTCAAGGCTTCCATCCTCCCTCCCACATGGGTTTCTTAACATGTTGATCATGCTTTTGCAGGTTTAAGGGATGTGAACCCACTCGAATCTCACGGTCACGGACGGTGTTTTGGGGTACGAGGCTCTATTTTCATAGCTAGAAGATTGCGGGGAAGACTCTGAAGAGGTTAAGCACATGATTTTATCAAATATCGAGCTATTAAACCCTGATCCATACCCTCCTACGCCTCCAAAACACATGCATGCACCGAAATAGTCGGAAGAAGCGGAAAAAAATTATGAGGAGAATGATTAAAGTTTAAGGCTCCTTATTGAAAGATTTAACGCCTATAATCCAATGTTTAAAGCTCAAAGGACACGGATGAGACATGAATATGATTAAGAGGCTTAATAAGGTCTAAAGCACATGAAACAAGCCATATACGTGTTTTAATATCAATGGAAAAATTTTTCTCCAAAAGGACTAGCTACATCACTTCTGCCATCTTCCATCAAACACCGAACCATTACTACAACGACAAAGGCCTTCAAAGGCTGTCGAACAATAGTTGTAAGTATGGGAGACACCTTAGACACTTTTTCTCCAAAAAGGACTAGCTACATCACTTCTACCATCTTCCATCGAACACCGAGCCATTACTACAACCAAAGGCCTTGAGCATGCCGGGAACAATAGTTATGGAAGTATGGGAGACCTTCGGACGTTCTAGCCACATTACTTCTTTCGGAAAGGAAAAATAAGTACCATGCCGCGGAGTACTTTGAGAGGAACATACTGAAGTTATTACCAAGGACTTCTAGACCGGACTACAAGTACACACGAGTTAATGAAGAGCCATTATACGGGAATGGGCACTCGACCTTCTTCTCCTCTGCCTTAATGGAACAATTAATTTACTACATTTACTACGCATCACTCATTCTCCTATAAGAACTCTTTGAAGAATACATTGTAAAGTTGTTGGTTGTTGGGATTTTATCATTGTTAGAGCTGACATTGTGAGGTAAGTAGTTAGGTAGTTTGTATTATAGTAGGGTACAGGAAGAAGTACGTATTGTAAGGTACTTGAGCTCAAAGTATGTGACTAGTTTTTCACATCAATTAATCAAAGACGATTCACGGGATCCTGGTCTATATTATTGGTGATGTATTCTTCTTGTAATCGTTTCCTTTCATGTTTATCATACTATCCATTATTCTCGGATAAAGAGCGACAAGCATAGATTGGGATTATACTCACAGAGTAGCCCTAAATCTCAACGTAATCTTTATCTTGATGTTTTACGCTAAGTTGTGTATCTAAGAGCTAATACATCATAGTTTAACTAATATAGTAGTTGGTGGGTCCATGCTTCTTGATGTCTAAATTTGGGGTTAGTTTTAGATGTTCTTGATTGGATGGTAGAAAGAATGCGGGCGGGAGATAAGAGCTATTTTTGTCTCACTAGGTGTCTATTCCAAAAGCTAGCCTTTCTAAGTTCCCTTTGAGTTAGTGTCGAAATAATTGAAGGTTAAGAAGTCTTTCTCTAATCTTAGGCCTTACTTTATGTTGAATCTTTAATTTTTCTACTAATGCGAAAGTGGTTATGAGGACCTACTTGGATTTTCTTTCTTAAGTATCTTTGAGAAAGCGAGTCACAAGTTTAAATGACATACGACACGATCTTAAGCTACCCTTTGTGTCTTTTATTGAAAGTTTCCTTTGAAGTATGTCAAAATCGAGGCTTGGATTTCAATGACATCGACCTAATCTTAAGAGTTTGCACTTTGGTTTTCTTTCTTTCACCAGTCTTAATGTTCCATTCCACCATATATCTAAAAGATCCTTTAGTATAGATGACTTGCCTGTGGAAAGCCTTGGATAGTTGTTATGCAATTAATCCCCTTTCATGACACCATATCCCAATGGATTAACTTTTCTTTGACCTATCTTCCCATCTTCGAAACATCCTTCTATTCAATTCCTTCTTTACTTCCATAACCTTCTCGGTTAATGATCTCCAACCAAACAAACCAAATAAAAAACCCTTGTGCTTCATACCTAGCCTAATACCTCAATTTGAGCCTCAAAGATATATCATTATTTATATTTATAGAGAGATCCCTGCGGATCCGGGAGGGCTAGATCCTAGGATCCCAAAGTGGTTTGATGTTGTCTTATCTTTTGGTCTTATTGTCAGCAAAAACATAGGAACCACAACATGTTGATTTCACAAACTTGAACAAAGTATCACTAAAAAGGATAATTATCCCCTCCCTAAAATGGATCACATTCTCCGAGAGGGTAGTAGGGTCATCGAGAATTTTATTATTTGATGGATTTTAGGATACAACCAAATCCTAGTCCAACTGAAGATCAAGCAAAGGCTGCATTCCTCCCACGGGGAACTTTCATGTACTTGAAAATGCCCTTTGGATTAATGAATGTTGGAGCGACATTCCAAAGATCTATGGATATAAACTTTGCAAGGAAATCCCATGAATTTTTGGTCATTTACCTAGATGATATTATAGTGTTTTCCAAGTCAAATAATGAACATTTAGATCATCTAAGAAGAGTATTCATAAAATGCGAGAAATTTTGGCATATCCTTAAATCCCAACAAATCACTTTTTGTATTTGAGGAAGGTAAACTCTTGGGACACATAATTTAAAAAAGGGCATTAGAGGTGATCCGGCTAGAATAGTTAAACATCATTCATCCTAGGAAAATTAAATAATTACAAGCATTTTTAGGTAAAATAAATTTTCTTAGAAGATTCATTTCTAATTTAGAAGAACTAATTAGAGAATTAAATAACATATTAAAAAAGGATTCAACACTTAAGTGGATATTAGAGGCTAAGCGATCTTTGAAGAAACCAAAGAAGCCCTTCTTAAAACACATTTTGTCTCCTCAAGTCTAATTTCAAAAGATTTCATAATTATTTCATTTGCTTCCACGGCCACCACCATTGCGGCGGTCTTGTTGCAAAAGAATGATGAGAGCTATGAGAAATTCATTTCTTTATTCGGTAAAAATTTGAGATATACTACACTAAAGTATAATATCATGGAAAAACAAGCTCTTCTTTAGTGAAAGTCATAAAATATACATTATATACTCTCACATAACAACATATGTTCCAAATTTAGTTGTAAGGACATTCTAGCTGAGAATGGGCCGATGGAAAAAAAGA
This sequence comes from Pinus albicaulis, assembly GCA_034641835.2. Classification (NCBI taxonomy): domain Eukaryota; kingdom Viridiplantae; phylum Streptophyta; class Pinopsida; order Pinales; family Pinaceae; genus Pinus; species Pinus albicaulis. The sequence continues at coordinate 1,355,516,244 of CM076570.1, forward strand.
GGCAAATGGATTGCCACAATATTTGAATATGACATTGAAATAAAGCCTACTAAATTGATTAAAAGCCAGAGTTTTGGCCAAACTCGTGGTTATTCGAAATATCGAGCCTTGGACATAAATTTCATTCTTTATAATAGATGATCGGGAAGAGATGGCGACTCAAAAAATTAGTGAAGCTTTCATAGATTCTGCAGTATGCATACCTTACATTTGTTTTACTCAACTTACAAGCTCCCTCTTGTTTTATCTAGAACTAAAAGTAGATTCTTAAAAATGAAAGCAATGAAATATTGTATCTTAGATAATGTTTTATTTTGGAAAGGTCATGGTGGCATTCTATTAAATTGCTTATTAAAAGATGAAGCTAAAAAATTCATGCAGGCCTATTACAAGCTGGAGGACACCTATCTTGGAAAAAAGATTCTTGATAAAATTTGAGGTAGGTTTTAAGCCCACCCTTTTTGCGGATAATGCAAATTATGTGACCTCATGTCACAAATGTCAAATATTCGAAGGGAAAAAAGAAACTCTTACCATTACCCCTCAAACCTATCTCGGTAGAAATGCCATTTCAACAATGGGGTTTAGTCTTCATTAGTGAAATTCACCCACCCTCCTCTTCCCAATATAAATGGATATTTACGGCCACTAACTACTTTACCAAGTGGATAGAAGCCATCCCTTCTAGATGAGCCACGAGGCTCTGTCATTATTTCATTTATTGATAATAACATCCTTTCTAGATTTGGATGCCCACAAATCTCATCAGCGATAATCTTACTACCTTCAAATCCAATAAAATGGTCGATTTTTGTAACGAGATACCGTATCCTCTAGGCCATTCCACTTCCTATTACCTTCAAGGTAATGGACTAGCGGAATCTTCAAACAAAATCCTAGTCAACATCATCCAAAAAGCTATTACGGGATAACGATAAAACTACACGGAATAAAAAGGTTGAAATGAAATGCCTATGGACGAACCAGGACTAACTACCAAGAAATCTATTGGTACATCTCCATATCAATTGGTATACGGGATGGATATTTGTTTTTACATCCTCATTAGGAGTGCAGGTAATGAAAATGATTCAAGAGATGCAAGTAGAACCAAATGACATCCAAAAGGAGGATAAATCAAAAAATTAATTTGCGGCAAACCAGGTAAGAAGTTTATATCAAAGCTGATTAATTCAAGACAAAATCAAGAAGATATTTGATAGAAAAACTAAAGCGAGATGATTTCTTCATAGTTGATCAAGTACTCAAATGGGATTCTAGAAGGGAAGACAAAGGAAAACATGGAAAATTTGATTTTTCTTTTGGAAGGGCCCATACATCATTTATGGTTCTGAGCCTTGAATAATGCATTTTCTTGAAAGAGTTAGACGGAACATATCTACCGAATTGGACCGAGTCATTGGTCGAATGTTGAAGCACTATTTTTCACCGGATTAACCGGTAGTTCATTTGTTATTTTATTTTATCCCATTATTAAATACCATAACAAAGTTTAGATTGGAGTGTATGATTTTCTTATAAAGTTGAAGCACGAAAAGGTGTAAGCTTTATAAGATATAACATCATATGTTTGAATAAAGGAAATCACACAAAGCGAGTTCCAATAAAATTCAAAGTCCAAGGCCAACGATCGAAACTTCTTGACATCTCACAAGCGAGATTCCATCCCCCGAGTGGAGCCTTGTTGGGTTCCTATAATAATAGAGATCATAATTTTGAGCCCGACTATGTTATGTCTTGTAATATTGTACAGCATTTTCTTTACGCAATTTTTTTCTATATTAAAAATGAAAAGAGAGATTATATCCTAAAATAATAATCGAAGGACCAAAATAAAGAAATATATAAAAAAATATATAAAATATGAACCCCACAAAAGAAAAGGAAAAACAAATTCTAAAAGTATTGCACATTCAAATGCCCGATTACTCTTGGTTTACTTTACTTTGCAAATAACTTATGTGAAACTTGTTCAAAATACCACAAATCATCATGATCAAACGAGTCTAATCTTGATCATTCATGTCTTTAAATTTCATGTTATGATAGTTAGTGAATAAAGATCTAACCAAACCATTTAATCTTGGCGGATACGGTAGTTAGGTAGAGAATAAAAATGAGCTCATAAGTTTAATCGAGCCATTGGAAGATATAAGCTTAGAAATAAGTTATTTTTCTTATCAAAAATAAATAAAGAAAATTCGGCAAGCTCAAATGCACCCAATAAAGGAAATAAAAAAATGTTAGGATGAATAAAAGGGTAAGTAGGATACTTTCAAAAGTTATGGAAAGCATCGTTTGGTTTATCCCTTATCATTAATGTCTTTTTAATATTTCCCCTTGTTAGCTCCCAGTAATTTGCTAGATTGATTCGGATACAAATTGACAAGGGTAACATCAAACAAGATTTAGAGCTCTAGGATCTAGCCCTCCTAGTCTCGGAGAGGGATCTCTCAATATGTTTGTAAGGATATAGCTTGATGCTTTTAAGAGGTTGATTTTAGGCTAGATGTTAGGAGTACGGGGGTATTTTGATTGTTTCGGTTGGGTATGATGCTTTGATAGATTTTAGATAGGAAACATGCAAGATTGTTAATTCATTGGGCAATGGAGTCTAACTAGGTCCAGTTAGTTCATCGATGGTGTTTAAGAGAATTTGTAGGGCAATTTTACTTGGTTGGTGGATCTTTTAAGGTTCTTATGGATTTATGAAATGGACATAAAGATTGAGAATAACAAACTAATAAAGGGATAGAAACGAATCCTTTATATACTTGTAAGCGAGGGAGTTAGAAAATTGATAAGAACATCAAGAGAATCAAAGGCATAAGAAAAACCTAATACATTTGATTTTAGGCGAAACGAGATAATTAACCAAGACAAACATTTAGATAAAAACACGAAAGGTAAGAAACCTACCCAACTTTCAAAGCTTTTTTATCATCTAGAGCAGAAAAACATTTAAGATATTCAAGTAACTATAAACATAGAAGGAGAAAAGCTCTAACATCCAAGATTATAGCTATAAGGTTTCCTTAAAACAATTTTAGCTAAGTAAAGGCCAGAGAGCATGATTTTACACGGACTCCTTTGACAAGCCACAAACAATATTTGCTTTAAAGAGATGATTCCAAGAACATAATATATTTCAATGGAAATGATATGCGGGGCTAACCATAAATCATAATTGATGCTAAGCGATCTAATATTATCCAAGAAATGGACGAGCTAAGAAATTTTTAGAGAGAAAAAGATGAATTCTCTAATATATCCTAGCGAAGAAAACATTAAGGTAGTGAAGGACAAACAGAGATTTAAGTGCCATTAGAAACATTTCTTAATCTAAATTCTTTGTCCTAATGCAACATAGCAAGATGGAAAACATCATGGAAAGCTAGAAAACAAAAAGAAAACTTAACCATCGACCAAACTTTATGGATCTGCAAACAATCCTTCTCCATCGACAAGAAAATCAAATCATGCATGAGTTCCAAGACATCAATTTCTCTTCAAGAGCTTCAAAGGACTATGTATTATTCCGGCATCGGTCATCAAAATCCAAAATTTATAATGAGTTCCAAAATGCGGTATTTATGCGAAAATGCGGAGGTGGAACGTTTTTAGGAGTTCAAATGTCATTTATGACGGAAGTAAATGCATTCACGACTTGTATTAACCATACGAGGCATAAAGGTAGAACATGCAGCCAGATACCTCTGTTTAATAACTGCGTCTTTAATTTCTAAGGATAAAATAGGTGAAAATATTGACTTTAAGGCTTTATCATTATCTTTTACAATAACTTTCACGGCCAGAGTTTAAACTATATTCTTTTGTGTAATAACTATTGATTTGCCTTTTGAGATAAAGAATGGCCAAAGGAGTCGGTTGATATTTCGATGAAATAGCGCTCTTTATTGATGTATTCGAGGCTACTTTAGCCTAATATTCCTTGATTTAACCTCTGCACTAATCTTCATTGTTTTCTTCGATTTGATGTATAGGTGGCTTTAACTCGATTAGGCCTCGATTTTGGCTTTTAGAGCCTTATTTAATCATCTTCTGTCTTAATTCCCCTCTTATTGTTTAATCTTCAATCTTTGTCCTTAACTCTTTGTATTTATCCTTTATCTTTATGCTAATCCTCGCTTTCCTTTGATTTCTTCGATTAAGCTTTTAATCTTCTTGCGATTTTGTTTTGTTTCTACGGATGTACGAATTGGCTTGCCTGCATATTTGGAGGGTTTGTTTGTTTAGCGATGTCGTGATTTGTCGAGGCGAAACCTAGAATTTAACCTCTTTTGTTCCCTTTACGCATCTCCCGGCCATAGAGGATCATCACCCTCGGCCATGTCCCGCTGCTTAGATGGTGGGATGACTTTTGTGTCTTTAACAGATTAAACACACTTCTGAGCAAATAAACTTGTCATAAAAACATTCGTTTACTTGGTTAAAGCTAAACGAAGGCTCGGCGAGATGGAAAAAGGGCGGTCTGCGAGAGGTGGGGGAGCATGTGGAAGGGATTCCATGGTCGAAACCATAAGCTTCGAGGGTTTAAATCTATTTATGGCGAAAATATGGATAGGCGGTATTGGAAAGGCGGGATGGTTTTCGCCTAGGGCTCGGGTGGTAAGTGGTAATGAGCGGGGGAACGCGATATGGTTGTGGCTGATATGTATGCTCTTGAAAACGCTTGTTTCACGTGAAAATAGCTCAATCAAAGGTTCTTAGGAACGAACACGAAGTGAAATGGTGGTTATCCCCAATCCGAAGCGATAGGTCGGATCGACAATTAAAAACAAATGCGAAAGGCAAAAAGAAATACATGGGAGGAAGAGGTAGGGCCTAGCGGTGACGTAAAGAAATTGGCGCACGGCAAAAATTTCTTTGCGCGGGGGTAAAAATTGGCCTAGTGGAGGTAAAATGCGAGAATCAATAGGATTCATCGGATCGGCCAGATCGACGGTCGGGGTAAATCGAGAGAAGCGGAGATAGATGAGGGTTAGGGGAAATGGCGATGTTGCGATGAAGCAAAAGGTCGTCGATCTAAAACGGGATCGACGGTTAAGATTGGGTGATAAAGGAGAATGGCAAGGGCGGAGTTAAGACATAGGAGCAATGTGGGCCATCGGATCGGGGAGATGGACGGTCGGGATTGATTTCGGATCGGCGGTGGAGGAGAAGAGGGTCAGGAATAAAGAAATGTGGATTTCGATGGCGATGGGAAGACGAAGGGCGATGGATGGAGGATGTCGATCGGGATCGAGATCAACGGTCGGGATCGATCGGTGCTTCGCAATCGGCGGTCCGAGCCGGGCGGGATTTTGGATTTGCGAAGTGCCATTTAGGGAAGGTCGTTAGATGCAGGAGATATCAACGGCTAGGATTCCATCGGCGGAGAAGGAAATTGAAAGAGAAAAATCGAAGTGGCGATGCGATGGAGCGCGGACGCGTCCCGATCTAAGGAGATTGACGGTCGATATTTTATCAACGGGGGGGTCCATCGAAGGGGGAGATCATCGGCGGGGACTTGCGTGCAACGTGGGCGGTAGATATTTGTGGAATTGGCGGCCTCAGATCAATTGAGCGGATCGGCCATCGGCGGGTTAAAAGGGTCGGGACAAAGAGAAAATGGGGACCCTTGATGGAGCGAGGACCTTCGGATCGAAGTGAGATCGACGGCTCGGTCCCCCAAAGCGGGAAAGCATATCGGCCTTTCGCAAATCGGCGAGAAAGAGAAAAAGGAAGGGTAACCAAAAGAATTTAATCTTAAGTGCGATGGCGATGGGGCTTAAGACCTTTCGCCCAGATGGTCTGGGGCCTCGTTCTTACAATAAAAAATGAAATTTTGAGGGCTTGGGCAAGCACTTAAGGCCTTATTTTCAAAATGGAGCGGAATAGGCCTAAAGAAGGGTTTTTAAGCCTTTTTTTAGGTTTGGTAGGAGTGAAAAGGGTGTTTTTAAACCGAATAAAAGGGGATTTTGAGGAAGTAATGGGTGAAATGAGGAAAAATGGATGACATTAAGGGGTTTTTTAGAGGGATTTTTCAAAGGAAAAATGATGAAAAATGGGTACGAAAAACAATATTTTTGTAATAGCGGGGCAACTTAAGAGGCTTTGATTGAAGATTTTATGAGAAATGGATAACTTAAGGATAATGAACATAGCGATATTTTCCGAAACTCATAGATTTTGATGAAAACATTGTTTTGGAAATCCATGGACTAATCTAGCCATCATCGAGATATAATCATAATTTATAGATGGCTAACGGTGGCTCCACTTGGGGAGGACAAGCTTGTCTTTTTAGGTGTCCGGAACCTCGGTAATCAATCTTACGGCTTTCGGCAAACGATTGCCTCATCCATTGGGAAAAATCTCTTTTCTTTCTTCTTGATGGCTTTCTTTGGATTCAACAATGCGGCATATGACATTTTTCAAAGCGACATCGCTATCTACCCAATCCTACTTGTCCTAGAATTTTTTCTTACGCTTCGGTACACTTGGACTTGCAAACCTACGAAAACATCAAAATTTTATTATTTTTCAAAACGAGGAAAAAACTAATCTAAGTCTATCCTTATTTCTTCCAAGAGTTGATTAAATTGGTGAACTCTTTTTATTTCTACCTATACTACTATCTATCAAGGTTAAGCTTTTTGACGGATCTGCATTCTCTATATTCTAAAACGAGAAATTTAAAACACTCGCTAAATCAGGATTAAGCGATCTGATTCGCTATGGTGTCTATGGCTTTATGTACAATTTGCACATAGACTTTATTTAACGAGAAAAATAAAACAAAATTGTGAAGGCTTAAGATGCGAAAATTATAAACATCGTTATTCTTTTTCCGGCTACGGTTTTGATTTATTTAGAGCTATCTTTTTGCTTTTCTTAGTTCGAGATTTTGAGTTTGTTTGAACCATTCATTTCTATCCTAATCTATTCCACGATAAGCCAAGATTATACATTTTGGAAAATCTTCTTCACTAACCTATTAGCATGAAATTTAAATTTACTCAATCATGTTTAGGCTATATGATTGAATAATTACAAGTAGTGGAATTTGAGCTTGCACACAAACATTATTTTGCATAAAAATGAAATCAAAAAAATAAGGCCATGATTTGTCTTTTGTGAGGCATCATTATCTATCTCTTTGGATTCTGTTTTAAGCATGTGGAACCGGTATCTTTCTCAATCTCCTAATCTATCTTTCTTTGAATAAGTTAAGTACGAAATAATGTTTTATCAATCAAATTTTCTACTAACTTATCCAACATAAATTTAAAGCATGTTTAGCCATGATTAGGCTAGATGAAGTTTGAACAAGATATCATTTTGGATCGACGATGGCATTTAGACTTTCTCACTTTCGGTATCACTATTTTTCGGGTATGGGGCTTGTACGTTGTTTTTGAATACGCCTCTTTTCCTTTTCTATTGTTTATGTGTTTTTATTTTTCAAATTTAAAAAGAAATGTTATATACAATGAAAAAGTTTTGAAACTAAGATTCTTGGCGGAAATAGTGTTTGAGCATCCTACCATTGGCAGGACCTCCAAATAGATCTTCTCCATTCCTCCTTGCAGGGAAGAATGCATTATGGCCCCTTATAAATGAATGATGTAGGGCCCTTTCCTGATTCTAAAATTTTCCATGCTTTCATTTCTCTTCCCTTCTAGAATCCCACTTTAGAACTATATTTCCAACTTGGAAATCATTTTCTTTAGTCCTTTTTTCAAATAGTTTCTTGATGTTCTCTTGGACTATTTATGTTACATTGTACTTCTCTACGGAAGTATTTGTAAATAAATGGTTTGATTGATCCTTCTTTGCATACCATTTTTCTTCGGCTTGTACTTCTTGAGAGAAGTTTCATGTTTGGAACTCCTAAGGATGTTGGGAAAACTGCATCCATACCATAAAAGTTGTTGATAGGGAGACATGTTTATTTACTTTTTGGTGGTTAATCTATCGATACATAAAGCATGAATAATCTTACTATGCCATGATTTACGATTCTGCTCCAACTTTTTTTGATAATATTGACAACGATTTTGTTGGAGGATTGACTAATCCATTCCCTTGGGGATAGTAGGCGATAGAATGACTCAATGTGATATGATATTTATAGCGAGAAGTCAACCATTTTTTTAGACTTGCAAAGCGAGCGGCATTATGTTTGTGATAGTTTTCTAGGCCAACCAATCTGGATAGTATGTTAGTTTCAGGAACTTGATAATGACGAGTCGATTAGCATTCCTACACTACGAGAAAAAGCACATTGGTGAGGGTCATGCTTGTGACGGACCTTGGAGTCAGTCACCAATGTCACATATGGTGGCGATCCTTAAAAAGCGTCATTGTAAGTGTATATATTGATGGTCCTATATGGTCGAGTCACGAAGACATTTTCAATGACACTTTTACTGAGGGTCGTTTAAAGCCCATCACTAATTATCTCTTTGGTGACACTTATAGTGACGAACTTTTAATGACCCTCACCAATGCTCTTTTTTGTTACTTTTGGTGATGGTCAAAAAAATCTTGTCATCATTGATCATTGACATTACTATAAGTGTATATAGTGATGGTCCTTTATGGTACGTCACCGAAAGAAATTTTCAATGACACTTTTGGTGAGGGTCGTTAAAGGCCATCACTAATTCTCTCTTTGGTGATACTTCTAGTGACAAACTTTTAATGACCCTCACCAATGCTCTTTTTGTTACTTTTGGTGACGGTCAAAAAAATGTCCTCCATCATTGATCATTCCGATGAGTTTTTGATGTGTATGTACACAGGTAATATATTTCTTGTCAAAAGATAATGATTTAATACCATTATTGTGAGTGTTTTATAATATGTCCAAGGCCATAGTGGTTAGGGTCGGTCAAATTTTAAGAAATAATTAGTGTGTATCATTTCCCTAAAGTAATGACTGAGTCGAATAGAGATTTCCTATGAGTGAACACATGATTCATATCTATTAAGTTTATTATCTAGCAAATTCCCTTCGGATAAAGTTTCATTATTGTGTGTAGGAAAAATATTATTTAATACATAATCAAGCTCTAACAATTATATTAATGAAAAGACGACACTCTCACTTAATCTGGGCACACCTTAAATTAATGCTTTGGCACACACTAACATTACTTATCACCCCACATGTCTTGGAACATCTTTGTACCTAAAACATATTGCGATGACAACGATGCCCAAGCACATGGTGGCATGCGCTAGCACAACATGGAACTCTCCTAGCATGTGTTGGAATGCATATAGTCCCTAGCATGCCTTGGAACACCTTGGTTGAATGCATCGACATACATTAGCACTTGTCACACAATGCCCCTTGGCATGTATTGGGACCTATTATTAGTGTGCCTAGAATTCCCCTTTTGAAAAATATGAAGTCACGACTTATTATCCCTCTTATTGGTTCTTCCTTTTGTTGCCTTGACACATATTGACATACCCTCTGGCACCTGCGCCACATCATAGCACCTAGCATGTATTGGCATATATTGTCACTATTAATTGGCACATGATATAATTAGCACACCCTGGAACTCCCAAGCACACTTTGGGAATTCTTGAAATGCCTTGATATTCCCTAGCATGCCTTACCAATACTTAGCATACCTTGTCACTCCCTCCTTGACATGACAACTAACACTCATTAACACTAGTCTCGGCATACGTTCCTCATATTCATTAACTTCCATGAATTTTTACCTAGTGCTCCCTTAATGTTTTTCTAGTACTCCTTAACACTCATCAACATGCATTATCACTCTCTAGCACACCTTAGCACTCTTCAACATTCCCTTCCACTTCATAACATGCATAACACTGATCCCGACTTACATATTGGCGCTTGGCACGTGTTGGCGCTTGGAAATTATTAGCATGTATGGAATACGTTGAGATGCCTTGGTATGATTTGGCATGGTTTAATATTAAATTTATTTATGATGATCAATTGTTGGAAAGTATGAGAAGCAAAAAAAGGAATACTTGGCACCCAAGTACTTAAGACTTTGCACTTGGCACCTATTTCCGCCTAGTGTTGGTGTGCCTAGCATGCCCCCTCTTGGAAAAGGTAAATTGATGACTTATTAACCCTCTTATGTGTTCATTTCCTTGTAGTTTAACTTTTTTCTCCCTTTTGTTGTCTTGACGGTCACGACATGCATTGACACACCCTTTCACATCTTGGCATGCCTTATCACTTGGCACATCTTAACATGTTTGACATGTATTCCCACTATCACGGCACATCAAGGGGGCGAGAGATGTAGTCTAAAGTAGGTCGAGTACGAGGGGCCGAGTAAGGGTTGCTAAAAGGAGGTCATGATCATCCTCCAAGGGCAAGATCATCATGTGAGGGTTCGAAAGAATGTTGCATACCTTAATGGTCGGTTTGTGCTAGAAAGTAGGATGGCATATTGTTGGTTCTCTTCGACGGATCGAGCTTAAGAGAGGTTTCTCATGAGAATCTAGGCATGTGATTTCAATTGTGTCTTTGTGTGAAGGCCGCATCCAAATTCTTGAAATGATTAATATTTTCAATAAAAAACAGGAGTGAGATTGGAAACCGAGAAAGGAAAAAAAAATGCACCCACACTAGTGAGGAATTTTGGTGCATCGGGAGTAAGGAATGTGGGGTGTCTAATTTATTTTTCCCTTAAATAAATTGGACAATAGAATTTCATCTCATAACAACTTGTGTCGAGTTAATTAAGTCACGATGGCCAAGGTTAGCTAAAGAAATTAGATTTGAGGGTCTAAGATGAGGCATATAGAGGGATTCTAATATTTTTGCGGAGTCCGATTGAAGTTGATGCATTAGTGAGGTGCAAGTGTAATTAAATCGATTAAATGAGTTAAAATTAGTTTAACTAGTTCCTAGCGAGTGATGAGCTAGTGAGAGGTCAGTGGATAAATTAGATTTAATTCACAATGAGTGATCAATCATATAGCTGATAATTCGCTATTAATATAGTTTCATGCATGTTAGTTTCAAGGAATACCCGAGTTGAGACGAGAGGTTAATGGGAACATAACTATCGGTTGTATTCGAGGAAAATTTCCCATGTGCAATTATGAAGTCATTGGGATGCCATGATGGATTGCGCAATCAAGGAAAGGCGATTTTCCTAATTAATAAGGAGTTAATTCCCTAGGAATTGCATGAGCAAAGCAGGGCTAAAGTAAGGATGAGAATTGGCTAAGTACTAGACCGAGTTTGCCTAGATCAAAGACGATTGATAGAGTCTTTGGAGAATCTCATGAGAGATTAAGCATTGTATTGTTTCATGATTCCTTAACTTAATACACAATAGAGATAGAGGAGTTTTGAGTAGTTTATTTCCCCAAATACATCATGTTGTTGTGCGATTGATAACGTTTATTTCTCTTACTTACTCTTGTGATTGTGCGATCGTTTTTTGTTTAACGGTGTAGGAAGGATTCATTATCTTATTTTAGTAGATTACAAGATCGAGATTGAATCTCGTTGGTTGGGAATTTTCTACATGGTATCGGAAGCGGGAATTTTTTGGGCGACGAGTTTGCGAGAGAATATCTGAAGATTTTGGTGTAAAATTTTTCAAAAAAAAATGAGATATTTGGATTCCTTGCTAAAATCTACCCAAAAAAAAAAAAAATCGGTCGAATCGGAGCTGGGATGAGGGAGATATCATCAATTTAAATCAACTCTTTTTTTTAGAAAATTTTTGTAACATCGGGACAATTACAACATGCGCGAGTCCGAACCAATATGCACTTGAGGTAACATATGCATGCAAAGCTTTGAGGAGAAAGGCAGAAATTAGAGACATGGTGGTTTAGAGGAAGCATAAATTACCTCTCAACATGCATCCTCATGGCTTGATCTCGAAGGTTGTGGAGTAATTGCCACAATTGGAGAAGCGAGAAGAAGGAGACTAAGTGGGAAAGATCCACTCAAGAAAAGACCTCCATGAGGGAAATTTTGAGCCGGATAGAGGAAGAGGGAGAAGCCATACCTTGAGGTGTAGGTGGGGGTGATGTGTATACATAATCCCAAGATAGGAGGCAGGCAAGGTCATTGAGATGGCGTGTCTCATGGATCAAGCCTAGGCGGCTACGAGGAGCCCATAGTACAACATTAGTAGGAAAGATCGGTTAGATTGATGTAGTCAAATGTGTCAGCAAGACGAAATCGAGTGACGGATGTCAAATACTAGAGCACAAATCGAGTGCCCAACAGATTAACGAGGGCACGAATGCGGATGTGAGCGGCGGCGCGAGAAGTCTAGTACTAGACGGGTGCGGTAGCTAGTGAGTCGGGAAGACTGCGATGATAGATGCATTATCTTGATTCGGTTGTTCGGGGGCTATTTAGTTTCGGGATTTGTAGGTACAAACAACACTAGAGAATGTAGCATGTAGAATGTTCAAGGTATTGGATGGGGATAGATTGAATTCCTTTCTTGTTGAGAGGGAGTGTTGAAATTTACCTTGAAAACAATGAGAATTGGCAACTTTAAGAGGAAAAAAAAAAAAAAATATGCACCAACCTTTGGTGAGGAATTTTGATGTACCAGGAGTGAGGAATGTAGGCGTCTAATTTATTTTTCCCTTAAATAAATTAGACAATATGCATTGTAATTTCGTCTCATAACAACTTGTGTCAGTTAACTAAGTCATGATGATTGAGTTAGCTCGAAATTCAATTTAAGGTGATTGAGGTGGATATTTGTGGCCACCGCCTATTCCACGCCCTCGCCATTGTCTCTTTCGGTTTTCGGTTCCTTAATTATAGCACAATTTACTATTTTTGTCGGTTTTCGGTCACGAACTTACCGGGAGTTGTTTTGAGGCCCAAAACAACGTTTTTTGGAGCATGAAAGGTTTGGTGATTTCATAGAAATCCATTAGAAATTGTAGTCCTCGGAGAGATATTTCTAACGGAGTATCATGTGCGTCAAACGAAGAACATGTGACCAAGATCATTTCATCAGATACCCTAGTGAATGGGCCTTACATGCTATTTGCGTAGAAAAACCCCACGAAGCTATGTGATGGAAAAATATTCACACTATATTGAAAGAAAAGCACCTACCAAATAAGGATGACATTTCAAATGGGACGAGAAACAATAGAGAGATAGACATCGAAAAAGTTAAATGTTAGGGCAACGGAAAGCAAGCGTGTGATGGTAGAAAGCACAACAAAGAAAATTATAAAAATGCAAAACCCTACAAATTAGCACCCATCGAACATCACCACAATTTTTCTTTAACTCTAAATCTCCAAATTCATCAAATTATATCCTTGTATTCAAACATGATCCTATACGGTAGCCATTTTGAAGATAAGGAAATTTGAGAACTTACTACGAACCATCATTTGATATGTAGTGATCTTGTTACGTGACCGAGGACAACCTACTTTTCGAGAAGACACGAAGGTAAACACTCTCGCCAAGATTTTCCATACGGCCAGTTGAGCAACTACATATACATCACGGGATTTTCTCTTGGTTGTAAATTAGAAGAGCTTTGTCTCCACCTCGGGTCGTTCCCCGAGGAGTCACCCGGGCAAGCCTCTGACATCATCCTCTTTTTGTAGCACCTAATTAGTAATTTAATTAACCATAACGAGTTTATTGATCATGCGGGTATTTCAAATATATTGCCAATAAGCATAGCTTTCATGTTAAAAAATCGAGGTCAAAAGACTTTAGATTATGATGCAAAAAACACAAAGAAACCTCACCAGCACTCAAAAGGACAAACAAAGTCAAACCTCTACAAATTATAAATAGATATATGATAAACTTAATTCCACCACAAAAACATGCTTAACTAAAGAAAATTCTAATTATTTTGCTTTCAAGACAAAGCTTTCAAAGGCGGTGATGTTATAAACATACCCTTACACCTCGTGAACAATCAACGTGTATAAGTAGACCATCATAAGGCTCATTTTAAACATCATTATTATCTTTTTATAAATCATTTTTATTAAATCAACAAGAAGCAAGCAAAAATTGCATTCGAGTCCCCTTTGAAGCAAAGTATATGGCAGTTTCATAAACTTATTATGAAGCTATCTAGATTTGCAACTGATTTTAGATCAACCAATCGATTTTGGAAGCCCAACCTTGAGAATCAAAGTTACATCAAGCTCTATGAAAATCCAATGTGTCATGACCATTTCAAACACATTGATATTCAATACAATTTCCTAAGAATATTCCAAGTTCGTTAGCGTAGGAGTTGGTAGCGTTGGACCACATTCGACAAAGTTGCATATGGTTAATAGTTTGAAAAAGATCCTAACAAAGGGGAAGTTTGACAAGTTGGGGGAGAATCTTGGGTTATTGGGAAAAAAACAAAATTCTCAAGAGTGTTAGATTACCTAGTTGGTCCAAGTTGGTCTCACCTCGACCTTGGAAAGTTGGCCGGCTTGCAAGATTGCGAGGCTAGATTGTGGTACACTAGTCGGAAAGATTCTTAAATACGGCTAGAAGCTTATAACGACACCTTTGGGATAGACGAATTAGTTGTTGGGTCACACCCACCAAGTATGGCACACTAGTTTAGGAGATTAACACCATCATCTCGGGGAATTCATGAGTGCACACTTATGGAATGAGGCACCTTCGGGAAGGGAGTTACATCTACTATGATAATGCACTACTCTAAAAAAAAAGCCTTGAATACAAGGAGAAAGTTATGAGGGGAGTTACTCATGCTTGAGGAGATGCACCACTAATGGTATCGTTAATACGTTTTCTAACAACACCTTCTCTTAACTTATGAATGAAAAGGATGGGCACACTAGTTAGACATTTGTAGAAATAGATAATAAGAGTAAGTGTTAGCTTGTAGGTTGTAGTAGGAGCTTTTGTGAGATGGTTGTTGTGGTTTGATGTTGTCTTATCACTTGGTATTGCCAAATCTGCCAAATCATAGGAACCACGATTTGGAAAATTTGGCAATACCAAATGATAAGACAACAATGACAACTTGTTGTGACATTCTTCTATTTGAGTAATAAAGACTTCTCTGCAATTGTTGTTGGAGCCTACTCTTTTTATCCTAAATTCTTAGATTGCGGATTTGTGTAGAGTGGGCCTAAGATATTTGTTGTTTTTAATCCACTTGTACATCTTTGTGTTTGCCTTTGTTAGTTACATCCTTCAATTTTTGTTCATACAAATCTGAAATTTTGATAGGCGAGATACAAAAGTTCGATCTGTTGTTAGGATTTTTTAATTCTATGAGGGTATTCTCTTGTTTCAATAGTATTTTCATATTTACGCATCACAACTCATCTCTTCCATTTCATTCTACTATAATACAAAAATCATTTCTTGTACGGTTTAGTTTATATCGGCTTTTTACTTAATTTATATTTTATTTTATTTTATAGGAGACGGTACTTAGCAATCTCAATTCACACTCCCTTTCTATTCACACTATTGTATATGTGTGGTCGTTGGACATTATCTCATCTTTATATTATCTTTGAGTCACGGACATGTATCACAATTCACATGTTAAAAATTGAAAATCATGAATCAACGAGTTGTATTTTGTGTTGTATGACCTTAAGTTGTTGTTTCTAGTTCGTCTTGCAACAAGTGTCTTCATAGACAACCCTGCTGCAACCATAATTATGGTTAAGGAAAATAAACTTGCTATGTCCAATGGTTGAAAAGCATGACAAATTAGATCTCAAAGATGAAGATAGTTCAATACGAGAGAATGTGATAAAATTTTCCAAAATTATACTTGTAGCCAAGTATTATATCATTTTAGGGAAAGCCAATAAACTCAATACAATTTTCGAGGAAAAAATAAATGTAGAAGCCAACACACATGGCCTTGGAAATTTTAAAGTCTAATATTTCTTGGGATAAAGCTAGGAAAAATAACCTTTTCCAAATTGTAAATAGTTCTTGTCTTATAAATGTCATGAATTAAAAGAACGTGTGGGGAAGTATGGAATTGGTTTGTTGACCTGTCATTTGAGTAAATACTAAATGCTGACAATATTCTTATGGGGCTAAGCCAAACTGTCCACGTAATACTTATTAGCAACCACTACTCTTGATGCATTCACCCTTCAAAGTTTATCATCACATGACTCCAATGGTTATTCTTGTTGAGCCTCTGCTCACTAGAAATCTTCATGGGTATACACAAACTATTAGATATTCTAATGTATATTAAGGATTCGGTGGAATATTGCAAGATCAAGATGGGCTGGGATTAGACAAGGAAACAATCTCAAATGCTAGAAATGACAAACAAGTACAATTATAGTCAGGAATGACTCGAAGAGAGATTGCAACGAGTGGAGGCACAAGTATTTAACATCTGCGGGACTATAGAAATATTAATGCCAATTGTATAGAACAATACCCCTCGAGGCTCATTGGCTATAATATATGGATGATGGTTGTCTCTGTGGATAAAGAAAGAGAGAGAGAGAGAGACGAGGTTCTAATAACACATATCACCATTCTCTATTTAAAATGGATGCCTAGACACCAAGACATATCAAGGTGAAATGAATGTTATAAAATTAAAGAATTGGTTGCAACAATTAAAAAATTTAGAAGTTTAATTCATTGGGGGTAGCATCGGATGTGCGAAAATGGCATTCTCATGTTCCCATGAAACCATCTCCCATTGGTTGGTAGGACACTATCCTATGATAAAATTTTCTCATCTTAGATACTCTACGGGTGATTTGGAAAGAGGAGGTAAAAATGGTAATTTTTGGCGGTTTTAATTTCGAAATTTTAGTGGGGCATTGGGCTGGTAGATAGTGAGACTACGTTGAAATGTGGCTTCTTCAACGACAACTGAGAATTATCTAGGAAAATTTGTGTACAAAAATTGAAACTAGAGGTAGTTCTAGCCCTCACAAAGCCCAGAAACATGGAGACTTTGTATGTGGTTGTAACTATTCTATATGTTTTTGAGTGATGTGTTTACAAGAAAGGCATTCCTCTTAGCACTCTTGTATGGGTAATATGTTTGCTTGAGTGATAAGTGGACATATTACTCTCTCGAATTACAAAAACCAAGTGGAGGATTCTTGAAATTTGGTAGGTCATGATTGAAAAAAGAAAAAATCATACATATATGGAGATTTGTTCTTCTTTTGAAAAATCATCAGGATGCGACAAATCTTGTTGCTTGAAGGTTGGACATAAAGGTCTTCATAATTGTAAGTCACCTCAACATACGTAGGATGAAGTGCTCTCCCAAGGCGCAAAATTCCTTGTGTGATAAAATTGAGATTGAGTATTTTTTGAAAAAACACACTTATCTTCGGAGATATTGTCTGAAAAATGCATCATGGAGGGTGTGATGAACATCTATGTAGTAATGAGCATGCTCGTTATAGAAATGTGAATTCAATGCTTTTGTGGGGTTTCCTTTGAACTTGTGCAAAAGACATGCTCATTTCGGGACATAAGAGGTTCCATTGAGTATGAACATGTCTCTGAACGAAGTGGCATGCGGAAAGGATGGCTACATTACCATGACACTTTTTGAAACATACCATGATGAATTACCATCTTCACACACTAAATCTAGATGCTACATGTTATAGTAATGAATCTTAAGGCTTGTAAGTATTTTTTTCCAATGACCAATCAATCATTTTGGTTTACATCAAATGGTCTCATGGGAACATGAGGAATGCCATTTTCACACGAGAACATGAATAATTTTCGCTTGGATGTTATCTTAGCCTCCAATCTCACCTTCTATTTATACGCAATACGAAGGGCTTCATTTGGGCGTCCACATTGGCTTAAAAGTTGTCACATGGCTTATTAACATCAAGGCGACCTAGACTCTTCTTGTGCAAACCCAACCATATAATTCAAAAATTCACAACTCCTTCGAGCCTACACGATCTCCATTGTCTCGGTCTTGTAAGCACTCATCCTTTTAGATCAAATACCACTCATCGTCACCAATCTTGGATATGCAACATCACAATCCGATGAAGACTCTTTTATACCAATATCTAGTCCATCACATGAATCCATCTCAATCAACCTCATCTCGTCCATGCCAAAGAAACCCTCGAGTTGTCCTAAGTTCTAACCATCCACGTCGAATCAACGAAAGTCCATGATCAAAATACGCCCCTACAACGAAAAAAAATTCACTAGGGTCCACGATCCCGCCAGAACTCCCGCCAATCTCGCCTCCAAAGCCGGTCAAGACCACATCTCCATGTCTTTAGGCCGAACCTTTGTATGATCTAGACACCCACAACTCCCCTCTGAGTTGCTTCCGCTGACACACTACGATTCACTATCCTCAAAGTAGCTCGGATACCCTGCGATACCATGTTATTTTCCACGATCTTGGGTCTAGGATAGAGTCTTAAAATCTTTCACACTACAAACCAAGAATCACAATGATACTACTTTGCACAACAAAATATAAATAGGAGTAAATCTACCAATGCCTGAAAATATAAACAACTTCTTACAATTTTTAACCCAACTTTGTTATATTAATCAATACAACGAGTTTAGGGCTCTCGTACCGAGGATAATGGCCCTCACACAGGTGTTCTAAAATATGGCCCAACGGGCTTGGTGTCGGTCCATCGACAACCAATTTTCCCTCAACAAGATACTTTGACCATGTCGTTGTCGCATTCTCTCTTGGATCTTCTCGGCCATACCACAATACGAGCTTGGTCCTTTGGCTCCCGATTTGCAACTCTTGACTACATCAATGCTCCAAGTCCATCTAGCCACTAAAGCTTGGCTATCAATGTTTGCTCACTAGTTATGCCAGTCCATCAAGGGCACAACATCGAGAATCATGTGAAAATTGTTCACAACTCGGTTTGTGAACAATTCTCAATCTTCTCGTGTTGCTCCTCGATTCATAGCTTAAACCTTATGGTATTCTTGTGATGCACGTGAAGGTAACTTTTAGGCCATGAAGGATTACCACCTATCACTAAAAGATGTCTATATCCCACAATGAACACGGGCTAGGAGGACTTCCCATCATTTTTTGTAGAAGTCCTTCCACACGAGTCTAGGGCTACACAAAGCGCTCTGGTTGATCGGACCACCCGGCCTCTAGCAACCATCAAGGTCCATGAAGATGATGCCCTGCAGGGCTAACATAGGTACTATCACACTTTCCTCAAGACCATAATTGCACAATCCACGTTCACACTTGGCAGCCCCACTCTCCTGTTGCCCTCGATAGACCACGAGTGACCAATACTTGTTGTAGCATCTACCTCTGGCTAGGGCATCCTCACACTTAGTAAACCCTCCTCTTGGCTACCAAGATACTTCTCCTAGGTCTATCCTAGGACACCCCTTACTTCATTGCGAGATCGACTCCTAGTTGGGGTTTCTTAACACCCAAGAGAACCCCAACACATAGCTTCCATAGGTTGCATATGAATTTGATCCAATCACCAGAATCATTACATTGGTTAGGGCTTCTAACCAACACATTAACCCTCCCTTCTTTGCTTAAGTAGGATGTACTAAAATGATCAACTATCCAAACTAGGACCAATAATTTAACACAAAAACATACCTTCTAATGTGTTGGTACCACAATTGTATTTATAGTTAGTTAGGGCTTATCCACGATCCATGTCGGCCTTCTCAACACTTGCCAACAATTCCTTCTATAAATGTGGCTTGCCTTCACCCTAGAGTTTCTCTCGTATGCTTATTTTCCCTTAGTTATGTTGTAGGAATTAGGCCTTACGACCCCTCCAACAAACCTAATACGGACATACGTTATCCCTGTAATAACTACGGTGCACGAGACTCTCTTAAAAAAAAATATGCCACTCCTTTTGGGTACCAAAACAACCCTCTTACCAAATTATTTATGCACCTACTCCTCGACCTTGTTATATCTCCTAATTTGACCTCAAAATAGTCATTTCAGGCTTCAACCTTCTCTTCTTCAAGTTGTGGATTACATCAGAAGGTGTTTTACTCCTAAAGTTTTTCGCTTGGATGTTATCTTAGCCTCCAACCTCACCTTCTATTTATATGCAATATAAGGGCTTCATTTGGGCATCCACATGGGCTTGACAAGTTTTCACATGGCTTATTAACATCAAGCCCACCTAGACTCTTGTTGTGCAAATCAAAACATATAATTCAAAAATTCACAACTCCCTCTGAGCCTACACGATCTCCACTAGCGTTTGTAGGGTCTTAGGGGAAAATAAGTGTCAAATTCTAGCTCTTTGATATACTAACAAGTACATATTATATGAGTAGTTTATATGGTTTATATGACATTGAATCAACCTTGAGATGGAGGTTGTTATGTGTTAGAGAAATTAAGGAGATGGGACTTAAACAATTTCTCTTATCATGAAATTATCTTATGATGTTTTGTTATTATTATTTCTTCTTTCAATTTATCTTTTCTTATCATCAAGAGTAATTCCAATGAAAAAATAGAAGAAGACACAAGATGTAGGCACATGTTAGGGAAAACCCCCACCTTTTGGGGAAAACCTAGTCAAAATTCTTCCTTCATTAGATTTAAGATGAGATGACCAAGACCTTAGACTATAGACTTTGTCCATCAAGTCATCCCTTCACTGTGTTAGCACCGAGATCTCCATGACACCGAGATATCCTTTGCTTGCACCTAAATTCCATCCTCATTACCTTGATCGAGTTTTAAATAAAAACATAGCACCGAGCATCATTACTGAGATCATCGAGCATCATCATAGCATTGAGAACCATAACTGAGATAATTGAGCATATTCATTGAATTGAGTATCATAACATAGCACTGATTCTGTGGTATATCTGTGTTGAAACCGAGGCACTTTTTTGCTGCAACATCATATCATGGAAGTTCCCTGATTCATAGCATAAATGGTTACCAAAATTCTGTAATATGTTTGAGACCTTATCCTCCAACATCGAACCTGTGATCATGATCCGAACTGTATCTGTGGTCCAAAAATTCAGATATTTCCAAACTTCTGTGGTAGAAATGAAAACTATACCCCTGTATATACAGTTGTTTGCCATAGTTATTGAGCCGACATGACAGTGTGAAGTGTTGTGTCTTTATTTGAGCCGACTTGAAGACTGATTGAAGTCGAATTAAGGATGCAACTTTGATGACTTGTATCACTTGACATGAGGGTTGTCTTTGAGGTAGGTTTCGAGGATGATGACCTTGAAGAAGATGAATTGATGGAGGATCCTTTTGACAACCTAATATTACATGATTTAAAAGCCCAAAAAATGGATCAATTTAAATTTGTAACAACTAACCTAGACATCCACAATTGGGACCTTAATCTAAATACAACCTTATTTTGACAAATACATTAATAATGAAGACCGAACCTAGTTACATTCTTCCACATTATGACTCCTAGAGCCTCATCCTTTTTCCTGTTGATGAAAAACTTTTATTAGTTATCCCTTGGATAAGAACCACCATTTTCGTAAAGTCCTATAACTCTTCACTCTTCAACAATGTTCCCATATCTTCTGCCAAAATTCCATAATTGTTTCCATTAAAATTTATAAGATCTAGCTTGAAACTCATTATTTTGACCCACTAATTTGATCCTTATTTAGTTTGCAATTAGAAACCTTGAACCAATCCACTAAACAAATATGACTTTTTAAGAGCATCTACAACTTGCATGAGACTTGTAGGCAACATGCTACATCTCAAACCATTAGCTTTAATACCATGTTGGAGAATCGAGGGATTTTTTATATTAGAAAACTCGTATTCTAAAATAGAGGTGGTGTCTAAATTCATTTTTATCACACCTAAGAACAACCAAACATAGTTCAACATACTAAGAACTGTAAGAAACAAAATTATTTCCATACACAACAAATATAATCTATTGTTCACCATATAATAAATACACCCATAAGACCATCTTTTGTAGCACCAAGATGCAACCAACACATTCCATACTTTTCTTAAGTTAAAATTGATAATAACATAAGAATGATTTGAATGCAAACTAAATGGAAATGAGTCATGGTAGAATGGATGAATTCAAAAGGTTGAGTTGGAAATTCAAAAGATAATGCAAACCCTACACAAGGAATAAACACATCACAAGTAATATTGACCTTAGACAATGATGATAACAACTCCTCTTAACCACCCAAGCTAAACCTAATTGACATCCTAATTTCCTTTTTATCCATTTCTAATGCTTCATATATATGAAACTGAAATGAATATTTTTTTTCTATTTATAAAAACTTATACCTTGAGCTCCATTTAAATTTGGATAGAGTGGGTTGTCTTTAAAATAGATAAATTGAATTTACATTAAGCATAACCATATTGAAACCTCATCGAGAACATGTTTTGGCATTAAAGAATTAAATTTGGTGATAGTGTGGGTTGTCTTTAAAATAGATAAATTGAATTGACATTAAGCATAACCATATTGAAACCTCGTCGAGAACATGTTTTGGCAATAAAGAATTGAATTTGGTCATATAATAAGATTTAGAATTGTTTCTGATTGACTAAAAGCTTGTTTTCCTTATACACAAGGAAGTAAGTTAACTAAGCAATAAAAAAAATATCTTGCAATAGTGAAAGTCCACCCCTTAATGGCTTGCGAATGAATCATTTCAAATAATTTAATTTTACTTAAATAAAATTAATGAATTAGCTCTCACTCTATTTTTATTATAGAATACAATAAAAATGATTACTAAAAAATGACCTTTTTCAAATAAATTTCCATAAAATATGGTGATACAATATTAATAAAATTATACACTTGAAATAGTAGAGTCACTTCCATAGATTGAGAGGCAAAGGCTAAGATTTATTTACCAAAAATCCAACACTAACATTTACCTTTTCCTGCCAGAGAGAGCAAGGGTTCCCTCCCTGCCCGCATCTACGTTTTCCCTGAAGACGAAAACATGGTTCCTCATTCTTCATGCTTTGTTTCTAAGCTCTAATCTTGCTCAAGCTTTCCTGATACAGGTTGTTCAGTTTTACAAACATGTTGTGATCAAGATGCTTGTAGGTCATGAATGCATATTTTGTTCATTTTTTATGTTAGTTTCATCATATGATTTAACATAGAAGAAAGAACCTTAAAGGTTTAAAACCGTAACCCTAGAATCAACTTCCTAGTGGTGCAAATTTTGCATAAAATCTTTGTTTGGGGAACACAATTAGTCCATCTGAAAGAACTATATTTAGGATTACAAATTTTGGTTAACCCTAGGAAATGGCATAAAAACCTTTGGACCCATAAATGGCCAAAAAACATCATTTAGGGCCTACAAATGACCGTAGAAGTTCAAGACCCAAAAAGCCATAGACAAATTGATAAGAAGATAAAGAACCATTGAGTTAGTGGAAGATGTGGATGGCCACCAAATATCCACCTAGATTAGAGTGCCACATAAGTTTAGGGTGGGAGATAAGGTATGGTTGCATTTGTATAAAGAACACCTCTTAAGATCCCATTGGAAGTTCCCCCGACTCTCCATTACGATATAGGCCTTACACCAACACGAAGGTTGTGGGTGAAGATGATTCTAAATAAAAAAATCCCTTTTCTTTGGATTCAACCTTATACTTAATGTGGAGCTACTTCAACCATATTTTCCACCTCTCATAGGCACCTCATGTTCCTACTTTGGCGCACATGTCTCGCTAGGAGCCATTTTCAACAAAAATTTCCCAGCTCGACAAAGGAACTTGACACAAAATGGACCACTTATTCATAAGGGGGGACAATTGATTCAATAGAATACTAGTGACCACCCACTTGTTACATTGATTCAACATTATTCCACGTCTTGGTAGTTATATTATAGTGTTTTAGGTCTCAAACTTCTGGTGCCTTTTTTGGGCATTTCCCTTGCATTTTTGGCATTTTTCATAGGCTAAAGACACATATTATGGATTGTATTGGTCCAAGAAATTTCCTAAATGGAGTTTGGATGAAAACATTGTAGCCCCAGGAAGTTGATATATCGATTAGCCTCTTTGGGCCCACGATATTTTGGCATACCATTTCCTAGGGCTAGGGTTTTGGATTTTAGAGTTTTTGGATCTTAGGACATCATAATTTATGTTCAAAGGTAGTTTTGACATCTTGTAATGTTTTCTTGTGATTAAGAGTAGTTGACACATCTCTCTTCATAAAGAAGATACCTCCATTCCGCTTAGTTTGTATCACTTTGCAATTTATAGTTCTTTTCTATTTCATCCATTAATAGAATTTGGAGTTTTTTCTACTATTGTACTCTTTGCAATATCTTTTCTATGTTTCCATTTATGTTTTTCATAATAAAATCCCCTTCAAACATGACGTCTACCTATGGATTATTTTTTTAGTAGAAGCTTCTACCTTTGGATGACCATGGGTCATAATATTTGAATATTGGAGAAAATTGTCAACTTTTTTATATCTTTACAATGGTTAAGAACATGTGCTTCGTCATAAGATGTCATAGGTTCAAATATAAAGGGGTAGAGTATGTACACCTTTGTAGAGTTTAGCGGACTCAAGTCCTTTGTCCTACAAACAATGAGATCACAATAAGGTAAGATCACAATAAAAATCCTACAAACAATGAGATCACAATAAGGTCTCACTAAGATCTTAAAAATATATTATTACTACTATATTACAAATATTAGCTCTATTTACCCTAGATTAACCTTGATAGCTATATTTTTTAATGAGAAAAAAAATATGCTTAAAAAATTTAAAGTAATGCTCTAACATTTTTAAGTAATAAATTTTTACAACTTGTTTTATTTATTTTTAATATGACAAAACATATGTCAAAAAATTATAACATTTGAACTTTGGCGAGCATGTCAACCATTTGAACTTTGGTGGCTTATCAATTGGAGGGAAAGCTAAGGCACAAGCATAGGGTTGCTGGAGATTTGAGGGTTCAACAGTTTTGGCCGTTAAACATTTTTGTGGAAACAAAGCTTTCAGAGATTCTGTGCAGTGATGGTTTCTGGGGATCTTTAAACAGGAAGAAAGAGGGATTTTAGGCCACCGTAAGTGTGAATTTAGGAATTCTGCTGTGCTTCATCATGTTCTTAACTATCTCCATTTACTGAAATGCGGACTCGTTCATCTGAGATTTTGGGGATAGTGATATTATTGTAATGATCTTGACTGGTGTTTTGTTTTGATCTTCTGTTATATTTTGGAATGTAGATTTCCATGTTAGATGCTGGAAGGTCCTTCAAACTAGGGTTGGCATGCCACAAGAAGCAATGTCACATGACCAACTGGTGAGGTGCTTCAGATTGTGGTTGGAATTCTAGTACCTGTTCTTTTTTCTTGTGAATTTTATCTAGAAGTTGTAATATGCTTGCAGGAACCAGGGTTGTATTACGTATGGAAAGAACCATTACTGAAGTTTCAGAGTGTGCTTCTAATTTTTTATTTATTTTGTAATGCTTCATATGTAGGTTCTCTGCTCGACATGGAAGCTTGACATGGAAGGATGATGGCACTGCTATTTTCTCTATTGGCTGCGATAAACAAGCTAAAATGTGGCCATTGCTGACTAGGGGCCAACTAGTGACTATGGCTATGCATGATGCATCTATTAAGGAAATTGCATGGATTCCAGCAATGAACTTGCTTGTAGCTGGAAGCTGGG
Organism: Pinus albicaulis; assembly: GCA_034641835.2. Taxonomy (NCBI): domain Eukaryota; kingdom Viridiplantae; phylum Streptophyta; class Pinopsida; order Pinales; family Pinaceae; genus Pinus; species Pinus albicaulis. The sequence goes on from CM076570.1 coordinate 1,355,541,979, forward strand.
ACAAGACACTTAAGTATGTATATGATGGTTTTCTTTGATTCTGTCTCTCTTTGCTTATTTATGTTATGAGGTTGCTTCTAAATGTTAGTGGAGTTGTGACCTTATGAATTTTAAACCCATTTGAGCACAGTGCCAAAAATTTAATATCTTTTAGGCTTTGAGTGAAATAGAAACTTCTCATCTGGCCAATTTTTTTATAAAATTATATGAGATAAAGGGAAAAAAAATTGTTAGATTAACCCAGGTCCTAGATTAACTACTCAACATTCTTCGCTTACTAACAAGCCTTGTACCTATGCAATCCTTGTTAGAAACAGAGACACCTTCCTTTTAATTTGGATTAGCATTGTATTCTGCAAATCTTCATATAAATTGTGTTGTCCCTGGTGATAACTTTTAATGCATGGATTTCCTGCTTGCAGCTATCTATCACTCTCTAATTTTATCATATGCACTGCTCCATAGGTATAGGACCAAAGGTTGACTGGAACATCAGAAACTTGAAGTTATTTAAGACTGCATCAACCTCTCCTCCAAACTTGAAGCAAATTTTGAAAGCTTCCTCTGCCTTTTCCTCTAAGGCTCTAGCCCTGTCGAGACATTTACAAGCTTTAGAAAAACAGATTATTTTCTCCAAGTCACGGAGCTGAGGAATGTCTACACCCTCATTAGGATATTGTATTTTCCATTGAATGATGTCATCTAGCATATTTATAATATTCTCCAATTCTTCCTTGACAGGCACCATCCTCTTTATATAATCATCAAACTTAGGAGTTTTATCTTTGATGCCCTGAATGCTCCTGTAGAATTATTTCTGAACCATACTCAGTTCCTCTTGGATCTCAAGTGATTTCCCTTTGAAATCTTTAACTGAGTCTAGTTCACCTTGCTGCTGGAATTCTAGCTCTGTAATTCTTTGCTTAGCAGCACTGAGTTCCAACTGAGAAACATAGACCTTTCTCTTCAGCATGGCAACATTATCACCTGTTGCTTGGGCCATGGTAATACTGGCAGCTGCAGACATCTCTGAATCAACTGTTGTTTCATGAATGAGAACCTCCTCAGTGACAATTTCTCCCCCAACCTTATCATTTTGGAAACACTCCTGCTGAATTTTTTCTTCTTGTATTCATAATTGAATGTTTTCAATACTACTATTGGGTCAGCCATGGTCATGGGGAAAAATTTATCCTTCTCCATTTCTTCAATCTTACATTGTTCAACTGGAGACTGAGGAGTGGGGTTTATCTTCGGAGATGATGGAATGCCAAGGTGTTCAATCCTTTTATCTTTCCACATAGCTTATTCCTTCTTCTTTTGGAGTTCCTCATCTATTTTCCTCCAAAGCTCTTCATCTCTTTTCCTTTGTTTTTCCTGCTGCTTGATTCTTTGTTCATTTTCCAAAGCCAATTATTTCAGTAGGTCATCTTGTTTTTCTTTCCTTCTCGGTTCTTTTGCCTCCTTCGGTACTTTCTCTTCTTCAATCCTCCTCTTGATTCTGTCTGCTTCTTTCTCCAATGCTTCCTTCATCTCCTTCACCTATTCCAACACCCTCTGGAGCTTTTCAACTTCTTCTTGGAGGTTGAAAATAGGTGAAGCATGGGTCTATTCGGCCTTCTTCTGAGGTCCTTGATTTAGCTTTTCTTTAACCTCAATGGATAAATAAGTCTCTTGAATATTTCCTCATTAGTATCCCTCTCATGGGTATAAGACCACATCTGGTTGACAACAACACAATGACTAATAAAAAAAGCTTCAGAATCATGTTTCCTGAATCTTTTCTCTCCAAAATTATATGATTCAATTTCACTTGCCTCTTTCATGGCTTGGTTGGTTCGATCAAATACATAGTATCTGATCCTGATAGGAAACTTAGGCCATATGGACCACTTTTCCCTCTTAAGAGTACCTGTCACTCGATGAGCAAATGTCTGATATAATATTTCCAATAGAACCACTATGTCTGGAGCATATAAAGGTAGTAGATGAGGAGCTCTCGATGCACCATCTCCATTACACCATTACACCATACACCATAGGGCTTACAAGAGGAAAGATGAAAAAAAATAGTACACCATCAATCTACTCTCAGAAGAGATGAAAACAATGCACCATCAATCTCCTCTCAGGAGAGATTAACATAGTGCACCATCAATCTCCTCTGAAGAGATATGAAAATAGTACACCATCAATCTCCTCTTAGGGAGAGATGAAATTTTTACACCATTAATCTCTTCTTAGGGAGAGATGAAATTTGTACACCGTCAATATCCTCTCAAGGAGAGATGAAATTTTTACCTCATGATTGTAAGCCTCAGAACCAAATTCCCTGACCACATAGGTCTTACGGTAACTCGATGATGCTATCAAACCAATGCTACCTCTCAAAGGGATCCTTAGCCATTCTAGGCTTCTTACATAATCTTCAACCTACTCAAAAGAAGAAAGGTAGCCATGGTGGATTTCAATATTTGTTTTATTAGTAACATCTAGCTATTCGTCCAGCTTTAACCAAAGCTTTGAACAAAAGCGAACACCAAAAACCTATCAATGCTATTTCTTTGTTCAACAACATATTCTTGCAACTTTTTCTTCATCAAGGAAGTAGCCATGGGCTCACAATCCATCATGCCACATTCTCAAAAAGTATTTTATCAGGTTCATGTAACACTTTCAATCAACTCCCTCTTACACTAAATAGGTTCTCATCCTTTGTGAGAAATATATCATCAACATAGAGAGAATTTCACGAATTCGTCTTCAGTAGATAAAATTCTTCCTTCAGGACTTCAAGCCATCTTCATATTTGAACTTGTAAATTTATGTAGATGTTCTATGCTTGATGCAACTTTACTTTCACTACAAAAATCACACAATCAAGTAAAGTGTTGATATAACATACCAGTAGATCAACACAAGACAAACTAGAAATAGATAAATGTGTTGGTGCGTTACGGCGGTCAACAGGATGCTTCAACCAGCAAAGTATCCTTGGTTAGCCAACCCAACATGTGTCACAACAACCCTCAAAATAGCCACACGGTCAACTCAAAGTCAACCCCAGAAAAGTCAATGCTGCCCAGAAAAGTCAACGTAAAACAACATCAAGCAGCAACAACAACAGCAACACAGCAACACCAACACCAACAGCAGCAACACCAACAAAAACAACAACAACATCAGCAACAACAGCAACAACAACAGCACCAGGAGCAACAGCAGTAACAACAGCAAAAACAGTAGAATTCTCTTTGTCCTTCTTTCCCACGTGTGAACCGAAAACTGCCTCCAAGGAGCTCGAACCAATCAGAAGAGGAGAGATGATGTATGAGGATGAGATTAGTGACACATTTTCTGGGGGTGTAAAACCTTAAGGCCGACCTACACATATTTTGAAAGTATTAAAAATAAATTCAAAATAAATGTTCTGCTCATCGGATCAAGATGATCTTTATATCAATCTTGCACCTCTCCGAAAGAGGAACCCAATAAAAATATAGGTGTCTTCATCTGAGCATCACAACATGGATTTTGGATCTAGTTGTCCATTTTTAACACTCCCTCTCAACTAGGGAGAAATCCATCCACCTGTGCAATCAAACATCGTGTGTCATCTCGCCGCAACTTGCTTTGCTAGCCTCTTTATTTCAGAACAGAAGTGGGTCAGTCACGAAGACATCATTCCCGGTTGAAAGATTCAACCCAGAGGTCTAAAACCTCTATAGGACTCACAAAGAGTCTCATACCAAACCGAAGTTGGTTTACCTGACCCGAAGTCAGTTGGAGTTCCAAAACCTCACATGGACTCAAAGAGTCACATACCAACCCGAAGTTGGTTTATCTGACCTTAAGTTAGTAGGAGGTCTGAAACCTCACTAGACTTGATCCCAAAAAAAGCACCCTAACATCGATTTAAGCACTATTTTGTGGATGTTTGATAGTCATATGCAAAACACAGGAATTCTAGAGGCCATGCAAGTAAAAGGAATTTGAAAAAGAGCGAACTGCAAGCTAAATCCAAGGCCAGTGTTTCTTGAAGAGGGTTTGAAGAGGGTTTATGTGGGGTTCTAAGCGTCACAACGGTTTGTGAATAGTACAGAGATGGGAGTAATTGAGGTCGAAAGCATGTCGGAAGCGATACCAGACGCCACATATTTGTTGTAAATTTCCCCCGTTATCCTTCTTCCATTTCTCGAGCTATTGAAACCCTCATGGGTACTAAAGAAATTGCTAAGGTGAGACCACCTCTTTCTTTATTCACTTGCTTAAAAACCCGACGACATTTACATGACATTTGACTCATTTCAGATTTTATATGCAAGAAAAATTTGGATTTAATGGAAAATGGGTCGTAAATAGTTGTATATGTTGTGATAATAGATTGAAATTCCTTGAGGCCTCCATGATAGCCTTCTTTACTAATACTATTCCCATTCCTTTCTTTTCACAAACCGGGATCACATTGTTTTCGTAATTGTAGCGTTGCCTTTTTTGAAAACACTCTTGTAAATCATCAAACTCTGCACTGACTCTTCTTTTCCTTGCATTGTTAGTGTTAACAAAGTAGGAAAAACCTGGGAATAAAAATGACAAAAATTAGCTCTCTTTTGCATCCCTTAAGATCTAGCTTGTGCTTTGATTTCGGCCTTTTTTCTGCTGAAATTTTCCTCGCATAGCATCACCTTGGACACCACGTACAAAAACCATGCAAACATAATTTCCATCATCAATTGCAGCATGACCTAATGTAGTGTCTATTGGCTCATCTAAAAGCATATGTAGTTTCCTATAATATCGTTCTTTAGCTCTAGACAATTCCAGTCTTTGTTTGCTAATACGTGATCCTTTATATAATGGAGATCAACTTGTACCTCATTCAACGCTGCATGCTTCTACTACCTCAATTGTTGCAAGAAGCCCAGGAGTATCTCCATATTAATCCTCTTGTTCCATCTTATGCTTCTTCTCAACAAGAAGTGTCAAGAGACAATCCAGCTCCTTTACTGAGACTTCCATCTAGCATCTAATTAAAGATTGGGATAGTTAAGGGAGCTTTCAAGCCAACTCTATTTGAGTTATATACAAGGTCATGGGCAATAACAGGTTTGAAACCCATACCTATGTTGAATAATTTGAGAACTAAACAGTATTTGGTATAGAATTAGAAAAGAACAAAAAGCGAGTAAACTTCTAAAATAATCTAAACAAAACATAAGAATGAAAAACAATCTAAAAAAAATATAATATTAAATAGAATTCTTCCCTACCAACAAACATAAGACTATAAATTCATTTTCTTTGAATTATGGGAAGAATATATAGGGATACAAAATAGCAACAACAACTAAGAAGTACTAAAAGATTTCTCATTTCTGAAAGAATGAAGTAAATCAACCAATATTAAGTACAAGTAGATAAGATAAGATAAGATAACTATATTAATGTCCAACGAATGACCACAAAATTAGGTCAGTGGGACTGTAGAGTACAATGATGTCGATACAAGGAGGAGTACCAAAAGGTCTCCTATATAAAGAGAAAGAAATAAGAAATAAAGCAAGAAATACATAATGCCTGAAAACCAAAATGAAGAAAGTCTTGGACTCCACGTGCAAAGGGCACAAGATAATGGTCCACTAAATCTCTCTCCTAATACTTGAGGTCGAATGCAAAAAAATCAAGATGGAGTGTTGTCTCGAGGGAAGGCTAGGGGAGGATTTGGAGCCTCTATAACGCCGCTGTCGAGAAGAAGTGATATCGCTGATGACTGGGCGATCTCAACTGCATGCTAGTAAGAGATCTGGTTCGGTAATGACTCAGGGGTCCCTGTGCTAGGGGGATGGCCCCTCTAGCTCGCATTGATCTAGAGTCTGAGGAAACAATGTTATTAACTTGTTGCTTCATGCCTCTTGCTGAAAAGAGCACTGTAAAAAATGACGTAATCAGTTGTATGGGATCTACTCTAGGAGGTTGGAGAATTTGTGTGTGAAGTCTCGTGGCCTCCTGTATGTACAAGGCTAGACATCTCTGGTCCATGTATTGAAAGAAGCTAGATAAGGTCTGTATCCCTCTGAAAAAGCAATGGAATCTCCAATGAATCATAGTAAATGGGGCAGCAGAAGATGAAGTGCTCCTCTGACTTAGTCTCTCGGAGGTGGCACAACTGGAAAATCATGTCTAACCGTGCAATCTGATGGTCAGCCCAATCCGCAGTTTATGAGAACCTACTTTGATCAAACCCAAGGGAATCCAAATTGCATGCATCTAATGGCGAAGCGTGTAATGGGGCCGAATAATGAGTCCATCTCTCAACATCATGAAGTGCTCAACATAGAAAGCCATCTTTGGACGTAACCCATCCTAAGGGTTTATCCAAATAACCTGTACATATTTCCTGTAAATATCCTCTCGCAGGATTTTATTCATCTCTATTTTAGTTGGTAGGAGGTGGCCTGATGCACACAAAGAATACTTGAATGGAGGGAGTTGGTTTATCTTGATACCAACTGAAGCAAGGAGATTTGAGACTCTAGCGTACCAACATTAGGATTGAGCCGAAGGACTCACTACTGGAATGGAATCTGATGAAAGGTAGGCCAAGTATGGATATCGATCCCACCCCTTCGCTGTATTCGCAAAACCTCGAACATGGTGAAGAAGAGAGATGATACCAAACACTGTCTCAAGGCAAAAGGGGTGAGCTCCAAACTCTGCAAGAATGATGGGCTGAGGCACTGTCTGCTTACACTGAATGATGTGACGAAGAAGGGTGATCTGCACTCTCTCTGCAGTAGGCAAATCAGACTCTAGTAAGCTAGGACGCCAAACCTCCAAACCGTATAGAACTTTGGGTCAAACAAGACTGTCCATCAGTGACATCTTGGCTGATATGTCCTAAAAATGATTCCGAAAACATTGTCTCTAGAGAAGGGCCAAGGATCCATAGCCCTTGTTGATTCGAGGCTGGAGTGTAGGCCGCAAGCTAAAGCGAGGTCCTGTGAATAGTACCCCCAGATAGGTGTATGAGCTGGTGATCTCAATCTCCTCTCCTCTAAAAAATAAATGGAGGTCATAGAAGAAATTCTTCGATGTGTTGAAGATAATAACCTTGGTTTTACCTAAGTTAACCATCAACTGTCGAAGATCACTGAAAAGGGTCAGGGCATCCAACTGCCTCTGCAATCCGTCAGGGGATGGGGCTAGAAGGACCACGTCATCTGCAAACAACAAGATATAAATTAAGACATAATGTAGAAGGAAACCATCACCATCCTGGATGTGTTCACACAAGAAGGACTCCATGTCGTCAATATAGATCCCAAATAGTGTGGGGGAAAAGGGAAAACCTTGTTTTACTCCAATAGTGCTTCGGATAAAATCTAATAGCCCATGTACCATGCGTAGACGACCAAGAACCGACTCATATAAGCACATGATGGTTGAAAAGAGGGTCTCTAAGATGCCAATATCTCTAAGTCTCTGGAATAATGCTTCTCTAGACACCGAGTCAAAATCTTTTTGAAAGTCTACAAAACAACAATAGACTTTCGAAGAGTGATGGTGTGCCTCCTCAATGATGGCCATAAGTGTAAGGTTGTGGTCAATAGTCTGGTGCTCAGGTCGAAATCCAACTTTTCCTCTAGCTCTAAGTTGTTTCCGCTCAAGATCCTTGGAGATTTGGAGGTGGAGGGATGTAGCATATAGTATGGAGAATGTGTGGCCCACCATGATAGTCCTATAATTGTTGGGATTTGAGTTGGGCATCGATTTGTGTATCGGGTGAATGATGTGCTGAGACCATGTTGATGGGAAACCTGTACAACCACACGGTTGAAGAGATCAACCAAGTAGGGAGCCAGAGCACGAAGACCGTGTTTAAGGAACTCTGCCTGGAAACCATCCTCATTTGCTACTTTGCTGTTGTTCATCACCCAAATGGCCTCTCTGATGTCACTATCATAGAATACGAAACCTGAAGAGGGTAGAGAGGCCACTTGAATCTGGGGTTTCCCTGGGATGTCATAGAGGGTGTACACATGAGAGAACATGGGCTGGGGGTTAAGGTCGGAGGGGAGGGGAGAGTGGTGGGGGAGGAGAGTACACCAGAAGTTTTTAGGGGAGTGAGTAAGAGAGGTACACAAGTCACGTCTTCTCTGGGAGACAAAGAGATGTTTCTTGCGACAGAGGAGGCGACGATATGAGGCTTTGATATTGGGGTAGGATAAGTGAGTATGGATGAATGCATGTCGAAGCTGGTGGTGGAGAGCTTTTCATTCCTCATCATACCATCGATTCATATGGAAAGAGGGTTTATGAGAGGTGGAAGTGGGACGACGAGAGTGGGGGTAGGACTTAAGGGCAACATCCAAAATGATGGATGAGAGAAAATTGTACTTGGTCGATGCAGAGTCAAATAGTGAGAATTTTTCCATGGAGGGTAGCATCTGGTGAAGGTGGGAAGAGAAGATGTCTGGGTCACCCTCATCAAAACGAAAAGTAGTACGTTGTGAGCCCTTGGGGGGAGGTGGGGTTGTCAGCATGAAGAGAGAAAGAAAGAAGAACATGTCAGCTAAGGGGATGGAGGAAACAAAAAAGTGATGAATGAAGGGGAGGAGGTTCTGGCTAGAGAGGACATAATCAACAACGCTTGCTCCTCCACCATGAGGTCGACATGTGAAAAAGTGGGAGTTTGGAAAATGCGGGAGGCCATTAAGAATCGACAGCTACTGAGATTCACCCAAGTGTAAAAGATGTCGACCATAGGCGGTAAGGGGCCCCAATGCATCATTAGAAACCCTGTGAAATCCCACTGACTCTAGGTCAATCTCCTAGATGCAATAAACATCCTCAAACCGATTGTGAAGAGGGAACTGGAGGGCTCTATTTCGGGAGTTGAAGTCACCTAGAAGAATAACCTCCCCAAATGCTGAATACTAGGCTATGTTGACATACAAATTGACAAAGCAGTCCCCGCCAGGCCCATTATGAATGGCATATGATGAAGAAGTAGGATGGAAGTAACAAACAACAATGTAAGTGTCCTTGGGGAGAGGAGATACCCCTCGAACCTGAACCCAAATAAACCTCGCAAACTCATCCGCAACCACCAAAGAAATCCTGCTCTAAAAGGAATCTCTGATGAAGCAAGAAACTCCCCCAGAACCTCTGATACCATCGGAACTCCTCATCTCCTGCCTACAAGCTGAGAACTTATGGTAACCTGTAATGTCTGGGAGAGGTTGAACAGGGCTCTCATGCGTCTTGATGATGAATAAAATACCTGACAGTCGAAGAGAATCATATAATAGACTTGGCGATACCCAAAAATACCTATTCCCATTCCAACAACTGACGAAAATGGATGCCCCTTGTTTCCTCACCTAACGAGCCTATCATTTGGAGGACCCGAAACGGGGCTTCCACCCAGGTGGAAAAGTGTCCTGAATCACTGCTTTGAGGTTCCTGATAACTGCCCATTTCCCTGCCTGGAATGTTGCTGTAACCAACTCCCTCGAGCGTTTGAGCTCAACAACCTGTGTTTTAGTGAAATCTTCATCAAGGAAGATCTTACTAGGAAGTGAGAACAGTTTTCGCTTAGCTCTAAGAGCCCAAAGGCGATCAGCTGCCGACCTGAACTGGAGAAAGAGAGTGGAATTGTACCCAAGCCAAGCCCTATCAAGGGTCACATCCTGGAGATCTAGTTTTTCATTGAGGAATAGGGTCCCAACCACCATGGGGTCTGAGGATGTGAGAGGAAAAGGAAGCCCTCTCACTTTGAGGATCAATCCTTGCACTTGTCTAGTGCATTCTTCCATGAGTTTAGATTGTACCACCTCCTCAACTGCGGCTAAAGGGGGAGCGAGGGGAGTATCCCTTCCTCTAGCAACCTGTGCCCATGAGTTGATGTGTGTTTATGTTTCTTGTTTAAAGGCCTCTTGCTGAGCTTTGATATCCTCCTATTTTCTTTTTAGATTGAGAATTTTAGTGTGTAGAGTGTCATTAGAGGGGTGGTGGTGAACTGCTTGCTCCTTGTTGTCCATCAACAACTACTTCAATGAACCATTATCACCTTCCATTACAACTACTCTATTCCTGAGTTCATCAACCTCTCTTTTTAGTTCCTGGTTAGAGGATTCAAGGGTTTCCAATCTCCTAAATAGTTCTTGAAAAGCCCTGTTGTCGCATCAAAATCCATAATCGGGAAAAGGTGACGGTTCCGAAAAGATTTGAAAGAAGTCTTTAACACCTATCTCTATTTCGGTAGGAGGTCGTGATGGCATAGTCACCTACGGTTGATCCTGTTGCTGTGGTTGGGTGCCCGGGGATCCAAGCGTCATGGTGTTAACATCATTAACAAAGATCTGCATCTTGAAAGCAGAATAACACTGTTGAAGACTGATCCCTGCACTTCCACAAGAGCTCTTGAAGAATCTCTCATCGTCGAGGAGAAAATAGACCAGAGAGACGTACTAGTGCCAAAAACACGAGCCAGGGCCCAAAGCAGACCTAATAACTGGTACTCGCTGAGGAGTTATGAAAAACACTTTACCTGCAAACCCACAACTCTCGTCCATGCACTTTCATAGCAAGATTCCATGCGTGAATGAGTGGCAGCCAGCAGAAAATCTCCAATCGCGTGAATGAGTGGAAGATGGTGGACAAATCTCTATAGAGTCAAACTAAAGACTTGCTCTGCTACGTCGATTATTCACTGTTTCGAGAGATAAAGAAGCATTGGCGAAAGATATGAGTGACCAAGAATCGAACCTTACAATCGAAGAGAAAACCCAATTCTATTTCGCAGGCTGCTGCTCCTTTTACTCTGCTCCCCACTTCTGTGGCTCCCTTCATTTTCTTTTCATAGGCCTTAAGAAACACTAAATCTGAGAGAATTTGATGACTTGTGTTGCCTGCCTAGACTCCAACGGTGTGTGTCCAGTAGAGGGGGTTATCGACGGCTCTGCAATTCTGGCAGATGCGATACTATTGATGCTAGAGTAACCAGAGTTGCTTTGATGTTTGGCTTGCCATTGAAGTTCCAATTCTAACACCGCTTTAAGCTAAAGGAAAGATCTAGGGCTGGCCCAAGAATACCATGATAGGATACAATTCAGGGAAATAGGAATGTATAATGGATTTAATATTAAACCCTGTACCTACCGAGTGATCGATATGTATGCATATTCGGCGGATGCAAATGCAATTTGATTGATTTTGGAGTAACTGGAGCTGCATTGATGTTTCCAGTTACACCACTGACTGGATCGATGCCCTGTATCTATCTGCTAGCATGCTTTTTTGCTAGTGTGAGAAGGACGTCTCAAACCAGTTATTGCAAACAAATGAGAATTTTCCTAGTATACTTACTGAAAGTGATACCAGTGCCCCTGGATGCAGACTTGTAGCTAGACGTATCCCTAATAATTGTCCTGGACCCAACCTTAGACCAAAAGAAACTCATCCAAATAAGGGCAAATTTGGAAATAGGAGTCGTGATTTTGTTGCTTCAAATATTAAATCATTTTCAGACTCCATCTTAAAGCTGCAACACATGAAGATGGATATTTATAAAGATGCTGAAGAGTTGTGTGTTGAATCTGAGGAAAAGTGAGAAGAATTAGATCTTAGACAAACTGAGATTATCATGAATACTCTGTTGCAAATTGCTAAACTACTTTCTTGCAAGAATCATAGAAGAAAACCAGTTGCTTTTACTTCTCCAGTTCATTTGAACACTGCTACTATTAACTCTTTATCTTTAGATACTGTGGTTCCAGTAAATTTCACTGATGTTAGCGGGTAGACTGTGCAGTCTGTTTTCCCTAGAAATGAGTACATTGTTTCTCATTTGTCTTTTCTGCAACCCTAGGGATAGATGATGGCCATCAATATGGGATCATAGAAGTGGCGCTTTGGTGGATCGAGGGTTGATTATGTCTGCTCTCACCAATGTGTATATGGTGTACGAATTTGAGCCAAATATCTGCATAAATGTCAAAATATGCTAGCATATTCTAAAAAATCATCAAAAACACTTCCTATGGTTGTAAACACTATCAGGAATATCAAATACAGATACAAAAGTATGCATCCTTTGGCAGCATTGGAATATCATCTTGTGCTGGTGCTATTTTATGTGTGTTCATTAGTAAAGACCCTATTGTTGAACAGACAGGGAAAGCAGCCAATAAATTTAAAAGACATTACAGTAAATACCCTATTGTTGAATAGACAACGAAAGAAGCTAGACAAGTCAATTATAAAAATTTAACATCACCATTAAGCAACTTTATCAATGTACAAGGTCAATTCCTGGATTATAATTCTAATACATTTTTATATGACACGGGTACTAATGATTATAAATTTTACCTACAAATAAATTATAGTAGCTCCTTCAAATAAGATTTAGAAGAGTATTAAGGGTCCTCCAATAAACATGTTGATTAAAGGGATGCACTAGACAATTGATCCTGAATTAAATCTCCCTTCGCCTCCACAACCCAAAAGGAGAGAAATTTTTTTGGTTTTCTTTGGCTACTTTCCAAAATAAGTAGATTCAGCAAACCACAAATTTTATCTAGCACATCAATTCAGATAATCAAGTGTCATATCATAATGAAATAAATTCATGCACATAGAATAAATAAACGATCAAACACAATTCCATTTGATTCACCTCCATGTGTCTACATTCTCTGACTATAGAAGACAAAATTGTGACCAAATACACAGTAACAAACATAATAAATTAAGGATTCTTTCACAAGTTCCAAAACAAATACACAGCAAAAACCTAAATCATCATGCAAAAATCATACATATGACGGATTGTCATGTTCTTGAATTTCCATTTCTCTACATGAAAGTGCCCATACGGATGACGATTTCCCTCTATAGGTTTCCATCTAATAAAAAGGACTCCAGGTAGTTGTTTGTAAGAGTGGTCCTATAATTCTATGATTCAGGAACTATAATAGGATTAGAATTCCTTGTACAATATAGTTTCAGAAGTACCATGATGAGATATTCATAATAACTCTTGTCATATTGCTCCACAATACCATATTGAATTATCATATTTAGAAACCGTCTCTGGGACTGCATAGTCAATTGGAATATTGTTATATGCAGAGACAAATTTCATGTCTCCATTCATTTCCTGGCAATGAATTATAAAAGGTTGATCATAGACCTTGCTTTGATCAAGGTTTAATCCCTCTCTCATTACCAGATGGATGTTTGAACCAAAATTGTAATCATTGTTTCCAGCAATGACTCCTTGCCCAAAGAAGTTATCATCAGGCATAATTTTGAAAATTTCCCCACCCTGTGAAGCAGGGTGTATTTTCACTTCAAGTCGATTGTGATAATTCATCATCTTAAGGTTCCCAAGCGTTGATGTCTTATTCTGATGCAACCCATCATATAAGCAATTAATTCATTGATAGGCTGCTGATTACCCATTGGAATTGCTGAACTTGTAGTGCCAAGAGGATTAAGATTCACATTACCATTGGATGTCGTCTGTCCTTCCTTCTCAGATGGAAAAATACTCACCTTTCCTTGAACTTGTAGCTGGTTAGGCTGCCCTATAGATATACAAAATAAGGATTTAATCTCTTGAGGTTCTAGTCTCTGATATCCCATGCCTTGTAAATCTGTTCTATATGCACAAGTAGACTGATGGGCATTTCTTAAGATTTGATATGAAAATTCAAGTTGGCACTCATGATATGGGCATTGTTCATGTGGACATGTATAGACCTTTTGATCTTCCAATGGAGATTCCTGTGGTAACTTTCTTTTTCTGATAAAATCTGCATTATCTCCTACCAGGAAAGTTGAAACTCCCTCATTTGAAATACCTACATTGAAATGGTCAAAGTCTTGTGGTTTGCATTCCTATACCTTGGAACTTAAGATATCCAAGTCTTTTGGTTTGCAATCTTGCACATCAGTATTTTTATAAATAGAGTTCGGATCATGTTCAAAGCCTTCAACATCATACTCACTGCTGCTGGTTAATGTTAGAGACCCAGCATATGTAGTCACTGCAACATTGGTCGATGGACAAGCATTAGGGTTTTTCTAGCCAATGCTTCCTCTTGGTTAACAATTGCTAGCCAAGTTGCACTTTATTTAGCTGTCATCTTCTCTCGCAAGCACTTTGACTGCCTAACAAGTTTGCGAATTTTGGCTATATCAGGTGACATGTGATAACAGCAGTAAGAACCCCCACCTTCCAAGCCTTTTTCAGATCATGATGATTTTTATAAGGCAGAGGCCCTTGTCCTTTTGGCAAGCCTAATTGTGGCCACCAATCCTCATTAGTAGTAGGCCACCAAGGAGGAGAAATACCCTTTTCTAAAGGATACCTCCGCTGAGGTGGATCATAGTACTGCATAAGGGAAGAAAGAAGAAAACCCAAAGTGGCACCCTAAAGTTCCTGAAGAGTATGAGGGGTATGAGCCATAACCATGTTGCTCTCATTTGCTCCAGGTGCTACATGTTCTGCTTGATATTTGGTGATTGTAGCAAGGCCATTTCTATCAAATTTGACCTTCTCCTTCCACCATGCTCTAATATTGTCAGAGGCTCCACTTACAGGCTTCCCTTTTTCAGGAATGATGCCATATACAAAACCTTGTGCTTTGCAAACTCCCATCATTTTCAACATGTACTTTAGTATACCATCCTCTGCCTGAGACATATTTTTCCTTTGGGCTTGTTCTTGTGATTGTCTCTATTTTTCTGTGTCGCTGTGATATTTTCCCTTCCATTGCTCCTTAATGCACCTAAGCCAGATGCGATCCTTCCACATCTGATTCTCAAGGTCATCCACATCAATGCACATTTAAACATTTTGAAGATCTGATGCACATGATGTAGTTTTCCTGCAGGAGTAGAGATCAACTCTGATGAAGTGCAGGAAGATGATGCACAAAATCCAGTGCAATGCAAGGTGTTCTATTTTATCTTTTACACCATTCACCCTCAACTTTCTATACTTACTTTTGTTTCCAGGATGTTGGCATCCATTACTCTGTGCAAGCCTCTCTTAAAAAAGATGGAGAAAACCATTGTCGGCAACAATTCCAAGCTCTCTGTGCATACTTTACATCACACAAAATCCTTCCAAGAAAAGAGATGAATAATTTTTTTTTTTGTTATATTACCATTCATGTTTTCCATTTATTTTAATTTCGCAAGGTTTGGTAGTTGGAGTCTTATTACATGTTCAACTCTGTCAGCACTATCAAACATAAAAGTTAATTGTGGAATTTGGTCTACCCATCACCTCCCATTCATGTGGATCATTGCCCCACTCTTGTTGAAGTTCCATTGAATGGTGCTTTTCATGATGGTGTTACATAGTAAACTGATGCTTGTCAACATATGCTTCAGTTATTGATATTCTTTAGCATACATTAGCCAACTGAGATAGATTTATACTATATAAAAAAACATATTAATACAAATTAACATCATCCTAATACTTGCAACGGGATGTGGTTTAGTATGAGGGATGGGAGGGCAACATGAAAACAACCCAGGTTCAAACCTTGACAAGTGTAGATCCCTTATGTGCATATGTGAGGGAAGTTTTTTGACCTCCCAGAGTTGGCTTCACTTCATCAACAAAGGGCCTTAGAAGAAGTTAGACTTGTGTTAAGTGGATATTAATGGGATACTTTATCTCTATTATTATATAGCTTAGATGTATAATTTAAAAAGATATAAATACATATATTGCATCTAATAAAAGACTATATTATTCCAATTTTATATATTAGTTGACATACACAACGCACACACACATATAATTGTATATGTTAGTTGATATATATATATATATATATATATGGAGTTCAGTTTCACATAAGTCAGCCGTAGAGGTAAATTAAATTGCTTATAGAGGTCAATTAAATTCTTAGATTAACAGGTTTTTTATATGCTCTCAGTAACTTATTTTTGTTATTTTGAGACATGGTTTAACATTATCTTGTGCTTGTTTTCACCAATATTGTAGATGCTTTATGAGGAGCGGGGGCTCTTCCTTGAAATAGCTGACATCATTCGAGGCTTGGGGCTTATGATTTTAAAGGAAGTCATGGAAGCTCGCAGTGACAAGATTTGGGCTCGCTTTGTTGTTAAGGTAATGCCATGGTTGAAAATAAAATTATTAATTCTTAGACTTTTGATTCCATGTAAAGCTGTCTCTTTTATTTGTGTTTAGTTGCTTCAGCAGACCATAGAATTCAAGAATTGGCATTTGGATTTATAATGAGAACATGCTATGAAATTTATTTTAAGCTTGCATGTGATTCTAGAGTTGGAGAAAAGCACCAGACCAAACAAATTGCTCTGGCTGATGCTTAACAACTAACAATTGGAGATTGTTCTTGGGAATTTGATTGTATAGGGTTGAATACCATGGAATACTCTATCTATCAACCTCTATATTTCACCATATGTGCTCATGTATCTTCTAACATATAGAATTCAGAAGGCACCCTAGCCTAATTTGTCATGTTGTGTAATTCGGCAGTTTCACGATATTTTTGCATAGTAGTGGCTTCTTGGATTGGAAGTGAAACTCTAATGATGTAAAAATATCAATAATTTTCTAAGAACCACACAAAAAATTGAAAATCGTAATTTTAATCTTTACTGAGCCCTGGACATGCATGTTACTAAGGACAACTTGCACTTAGCATAAGACAGTGAAATCGTTTTGGTAGACTTAGTACCCTCACTTGAAGGTGTAAATTAGAATTATGGAAGTGTAGGAAGATGCACAAGGAGAAATAATGTAGCACTATATTTTATGGCTTCTCCTTAGGTACATCTGCAGGAGGTTGTGTGCAATCAGGTCAGGCTGTAACACAAATTTTAATGTGAGGAATGCAAATTTTCCACCTGGCATGCAATTTTGAAACTTTGGGGTGCATTATAAGTATGGAATATGATGTTTCATGGCATATAGGATAACCCCTTTTCCTTATCATCCATCAGGTTTGTAATTTATGTACATGGCGTGCATTTTTTCATGTAAGTGGACATTTTGGCACTATGAAAATAATAGGTAGAAAACAAAGTTGGTCTTACAGAAAGCATATTTTAGCCCATGGGAGAATAAATCAAGGTAGGAGATGGTGTTGGTGAAAAATATCACTAGGTGTCCCCTCAAACATGGCATGACAAAAAATTATCATAGAGGCTAACCTGAAAAATTTCCCATTCCAAAGACCTGCAAGCACGGTATTGGTGATCAAGTTTGACTTTGCCAAACTCAAAGATGACATATTGCACGGTAGGATACTTAACGGTTTGGGAACTTGTCTTTTAATGATTAATGCCTATGAGGAGGATTTTCACCTTTGACATTGTAAAAGAGATTAATGTTGAGGACTGCAAATTACTTCCTTGATTACCAATGGATGAGAGTACATTTCCTTAGTAAGGACATTGCCTTAAACAATATGGCCATGGCTTTGCATTCTAGAAGCTCATTCTTCATAAGGACATTGCCTTAAGCAACATGGCTACAAATAATTTGATCCAAGCTAAAATCAAAGAATATGATACAGTCCATAAGGGGGAGGATGAATGGAAATTAAGGAGAAAAAATATCATTATATAAAAAACAATCAAGGTGTGCACCCATGTATAGGGTTAATTTCTCCATTTTTCTATGTTATTACACTTTTGTGGGAAAATTTTAATGAATTTCCAGCAATAGACAAACAACAATATGGGTGCAATTATGAACCTCATATTACAAAAGAAATCCTTGAACTTTATTTCTCCAGTAGATATTCAATTAGGCTCACGGGGGAATTTCCCATTAATCCATCCATGCCTTTACAATGGAGAGAGCTTTTGCGTTATGCCTTTTTTCATCCTCCTAGCCAAAATGTTTCCATGAAGTGTGCTCATTTGACCAAATTATATGGTTTGTTGTACCACATGTATGTCTTCTCATTGGAATGCTTTTCAAGGCAGTTTCTTCACATCCACTCCCATTAGAATAACATTATCTGACAAATAAACGGGGAGCTCTTTAAGATGTGGACTCTCTTGATTAGAGTAGAACATGAAGGATTCTGCACTTGCCTAGGTTTAAACATGGTATGATGTACATTCTATTCTAGTGCTTTATTTGGTACGCCATTCTATGCATGGATTGCATGATTTTAGGCCTAACAAATATAATTTGCAATATGTGCCAAATTTGAACCTTCTTCATATGTTATTATCCCATCTCTTATTCATTTATTCATTGACATATTCATCCCCTTTTATTCTGGTTAGTAAATAAGCCTTTTTTAACAAAGTGGGCCTACCTTTGGCCTAAATTCCATGACCAAGGTGTATCTATTTCATCAAAATTATGCAGGACATTGCCTAGGACCAATTTCCTAGGCTTAGTTATCGATGAGATATCAGACAATAACACAAATTGACAACATTAAATCATGACATCATGTTCTTAAGGGGAGATTACATTTGAGTCTCCATAATGATAGCACATTTGATTTACCACTTGATCACAACATGCTTGACAAACATATTTTGGCAGGCCTTAAGGAGAACACGAGGTAGCCCTGGGTACATAACATGTACACAAGTGTAATCACTTCTTGATGGTGTAAGTTCAATGACTACCTCCACATGCTAGGTAAAGGCTATGTGAATGGAACTTGGTCAATAGTGTTTGCCTTAAGGAGAATGAGGGTAATCTTGGGTTTGCAATATATGCACATGGTTCATCACCTCCCAATTCCATAAGTTCAATCCCTTCCTAACCCCCATGGGTGAAGCCTGTGAGAATGGAATCTTGACCAAAGGTGAAACCTCGAACAATGTTGAGAAAAAATACCGAGCGGGGGGTGAATCAGTATTTAGGGCATACTCAAATATTTTTACTTTTCTTTACTTCAAAACCCATACGCTACTTTGCTGAAGCCAACTAGCATATACACGCGGATCTCCTTCATTAAACTCGCGTATACACAGAGATATTATTATGCAATTAAATCTTTACTTAGATCTATGCAACATTCATTCTTCTGATGTTTAGTTAATAGTAAACATGTGCAGTAACAACAGAATAAATCATCACACATAAGCATCACACATGAACACCAGGATTTTAGGTGGAAACCCAAGTCGGGAGAAAATGACCGCTGTCGTTGTCTCAGCCTTCAATATTTTATTATAGAGAAAACATCTTACAACAAAGTGTTGGCGCAGACTCCTACCAGCACGCAGGCACCCACCTGCGCTCGTTTACCAGCCTCTCCGGGAAGGGAGCACCGACCCCCTGCTCTCGTTTACCAGCCTCTCCTGGAAGGGAGCTACGACCCCCTACTCTCGTTTACCAGCCTCACCTGGAAGGGAGCTACAACCCCCTGACTAAAGGCTACAACCCTTAGCACCTCTATGGACCACGTTTCATCAATTTTCACACTGGATCCAACAACTTCAATAGAGCACAACGCGTGTGCCACTTTTCATCATATTTTCGACCGGACCCACTCCACACATTTAAGCTCAATCATACATCAAAACCGATACTTATCAATTCGTACAACCCGTAACCGTAGAATACGTATAGCAAGAATAATAAAGAAACAGACGTACATTTAACACTTCATACTTCAGTAAAACCCTAGTTTTCATACGCGCTTTCCTTTCAATGATCCCGCATATATATGCACTTACATGCATATAAACCCGTGTATACATCTGCACATATTACAAAGATAATTTCACAACCCATACGCGCTTTCGATTTATCCAACCCGCGTATATACGCGCTTCCGGTGTTATAAACTTGCGTATAGATCTTCAAACATTATAGGGTAGCATACTTCTTCAGATTAGATATTCAGTTCAGATTTAACCCTTCACTTCAGACAAATGTTCGCCTCATCTCAGATCTAAGCATTCCACAAACAGATCTAGAAGAGACAAATATATTTCAGATCTAGATTTCCTTCTTCATCATTTTCTTCATAGGTGCATCACAGATTCAGATCTATCATAAAACTGTTACCCTTTCCCTTCAGACATACTTCAGAGTGAAGTATTCATTCAAAGCCAGACTCATGCACCCCCCTTGCACAATGATTTTCTTCTCCTTATATAGGTTTACCCTTTATCAATACCATGAGCCAAAACCACACCACTTCCGATGGTATTCCTGGACGGGATCAAGTAGACAACCCAACGCTCAATACAATGGGTCAATACCATGGTAGTAACCCCTGGTTTTACACATTTAGAGCGCAATTGACCATACACGACTTGGAACGTTATTTCCCGCGTGCATACGCTACTTCTCCTAAGCAAACCCGCGTATGCCTTGTGACATACACTTTTCATCATTGTTTTGGCCCTTACTGATATTTCTTTCTTCTGCACCTTCTGAGCTACTTGTAGAACATCAGATTTACATCATTAATAAACTCATCAAGCATCAAGAACAACTTCATTAAGTAGGTTGCCATCATTTTCATCAAGTGGGTTGCCATCAAGGACAACACTCTGCATCATATTTCCAACAATCTCCCCCTTTGGACTTGATGGCAACCACGATGGTGTTTGATCACAACAGATAGATACATTAAGCATAAGGATATTCTCCCCCTATTCAAACACCATGTCACTCTCCCCCTTTGACATCAAGGGCAAAGGGTGGATCAACACCAACACAAGGTTTTTCTTCTCATGTCGAAAGAAGAGCGTTGTAAATCTGATGTGCACTGAAGTTGCCATGCTCCCCCTTAGTTCATGCCGGATATTCAAAAATGTTTTTCAATGAAGTAAATGACTTTATGACCTTCCTATCACCAAGGACTCATACTTACATCAAAGATCCAACCAAGTGGATTTACAGATGAGACTCAATTACCCAACCAAGTGGGTTTACAAAATTTGACTCGCCTACCCAACCAAGTGGATTTACATATGCGACTCAAATACCCAACCAAGTGGGTTTACACATTTTGACTCAACTACCCAGCCAAGTGGGTTTACAAATTTGAACAAGTCCTTACAATTTACATCATGGGTCTCAACATTACCTTTTCATCAAATTACAAGTATGACTTTTCACAACCAAAAAAAAAAATACCTCAAGAGAGAGATCAAGTTTCAGAACCATCATAATGCCAACAATGCATTATTCTCAGCAAAGCTAATGCTCCCCCTGAATATGTGCATCCAATGCATCCTTTCCATGTGACCAAAGCTCCCCCTTTGCTTGTTCACTTTCAACAGCAAATCATCAAGGCATCTTCACCCAAAATCAGAAAATGAAACAGAAATATAAGAGCCGAAATACCACCAGAGACTCCAAATAGCATCAGAGATACCAAATAGCACCATAGCTTGTGCTGAAGAAATGCTGACCCAGAAGAATTGTCAGCAACCACACATATGCAGTTTTATGTGTATGAACTCACGTATATATGTGACTGTGTTTCAGGAACTCCGCGTATCCAAATCCATCTTCTGCATTTTAACCAGATCTGATCCTCTGTGAGGCAGAGACATTTTTCAGCTTCTTTCTGAGATATTTGAATGCTTCCCTGGAATATCTGAGAGCAGATAGATAGTACAATGTAGTAGTGTCTTCAAGTGTCATCCAATGGTTGTAGCATAAGTATATTAGTAACCAAGCCTTCAGATTCTTTGCAGCATAAACATATTCTTCCCAAGAGGAATTATCATATCAGAACAACTTCTACAATAGACAATACATGTCAAGCAATCATCCATGTCATCTGATATCACCAAGATCTTAAAGATTTATTATGATTATGATGTAGCATGTGTAAGGAATTAAAAGAGGTCTCAACCAGCAAAAAACTCTGCATGATTTATCCTTATCTCTGAATCACAAGACTTCCATCTTATCAATGTGTGAAGACAAAGAATATTCTTCACCAAAAAGCAAACAGGGCTCATCCACAATCTCATCATAAGAAAGCATGTAACATGTCATCATCATTTAGAATTGAGAAATAAACAGATATAGTGCCAATAATACAATCATTAATAGTCAGACTGATTCTCCCCCTGAACCTATGCTCCTGATCTTTAGTTGTCATACAAATTTTCTTATCATAAGTGCATACGTGACTGCCTTTAATGGAACTCGTGTGTATACGCGACTTTAGTTCACAGAACCTGCGTATGGAAAGTGAAATATAGAAAATTTCACATTCCTTCATCTCCCCCTGAAGTTGTACCATCTGTACCTGTCTTCTTTACATCAGATGCTCTGTCAGAAATAAACATAACCAGAATAACCAAACTAACCATGAGAATCATCATACATTTCTCCCCCTGTGATGATACATTACTAATCCTTATAATGTATCTCACATCATTCCTGCAGTCATTCAGAGAAGTAATATTTAGAAGTGGATGACTGCTGTAGGGTCAGTATTCCCTACGTTTCTGACCGATCCTCCTTCCTTTTCCAAATTTGCTTGAAATTTCTAATTGGGTGTTGGAAGTTATCCAATTTCTCACATCTGTTCATCCTGCATTATTTTTCAACATGTCCATACTTGTTACAAGCATAACATCTCATGTGACCAGAGAAGTAAGAATAAGGATCATATTGTGTTTCTCTGTTCTTCCTTCTATTGCAATCAGCTGCTTTATGACCATACTTGTTGCATGAAAAACAATATCTCTTGAAGCAACCAGAGTACCTTTCTCAATAGAATCTGTTTGATTGTGACTGAAATGATTTGCTTCTACAATTTGCTGCAGCATGCCCATATTTGTGACATTTAAAGCATTCAACATTATTGAATAATTTCTTTTGAGAGTTCATGATTTTCGGTTGACCCTTTGCTTCTTTCAACCCTTCAGATTTTGTATTGACATCCTTTGAATCTTTAGCACTTCCTTGTGAACTAGATTCTCATTTAACAGTTTCATGAAAACCAAGACCAAGTTTAATAGAAGGAGACCTTTGATTACTAAGAATATTATCCAAAATCTTAGTACTATCTTGAGACCTCAAGAGTTTATCCTTTTCTTCTAATTTACCTTTGAGAATGTTTATCTCAACCTCCAGTTTTTGGCATTGCTTCTTCATGCTTTCTTCTTTCCTTCTTCCTTCTTCTACTTGATCATTCAACTTTAGAATCTCTTCTTTCAACCCATTTTCTTGTTCTTCAAAAGTTTGTAAGAGTTCTTCATTCTTCTTATTTGATTTTTCCAGATCTTCTTTGAGGGAGATGATTTCTGCTTCAAGACCTTTCTTTTCAAATAATTGTAGAGGTTCCTCATTCTTCTTACTTGATGCTTCAAAATCTGCTTGCAGAGAGATGATTCCAGCTTCAAGTCCTTCATTCTTCTTTTTTGATATTTCGAGATCTTCATTTAGATCGATGATTTCTGCTTCAAGTCTTTTATTTCGAATGGCTGCATAATTGTACAACTTTTGATACTTGTCTATCTGTTCATTCAGTATTTCTATCTATCCTTTCATTTGAGAGATCATCTCATTGTAAATAACTTCTTGCTTATTAGATGCTCTTTGTTGTTCTTCAACTTTATTCTTGAGAGCTTCTTCTAGATCCATAACATTTATTTCACTAACTTCACTATTACATGCACAAGAAGGTGAATCATAAGAACAACAATCAGTACCTGTTTTATCTTCTTCATTTTCTGATGCATATGTTATCTGAGATATCTCCTTTTGAGTAGCCTTCTTCTTTTGCTTCCTTCCCATGAGAACTAGCAGATTTCTAATCTTCTTCATCTTCATTGGGATCTACTTCATCATTATCTTCATTCGTATAATAACTCTTTCCCTTTTCAAATTGTTTCCCTTCACCATGATTTTCTTCATAAGGAAATTTAGCAGCATAATGACCAACTCTTCCACAAGTAAAACACTTGAAGGGAAGCTTACCTTTGAATCTTCCAGTTCCTAGTTGGAGTCTTCTCACAAAATTTGCTTCTTCTTCTTCTGATATATAATTTGATTCCTTGACATCTTCCTTGTCTTTTCTTTTTGCACATGCCTTAAAAGCAGCTTCTTTGGTTTGAGAGGGACCTCCTTGTCTCATTTCATAAGCAGTTAGAATACCATGTAGTTGAACAATAGTAAGAGTTTGCAGATCTTTCCCTTCTTCAATAGCTGATACTTTTGACTCAAATTTTGAAGTCAAAGATCTTAAGACTTTTTCCACCAGAGTAGTATCGGTTATGGTTTCACCCAAACTTCTCATACGATTTACAATATCATCTAGATGTAAAAAGAAACTGCAATACTCTCATCACTATGCATCTTCAAATTTTCATATTCAATTCTGAGGGTTTGGAGTTTTGCACTTTTTACCTTTGTATCTCCTTCATAGCTCAGAATGATTTTGTCCCATATTTCTTTTGCTGAATTTAGCTGCATTACTTTAGCAAATTCTGGTTCATACATGCTTCCTAATAAAACATTGACTGCTTTGGCATTGATTTCATATTTCTTCCTTTCTGCTGCATCAGTAGGAATACTTGCCGGATACTGATAACTTTCTTCCACGATTGCCCATACTTCTGCACCAAGACTTTGCAAATATTCTTTAGTTCGTATCTTCCAGAATAAAAAATTACTTCCATTGAATAGAGGTGGTTTTAGAGGCAATACTCCTTCATGACTTCCCATTGCGACGGATCTCCTTCAAGCGATCAAGCTTCTGCAGAAGGACCTGCTCTGATACCAATTTTTCGGAAAAATACTGAGAGGGGGGGGAGGGTGAATCAGTATTTGGAGCATACTCAAATATTTTTACTTTTTCATGCTCTAAAACCCATACGCTACTTTTCTGAAGCCAACTAGCGTATACACGTGGATATCCTTCATAAAACTCGCGTATACACAGAGATCTTATTATGCCATTAAATCTTTACTTAGATCTATGCAACATTCATTCTTCTGATGTTTAGTTAACAGTAAACATGAGCAGTAATAACAGAATAAACCATCACACAAGCATCACACATGAACACCAGGATTTTAGGTGGAAACCCAAGTCGGGAGAAAACCACTGCTGCCGTTGTCTCGGCCTTCAATATTTTATTATAGAGAAAACATCTTACAACTATGTACTGGCGCAGACTCATACCAGTACGCAGGCACCCACCTGCGCTCGTTTACCAGCCTCTCCTGGAAGGGAGCTACAACCCCCTGCTCTCGTTTACCAGCCTCTCTTGGAAGGGAGCTACGACCCCCTGCTCTCGTTTACCAGCCTCACCTAGAAGGGAGCTACAACCCCCTGACTGAAGGCTACAACCCTCAGCACCTCTATGGACCACGTTTCATCAATTTTCACACTGGATCCAATATCTTCAATAGAACACAACGTGCAGGCCACTTTTCATCATATTTTCAGACTGGACCCACTCCACACATTTAAGCTCAATCATACATCAAAACTGATACTTATCAATTCAGACAACCCAGAACTGTAAAATACAGATAGCAGTAACACAACAGAACAGATCAGACATTTCACACTTTATCTTCAGCAAAACCCTAGTTTTCATACGCGCTTTCCTTTCACTGATCTCGCGTATATACGCGCTTCCATGCATATAAACCCGCATATACATCTTCACATATTACAAAGCTAATTTCACAACCCATACGCACTTTATCTTTATCAAACCCGTGTATATACGTGCTTCTGCTGTTCCAAACTAGCGTATAGATCTTCAGACATTTTAGAGCAGCATACTTCTTCAGATCAAATATTTAGTTCAGATTTAACCCTTCACTTCAGACAGATGTTCGCCTCATCTCAGATCTAAGCATTCCACAAACAAATATAGAAGATACAAATACATTACAGATCTAGATTCCCTTCTTCATCATTTTCTTCATAGGTGCATCACAGATTCAGATCTATCATCAAACTGTTACCCTTTCCATTCAGACATACTTCAGAGTGAAGTATTCATTCAAACTCAGATTCATGCCCTCATTGCACGATGATTTTCTTCTCCTTATATAGGTTTACCCTTTTTCAATACCACAAGCCAAAACCACATTACTTCCAATGGTATTCTTGGACGAGATCACATAGACATACCAGCGCTCAATACAATGGGTCATTACCATGGTAGTAACCCCTGGTTTTACACATTTAGAACGCATTTGACCATACACGACTTGGCACGTTATTTCCCGCATGCATACGCTAATTCTATTAAGCAAACCCGCGTATGCCTTGTGACATACACTTTTCATCATTGTTTTGGACCTTACTGATATTTCTTTCTTCTGCACCTTCTGAGCTACTTGCAAAACATCAGATTTACATCATTAATAAACTCATCAAGCATCAAGAACAACTTCATTAAGTAGATTGCCATCATCTTCATCAAGTGTTTCCATCATCTTTATCAAGTGGGTTTCCATCAAGGACAACACTCTGCATCATATTGCCAACAGTCACTAAATGCTAGTCCCAAGCCTATTGGGCATTGGTGTATTCTTCCCATATCTGAATTTTGTTTTTACATTTTTGAGCAAACTTATTTAGTTATTTTTCCTTTTCTACCAAGGGAGTCACTGTGTTGGGGGGTGTTCAAGGTGATATGACATGGTAGGATGGCAGGGCGGTTAATGAATTGTATCCATTTAGCTTTAAAACATGTTTCTCTTAGAATATTTTGATAAGAATGGCTCTCTGTTCATGAGGAGTCACATCTGGAATTTCATTGCAAGGGAGCATTTGTCCCAACTTTTTTCTTGCTAGTTACATCCTCCTCATTCTAGACTTCATGGATAATTGTGTTTACAGGTTTTGTGGATCCCATGATACATGTCTGGTGCACTCATCACATGTAAGGACTTAAGGTCAATTGTGGGAAAAAGCTGTGCAATTCAGTACAATAGACTATTCAACTACATCTTCTGTGGATTAGGACATGTGGACAATTCAACCTATAAAGGTGGTGTGATGGGTGCAGCTGCAGTGGTTGCAACTTGCAAAGCCTCAAGTGTGGAAAATTCAACCTAAAAAGGTAGTGTGATGGGTGTAGTTGCAGTGGTTGTAAAGCCTCAGGAGTTGTTTGTGGGTTGCCATGACTCATGAGGGATGAATTCACATTTTGTGCCCATTTATTTCCAGATGTCCCTCATTAAGTACTGGTTTAAGACTCAAGACTATGTTCTCTAGTGATACACCTCAAATCAGAAATTTGTATATGATATCTCCTTGTCCTTGACGCAAATATTTTAACTCCGAACCTTGTACTTGTTCCGTGACTCAAAATTTGTCTAATATGATATAAAATGTTAAGTCATGTTGAAGATGGATTTTATTACTATAATTTTTAAAATTTAGAACAATATCTTCATAGTTGAAATCTATTTTTCAGCAAGATTTTTGTAATAATATCTTCATAGTTGCAATCTGATTTTCTGCAAGATTTTGTAATAATATCTTCATAGTTGCAATCTGATTTTCTGCAAGATTTTTGCAATAATATCTTCATAGTTGCAATCTGATTTTCTGCAAGATTTTTGTTGAAATATGACCTTGCTAATTTTAGTGTCTTTTCATATGTTTAAGAGAATAAGTAAAATGCCTTAAATTCTAAAGCAACCAATCAAAAATTCTGCCATATCTGTAAATATAATAGCTGGTTAATGATAACCTTAACATTTTTTTTTTGGATTCATGTTTTTCGTATTTTCAAGGATTAAATTAGTAAGGCATTAATAATTTAATTATGGTTTTCATTGTTGGCTCATGTTATTTGGGACATGCAGGTCACATTGTAACATCATACTCACAATAAATCTCGAATGATGAAGTGGCTGAGCAAGCATTTTAAAGGTTCAAGTCACAAAGTGTCAGATGGACACTACGTAGGGGTGCATTTGGAAATGATAATGTAATTTGGCATGTGGCCTCTAATGCCACGGTAATCCCTAATTCATCAGTGAGTATTGTCTTTTACACTTCAATCTTCTGTTTGTTAGCTTTAACAAAGTTAGCGTCATGCTAGTGATTAATTTGAAACTATATTTTAGTGGAAAAATTCACTGTTTTTTGGTGGAATAGTTCATAATTTATTTTGATCTTTTTTTGCAAGTGTACTAGTCATGATGATAAATGTGTGGTTTACTTCAGAGGGTTCTCAGTTATTTCTAGATACGCTTTTCATCATTTGCTTTGAATACTTCTCTAGTGCTTTACCTTCATATTTTATCCCTTGCACAATTGCTTCTGAGGTCCATGTTGTTATGTTTATTGGCTATTTCTGTGGAAACGTTTTCCTCAGGTTCTGCAAGGTAAATCCAAATGCAAAAAATACTATTTTACATATTGATATTTGTTCAAGACATTGTTGTGTGATACTTGAATTTCATAAATCTATATTTCTATTTTGTTATCTATATCAATATATAAGAACAAGTTCATGGATTGTTCATATTTCTCAAACTGTGGATTTGTTCCTTTCCTGTTGCAAGTTCTTTTATATTGTTATGTTGTGATTCAAATTTCT
Organism: Pinus albicaulis; assembly: GCA_034641835.2. Taxonomy (NCBI): domain Eukaryota; kingdom Viridiplantae; phylum Streptophyta; class Pinopsida; order Pinales; family Pinaceae; genus Pinus; species Pinus albicaulis. The sequence goes on from CM076570.1 coordinate 1,355,570,536, forward strand.
AGTTGTGCTTTCTAGTTATTCTCCTACATATTACATTCTTTGATAGATTATATCAAAAGTCTTACCAATACGATAACATTGATTGTTGTATGTGGACATTTTTGTTCAGGATGGTCCATTACAAAATCAATATGAGGAGCTAGATCATGCAATTGCACTTTCTCCTCCTAAAGAACTAACCAAACCAGATGGTATATGATGGCAATTTCAATTTTTTTACAGTTACTTTTAGTTTAATTATATCATTTAGCTCGATGCTTTTCATATATTCAACTAAAATTTTGTTGCTTAACAAGACTTTGTCATTTCCATGTTTTAGTGAAATTGTTTATGGTTTGATACTCTCATACAACCTTTATCAAGTTACATGCACCCTCATTAGAAAAAACAAGAGAATTTTGCTTGCCATGACTATCTTTATTTGTCATTGTTGACTTAAGAAAGTCTTTTAGCTAAGAAACTAGTTTCAAGGTTATGGCATAACTTGTCATATAAATTGAATAGAAGTTATACCAAAAATGTTAACTTGTAAACTACTTAGCTGGTTTTAGGCTTTCCATTTAAAATCTACTTCAATTTGAACTTTGAACGAGTTGAGGACACTGAATTATTTCAGTTTTCTTGGTTTTTATTCCTTTTTTGTATCTTTGCACCTTTAGGGGCAATTTCTAGTTTAAAGTATAATTATTTAAAGGGTGCTAGCTCAATGGAAGAGCACCTGCTTTACAAGTAGGAGGTTGGTGGTTCGATTCCATCATGCCCTGATATTCATAGCGAATGACGAAGATCAGTTTTTGGTGATGGATGCTCTTCTGACCATCACCAATGAGATTATGGTGACATTTTTCGACCCTCACCAAAATATGAAATGGTGACGGTCAACGAACGCCGCCATATATACGCATCAATAGTGACGACCATTAAAGGCCCACCACCATAAATTATTTTTGTTGATATGAAATGGTGAGGGTCACTTTTTTTCATTATAGTCATTATTCATGGTGAACCTTGATGTCACCAATGAGTTTATGGTGATGGTCAATGAATGTCGCCATATATATGCATCAATAGTGACGGCCATGAAAGGTCGATCACAAAAAATCTTTGTTGTTCATATGAAATGGTGACGGTCACTATCCATCATTATAATTAATATTCGTGACGGATCTTGAATGTCACCACAACACATACTTTCGGCGACGCCACCTTTGGTGACGTTCAGTTTTTTGGTGACGGAGGCTATTGTCTGTCACCATTGCTCATATGAAATGGTGACGGTCACTATCTGTTAATATAAATCATTATTGGTGATGGACCTTGAATGTCACCACAACAACTATACTTTCGGCGACGCCACCTTTGGTGACGAAGGCTCTTTTGACCCTCACCAATGAGCTTATGGTGACCATTTTCGCCCCTCGCCAATGTGATTTTTTCTTGTAGTGTTTAATATTTTCTTAGGAAGGTTTAAAGGTAATTTCATATTTGTGCCTAATATTGGTTATTTTTGTAGAATATTGTGAGAATATTTGGCATATTGTGTAGAATTGGAGAAGGAGATAATTTAGGGACTTGCTCCCTGCCACTGGAAGATCAAGATTGAAGAATAAATTAGCACAATATCAGGAAATTATTGAGAAATATTGGAGATATTCTAGGGGTTTTTTCACCCTCCTTAACTATAAAAGGCAACCAAGCAAACTGAAGACGATGTGCACTCAATCTATGGTTTACTTGGAGTCAAAGTGGACTCAATCACTATTTTCTAGGGAGCTATTGGTAGCTGCCTTGGAGGATAAATAAAGCTGATCAAGAGCTAATTGGGGGATGCCAGTTGATTTTCCAATCCATTCGATGCTAGTAGATTTCATTTTCCATTCCATTTGCATTCCATTCCATCCCATGCCATTCTTTTCTATTCTATTAGGCTTTCGCTATTTAAGACCTTCAGGATGTAATAAGAATGTATTTTTGTAATGCAATGAGTAGTCAGATGTTGTTTTACTGATCTAGTTTCATAGAGTGAGGCTCATGGGCTAGGGCCCAATCCATGTGCCCCAGCTTCTCTGATGTTTCATTCTTTCCTTTCTATCATTCAACTAGTTTTGTTTCTATTATTTAGTTAGTTTTGCTTCTGAAAGTTTCATTGCCGTTTAGTTTTTGCTTTCACTTTATTGTTGTAGTTATTAATTTGCTTACTAGAGTAATAAATTAGAGGAAAAATCCAAAATTTATGGTCAAGCATTCCCCTCTCATCTCTGTCAATAGAGTTCGAGCAGGGTTGACCTCCCCACAAGCCAAAAAACTGCTTTCTGTTCACTGTTTTTATCACTCATTTTGTCTATCTTCATGCATGAATCAACACGTTTGATTGCAAGAATAAGTATCAACAGTCCCAAAAAAGTTCATCAAGTCATCCCGCTTCATTCTCAAGAGTATACACCGAATACAGCTTCAATATCACCTACAAAAATAAATCAATGGTAGCGGTTTAGGTATGAAATCATCTAAACCTTTCTTCTAATCTATTTTAGCCTAAGAAAACATTAAAAAGTGTGAGAAGGAAATTTTTTTTACAACCAAAATCAGTAGCCGGGAAACCTCAACCTTATCTAGCAACTAGCCTCACTTTTGCCACCAAGAAGAGGAACAAGAAAAAAGTAAAAAGGAATTGAGAAAGTGGGTAGTAATAATTTCATGTAACGGAAGACAATAAGTGCCAAAGGGGTAACCAAGGGTGAACTCAGTTCACATAAAAAGAACTGTGAGTTTATTCTACATGAATTTAAAAAATTAAAAATTAAAAAAAAGAAAGAAAGAAAGAAAGAAAATAAAAGAAAAAATAAAATAAAATGTGGACCCACCACCTCTTGGAATTGAAAATACAATTTTTCTTAAGGCATCTGAGAACCTCCATGCAGTACCCACAAGAAGAAATGCAAGAAAAATAGAAAGAAGATTAGTGTGAGGAGCATCGAATGGGCTAATAAATAGAAAACGAAATAAGCCAGCGTGCAGGAAGAACTAGAAGGCAGGCAGGATGGATAGGTTTCTCAGGGGATGAGAAATAGTTTCAATAGGGGGTGATGATGGGCCTCTAAATTAGACACAAAATAAGGCCCATCTAACCTTTCTTAGGCCCATCTAACCTTCCTTATGCACATAAAATATATATTAAATATCTCCTTATGCTCTTAATAATGTTTTCTTATGCTTTAATATTTTCTTAGGAAGGTTTAAAGGCAATTGCATATTTGTGCCTAATATTGGTTATTTTTGTAGAATATTGTGAGAATATTTGGCAGATTATGCAAATTTGGAGAAGGAGATAATTTAGGGACTTGCTCCTTGCCACTGGAAGATCAAGATTGAAGAATAAATGAGCACAATATTAGGATATTATTGAGAAATCTTGGAGAGATTCAAGGGGTTTGTCCACCCTCCTTAACTATAAAAGGCAACTAAGCAAACTGAAGATGATGTGCACTCAATCTATGGTTTACTTGGAGTCAAAGTGGACTCAATCACTATTTTCTAGGGAGCTGTTGGTAGCTGCCTTGGAGGATAAATAAAACTGATCAAGAGATAATTGGGGGATGTCGATCAATTTTCCAATCCATTCGATGCTAGTAGATTTCATTTTCCATTCCATTTGCATGCCATTCCATCCCATGCCATTATTTTTCATTCTATTAGGTTCTTGTTATTTAAGACCTTCGGGATGTAATAAGAATATATTTTTGTAATGCAATGAGTAGTCAGATGTTTTTTTACTGATCTAGTTTCACGAAGCGAGGCTCGTGGGTTAGGGCCCAATCCATGTGCCCCAGCTTCTCTGATGTTTCATTCTTTCCTTTCTATCATTCAGCTAGTTTTGTTTCTGTTATTTAGTTAGTTCTGCTTTTGAAAGTTTCATTGTCGTTTAGTTTTTGCTTTCACTTTGTTGTTGTAGTTATTCATTTTCTTATGAGAGTAATAAAGTAGAGGAAAAATCCAAAATTTGTGGTCAAGCATTCCCCTCTCATCTCTATCAATAGAGTTCGAGCAGGGTTGACCTCCCCACAGGCCAAAAAACTTCTTTTTGTTCACTGTTTTTATCACGCATTTTGTCTATTTTCGTGCATGAATCAACAAGTTTGATTGCAGGAATAAGTATCAACAGTCCCAGAAAATTTCATCAAGTCGTCCCACTTCATTTTCCAGCTCTCTTTTCACACATGAACACTATTGTTGTGCCTTCTATTCCCCCCTTCTCCTCTCCTTAATAGCTGTCGCACCCTTTTTATTCACAAAAACCATTAAAAGTTTGACCTCCGCCTTTCTCCTCGAAAATCCCACTTATCGCACTTCACATCTCACAAGATCTCTTCTCCCCTTTCTTTTCCATTCTGCAACTCTTTTCCGATATCCTTTCGCACCTTACCTTTTCCGCCTATTATCAAAAACCTCATAAAACATTAGACCCCGATCCTCTTTCCTTTAAGACTTACCATAATCGCAAATCAAATTTTTTGTTTCGTTCCCATTAACCACTCCAAGCATTGATTGCAATAATTCTCCATACTCCTCCACATCGCAAATCACAAATTTCATTTTTCATTTGGTTCCCGTTAACACTTACCTCTACAAATGCCATTTGCGATAATTCTCCATACTCCGCCACATTGTAAATCGCAAATCGCATTTTTCATTTGGTTCGCGTTAACACTTACCACTCCAAACGCTGATTGCAATAATTCTCCGTACTCCGCCACATCGCAAATCAAAAATCAAAATTTTCATTTGGTTTCCGTTAACACTTACCACTCCAAACCCCATTTTCGATAATTATCCGTACTCCACCACATCGCAAATCAAAAATCACATTTTTCATTTGGTTCTCGTAACACGTTCTGCTCCTAACGCCGATTGCGATATCGCTGTCATACTCTACCACCGGTCCTCCTTTGCCACGTCACCCATCACATTTTGCAACCTTTTCCCTTTTTCCTTTTAAGACTTACCGCAATTGTAAATCACATTTTCATGTGGTTCCCGTTAATACTTCCCACTCCCAACGCCGATTGTGACATTGTTATCGCATCCGCCTCCCAAACCGATATCGCATATCGCATATCGCACTTCCTTCCCTCCATTGCAATTCTTCCATCACACTTTTCATTTGTGATATTATGTTCTTTAATAAAGTCAAAATACCTTTTCCACTCCTTTGAGCCTTGTTTCATAGCCTTCCATTAGCATCTTTAGCCCTTTCCCTTTGGACTGCAATCAAATAATTTTCAATTAGAATTAAGTCATGGATAACTTAGCTGCATGGATAGAAGCATGGTAGATAGAGCATAATATAAGTAGGGTGTGTTTAGCCAATTGGCCAAGTTAAGTGGGATTTAAATTAGTTTCTTTTCTTCCATTTCTTTTCAACAAGTTAAATTAGTTTCCTTTCCTATAATTTCTTTTCAGCAATTTAGTTTAGTTTCTTTTTTGTCATTTCCTTTCTGCAATTTATTTTAGTTTCATTGAAGTGTGACAAACTTCACTGAGAACCCCTAGAAGTAGCACCCTTTCGTAGAGCAGAAGAGGATGACATGAGTAGAATGCATCTGCTGTGTATATAGCACTGCCACCTCCAAGTTTGTATGAACCCCAAGTTGATAAAGTAAAGTAGAGCAGCCCCTGGGAGTTGCAACACTCTTGGTGCAATACTAGGGCTTACCAATTATTATATATCATGCTAATCTAACCTAATTTGTGTATATATGATACCCTCCCTTCCCACACCCTGAGATACACTGAGCTATGATTTTGATTTTGTATTCTATTTGGTTTATCTAACATGGTATGTTTACAAGAAATAGAAGTCCAAATATGAGGAGAAGAATGGCGGATTACAGTTAACAAGACTCCCCATACAAGTTTGATGTGAAATCAACGTAATGGGAAAATTCATTTGAGCAGCAAGGAGGAGTATTCTCTTGATCTAGCGGATACAATGAGTATGAGGGTAGAGATTAGAAGTTGCAAGGAAGATAATATTAGGAAGATTTAGGCACAAAAAATACTTGCAAGGGCTCAAGAAGAGAAAAAAGAAGTTAATGCAGTGATTCTTCAAATCCTTTCAGATTTACAAAAGCAGGGACAACTAGGGATCGTTCATAGACATAGGAAGGAGGAGAAGACTAATGGGGCACATGGTAGTAGGTCTCAGAGAAGACACAAAATGGAAAAATATCATACAATCAAAGGTGACAAATCTTTTGATACACCTGAGATAAGGGGTAGTACTTATGGATTCTATTATAGCTCCCGTTCCAGGAAACATCATCACCATCACTACGAACATATTTGTAGGGGGGTGAGAAGTAATGTTTTCCAGAACCCCCTACTTTTGATGGAGAAATGAAGAAAGAAAAAGGTGCATAAGCATGGCTACTTGGGATGAAGAAGTTTTTCAGATTGCATGATAATTCAAAGAACATGAAAGTCATGATAACTACCTTCTGTCTCAAGGGAAATGCTGATATATGATGGGAGGATGTAAATCATGTCAGAGGCATTAGAGAAGAGGAGTTACTTTAGGATGAGATTGAAATACTCTTAAAGAAGAAGTATATGTCTGAAAGATACTATGATGAAAGGGATAAATAATTTTATGAGTTGAGGATGGGTTCTATGACAGATGATGAGTACACATGATAATTTATGGAGTTGTTGAGGTGTGTGCCTTATCTCAAGGACAAGAAAGCAAAGATTGAAATTTTCATAAATGGGTTGCTAGTGGCATTCAAAGATCAGATTGAGTTTGATGAGCCTCGGTCAATGGAGGAAGCCATAAAAATTCTGAAGCATTTTTATGAGTAGTCAAAGTGAAAGTTTGAGTTTAAGCGTGACTGGAAAGGTAATGAGAAGACTAAAATAAATTTGCCTAAGAAGCAAGGAAGACCTTAGTAAACAGGTGACAAGGAAAATGTGGCACCTTACAATAAGTTCAATGCAGTTGAGAGAGGACATGGGTCTTAGCCTGAGGAGTAGTAGAATAAAGTCAATGGAAGAAAAAAATTGAGATGTTGGACCTATGGTGGATACCATAATTGGAGGGATTTCCCATCGTAACAAGGTCGAAGGCCTCATATTTACAATGCTTAGGAGGTGCAGACAGTTGGATATGTTGGCCAGAGTATTCCTGAGATTTATGTAGCAGTGGATAACATGAAAGTATAGAATCAAACATCCATTATCGGGATGGAAAGTAATATTTGTGATCAATTTTTTTCGATTTTGATTAATCCTAGATCAAATTATAGCTATATCAATACTAACTTGGCGGATAAGTGTTGCTTGAATAAAGAAGTGCATGCATAATCTTGGTTGGTGTAGCTAGCTACCAGGACAAAGAGAAGAGTTCATCATTGGGTGATATCTTGTGCATTTGAGCTCAATGGTATGCCTACATCAACACATCTAAATGTGCTTCCTTTGGGTTCATATAGTATGCTTTTGGGCATGGAATGGTTATTAATTCAAAAGACCAAAGTGGATTTCTATGACAAGGATATTGAGCTTTTGGATGATCATGGAGAAAAGAGAGCCTTGCAGGGAAAGAAGAAGTCCACATCAGTGAGAATGGTCACAACTATGCAAGCAAATAAAATCTGCAAGAAAGGATGTTTATTGTTTGCAATGCATGTTTCCAGTGATACATGAAAGGGATATGAGGATGATGAAGTCCTGAGGAAGTATCCCTTCTAATAAAATTTTCAGGATGTTTTTCCTATGGATATTCCAGAGCTACAACACCATAGGGAAGTGGATTTATATATTGAATTTGTACCAAGAGAAACACCAACATCTAAGGCACCTTACAAGATGAGCACTCCAGAGTTGATGGAAATGAGGTTGCAACTTAAAGAGATGCTTGATAAGGAATACATAAGGCCAAGTTTTTTGCCTTGGGGTGCACCAGTGTTGTTTTTAAGGAAGAAGGATGGTACTCTTAAATTTTTCATTTATTACAGGAAACTGAACAAAGTGACTATCAAGAATAAGTATCCATTGTCACAGATTGATGACTTGTTTTATCAGTTGAAGGGAGTGGAGGTATTATCAAATATTGATCCGAGATCTGGACATAATGAGGTTTTCATAAAAAGAGAATACATCTACAAGACTAAGTTTTGCACAAGGTATGGGAACTATAAATTTGTGGTGGTTCCTTTTGGTCTTACTAATGCTCCAACCACCTTCATGTGTTTGATGAATATTGTGTTGCATCCTTACCTAGATATGTTTGTGATAGTATTTGTTGATGATATATTGGTATATTCAAAGAATGAGGAAGAGCATGCAGAGCACTTTCCAGTAGTGTTGATATTGTTGAGAGAGAATCAGTTATATTTGAAGCTCAACAAGCGCAACTTCTTTTAGTCTCATATTCATTACTTGGGACATGATGTTTCCAAGGAAGGGATAACAATAGATCCAAAAAATATTAAGGCTATCATGGAGTGTCCAACTCCTAGGAATGTGGATGAGGTAATCAAATTCATGGGACTAGTAGGTTATTACAAGAGGTTCATTAGAAACTTTGTGAGGCCCTGAAATTTTTGTATTTAATGCATCTTTTTACCTATATGATGCCCTGCTTATTCCCTTGTTTTACCAACTTATGAACTTCTATCTTGCACTTATACATTCTTTTGATGCAATAGTGAATATTTGCATTTGGTTTATATTTTATCTAATAATACCTTTATTATATTAATTTTTTAGGACTAATGTTCATTAAAATGTTAGTAATGCAGATTATTCAGTCCCTGCACTATGCATAAGAGATCTTGCACGAGAGGAATGGACATGTAGGTTACTTTTATCATTGAAATGTACCACGCGGGCCATTGATTACACTTTTCAAAGATAAATTTGAATATTTTTTCAAGGTCAAATGCACTCCCTTCACTAATGGTGATTTACTAAGTGTGGTTCAGTTCCTGCACTAGCAAGGCGGTTCCTACATTGATTTGTGGATTCAACATATCGGCACACCTTTGGGGAAAACCAAAGATTTTTTTTTGTCCAAAATGATTTTTTAACACTTGCAATTGAGTTAGAATGCACCCAGATTGTACAGATCAATTTTCAGAAAATGGTTAATAATTCAACCATAAATTCACACAATTTTCAGACTTCTAACTTTTTCCTCGATTTACATGTAGATGAAGAAGAATATCAAAATTATGAAACATGATTTTTTTGAAAATATGTAAAATTAGGTTCCCTCCAAATATTTTTCCAAAATTTGTCATGGTCTCGGAGTTACATGGGATTCATTGAAGCCTATTTGTTAAAAATCGAATAGTCTTTAGTGTGATTTTTTGAAGGCTTTTACAGTGACTTTTACGGTGTAATTTCTCCAAATTCCGGCAGGAATTTATTGAAAAGAGAAGTTTAATTGCTAACTTTGCACAATCAAAGTGCCCTAGAGGTTTTTGAGGGTGTTGAATCCATATATAGAGTCAAAAAACTAGTTTGAATAACAAAAACCAAGATTTTACCTCAAAATTTTTCACGAGATTCCAGCACCTGAAACTTCAAAAAGTTGCACTAAAGACAACTCCGTTAAAAATGCATAATTTTCTAGAACTGAAAAATTGGTCCGTTAGAACCAAAATTCATCTCTTAACCTTCATAAAAAGCCCAAACATGGCACGTGGAGGGAGACGACGTTATTTGGAATTCATTTTTCTATTTTGGACCTCGAGAAAATGACCGCGGATGTAAAACACATTTTAAATTTCAACAAAAGCTTCTAATGTCAAATTCCTCTTTTTATATATATATTATTTCATGATTCACTTTGGCTTTTTAATTTATAGTTTTAAAAAGGATGTGAGTTGTACTAGTAGGGCCCACCAGAACAACTCAAAATCCTTCTAGTTTGGTGTTTTTGTGTGATTTGCAGATCTCAAAGTTGGTATGTATTTTATTCTCACAAAGGTGTGTTAACAACAAGATTCTTTATTTGTTTTGAAAGATCTATGGATGTTTCTTTTAAATTTTTTCCTTTATACGTGAATGAAACTTTGACTTATGTTTTCTTGAGTGCTTAGATTTGAATAATTTATCATAAAAATAGTGAAATTATTTTCAGACTTTGCACTTCTTTAAACCGTGTGATCAAGGAAATTTCTATGTGGTAGTGATACCATGTTTTCACGCGCAAAATATATTTGGGTCATTTCATTATGAGTGGAGAAAAATATTAAATTTTGAGATCCCATGCCATTACATAAATACAGGTACTTAGTCCATGATACTTTGAAAATATATTGTTGTTGTGAGAAGTCTAACAATATCTTTAGGTTTTCTAACAAGTTGACAACACTGTTAAGGATAAATATCATTGGAACCTGATCCATAATTACCTGGAGCTTGCACACAATGTTAATACCTTCATCACAATCGAACTTCCGATAAACCTGGGACTGTGTACTTTCAACTTTGATATTTGTTGGTATGGTGGGAAATAATATAATTTCTAAGATCTTTGTCCTAATCTTGCAAACCCTTTGTTATCATATGAATGTATTGATTCATGAGCTCAGAAAAACTCTGTCGCTTGGATTTTCTCTAGGGCTCATAAATTATATGTCAAGGTAGTCTGGTTATATTATTTGTGATGAAATTTTATTTATTAATTAAACTGAAGCATGTTATAAATATAATGACCCTAATCATTTAAGATAGTTGTCAACCAGAATGAGAATTGGTTCATGAACAATTGTTTTGAAAAAAGGTATGTTTCTTTAATTTCATCTGGTGATTTTCTAACTCAATGATTTTATCTATGGTCACTTTTGATGATATCAGTGTGTACGGGAGCATTTGATCAGCAATTTATATTTGTGAGATTATGCACTGGTGATATACACCAAGTGTATGAACAAGAATTGTAAAACAGGATTGTCACCTATAGTTTTAGCTTTGAAAATTAGTATTGGACATCGTGTTTTCTTTGATATTACCTTGCAATAATGAGGTCACTATTGATTTTAATATTCCAAGTTTGGATTGAAAATATATTTTGACAAAATGGGTGTGTTCCAAGACTTGAGGAAATATTAATTGGAGTGAGGTTTATCCTTTTTGTGTTCGTAGTATTTGTTTTGGAGTTGATACACCAGAATGCCTCAACAACAATAAAGTAAAATTTGAGTTATATTTGATTTTTTGTTTGCACTCCGAGTAGAGTGATTATGATCTTTTGCTTGCACATAGAATTGAATGGAAAATTAATTTATTGCAAGAACTCAAATAAAGGTTCTATTTTTCAGTTGACAGTTTTGTTTGTTATTAACAAAGCTTGGATTGTCTAAGATCTACATGTTCATGTTGACAATATTTATATTCAATTGGTTAATTCTCATGTTTTCTGGAATAATTAATAGTTAAGGTTTTTTCTTTGATTGTTACTAATTAGGGTTTATTTTTTCAATTGTCAATAACTAGGGTTTGTTCATAATTTTTGATATAACTTCAGGATTGGTGTTTACAAAATTTATGGTTTTTCTTTTAATGAATGCCTTTGAGTGTAAGAATAGAGTAGGGATTTATTAAGTGTAGGAAATCAAGGTGCGAGCAATTTCTAGGCAAACTAGGGTTTTGTTTTGCAGACTGTTGAAGTCTCTCTCTTGAATTTCTAGTGTTGCATCTCGAAGTCCATGGAACCCAGATTGAAAATTAAATGTTGGTCCATCCATATACCCTATATTGCAACCAAAATTTTTGTACCTCCCCAGTAATGGAACCCAGATTTAAAATTAAATGTTAGTCCATCCATATACCCTATATTGCAACCAAAATTTTGGTTCCATTACTAGGGAGATTCTTAGGAGATTGACCTTGGTGATGTACTACATTTTGGTTTGCTCTTTACCAAGTTTCTCTTGCAAGTTTTTGATTTTGTTTCTTTCCTGCATATATTTCTTATCTTTTTAAGGTTTTTTTATTTCTTGGGTGTTGTAAGAACCCCCCTATATACTCATCCATGTGATGAAAAAATATACTAGTTAGCTTGTTGAGAATAGAAAAATGGTATTTCAAATAGTCTTTCAATGAGGAGTTTTTATGTTGCTGCAGAGATATAGAAAACATCTGATGACAAGCTCACAAGTGCATAATTTGGTCTTTTTCTTAAACATAAAAATAATATTATCAACTCTTTTATTTGGACATTGGATAATTTGCAGGCAGAACGAAAGAACGACGAAGAACCACTGCTATTTTTTTGCGTCAACTGTAAAAAGAAGAACTTCATAGGAGAATTCCCACCGAGTAGCCTAAAGGTTTACAAAATTTGCGAGGAAGTTCATTCAATAGAACATTTCCCATCACTATTAGGATTACTAAAGGTACTTAGGTAATCAAGTAATGAATCAAATAAATCATTAGATATAACTCAAAACCCATCATAGTTTAATACTTGGACTAATAATTATTCTCCTCAACATGTTTATAATCCTACGGTTCCATGGAAAAATTTTAGTCCTCCTCCGAGTGAACATCCTTTTTCCATAGTGTCCCTCTCCCTGGATCTCATCCTCGAGCTAGATATCCCCATGGCCTCAAGATTGGTTTGGAACTTTTTCTGTAGGGAAATTTTCTATGTAAAATCAATTACATGAACAACAATAATAACTACAATTTTTATCCAACGTTCCACCAAGTCATCCTCCTCGATGGTCCCAACTACTTGTGTAGCCTTACCTTAATCCATATCCTAGCCCTTATCCTAATCCATACCCTAGCACTAATCCAAACCCTAGTAAATAACTTAATCCAAACCCTATACATAACCCTAGTCGATGCCCTAATCCAAACCTTAGACCTAAGCCTAATCCAAACCCTAGTCCAAACCTTACCTCAATTCCTAATCCAAATCCAAATCCTAGTTCAAGCCATAACCCAAACCATAGTTCTAACCCTAGCCAAAACCATAGCCTAGAACCTAATCCAAACAAGGAGGTTGCACAACAATTTAAAACACATGTTCTTCTTGTTGACTCCCCTACTAAGTGTAATGATATATCTCCAAGGTTGGGGGAAGGGATGAGTTTGGAAACATATCCAATCAGTACAGAACACTCACCCTGGGAATATCTAATTAAAATACCATTAGATGAGTAATATATGATTTGAGCTTGTTCTAAAACCATTGTTGAATTTCATCAAGAGAAAAACCCTATAATTTCCCTTAACCATTCTTGTCATTCTAAAAAGAAGATATTTGAGCCCGAAATTGAGAGGTTTTTATTTTGCCTTTCACCATATCCATTATGCCTCCAAGAGAGTGATTATCAAGTTGTGGAAGATTGGTATGAGTTGGAGAATCATAAATATGTTGATCCCATTAAATCCTATTTTCAAACAACCTTCAACACGTCTCATTCCCTCATCATTCAACAACTCTTGGTACCATATCAATTAAAGCAACTAGTTTCTCATACTCTCGTATGTGTTGAAGTTTACTTTTGAAAACAAAGTGTGAGTATATTTAGCATTCTATTACACGCACGGATATACTGGAAGTACTCCTAAACTTGAATGAGATCTTCCTCTCTCTAAATTAGGGTAGGGTATTATAAGATCAATGAATATAAATTTCATCTGAAATAAAATTATTACTCTTGAAACTAAAATTTTTAAGGCACAACTATTGAAATTTATGTTATTATGCACTCCCGTGGTAAGTCTTGTCGGAAGTAATTCAATATTAATACCTCATATCTTGTAAAGTGACATTGATAATTTATTAGGTCATTTTTCTTTATATGGTTTAGTCATATATGGAGTTGGTCAAGGGAATTTTCCATTTATAAGCCCAAAACCCTAACCTTGGCCTAGTTACTTGAGCAAGTTGTTATCCAAGAAACATTTTCAAGTTTATCTTTGAAGATATTGATGAAAAGCCTCTTATGGTGGACCAATCCTATAAATCTCTAATGAGATCTCATGAAAAATCTAGCATGATTAACTCGAGTAACCTTTTATTCATTATCTTAGGTGATTTTTTTAAATGAGTGTTTAGGGTAGAAAGACCAACCAGTGAAGATTAGTAATTAAAAAAATTTCATGCCATCCCTTGCTCTTAAGGAGGATATTTTCCTCCCCACCTGTTAAGTAACCTATTTGAGGTTAATCATAATCATAGTTTATTTTAACATAAAAGGATTAATTAATGGATAGGAAGTCTCATTAGGAGCCAACCTACCATCATCATCGGACCTGACAAGAATGCCATTACCGAAAATGGTCACCAATCTAGGTTAATGGCTTTTAGTTGAAAAGTTGGAAGACAAGAGGTCTCATCATGAGTTGACTTGTTCATTGTTGTTAGTTCTTGTCAATGGCACTATCGTTAGTTGGTTACCAAGCTAGGAAAATTGCCTTCGAATTAATTTCCAAACCAATGTAAATGCTTTTAAATGACTCTAAATCTATATATAATATATGGGAGACATAAATTTCATTACATTAAAGGTATCCTTGTCGAGGCTGTATATTCCTGCCGACAGTAGTGGCCATGCCTATGGTATTAAGGTTAATCTTACACTATGATTTAATTGGTTATCTTTGTCATTCTCTAAACTAATTATCATATCTCTCTGAGAATGGCTTTAAGGTCCTTCCAGTAATGTGTTTTGTAATTCTATCTTTCATAAATAAGAAGGTTTTCATGGACATGGGACCCTCAGTGCAGGCGATTCACTTTGAACGAATAAGAGGAGATTCAACTATATGTTGGATAATGGTAAGATGGTAACCCTGGGAAGGTATTGGTTTGTCAATTTTCTTTTCCCCTATTTCCATATATCTTTAATGCCATGGATTTCAAATTATGTCACTTTTTATTTGTAATGAGGATATTGAGGTGCAAAAATAGTGATTATGGTTACACTTGAGATGCTTATGGAAAATTTGATGGTTCATTAATTCAATTAATGATAATACTATTCTTGCAGAAAAAAACATTTTTAGCATTCCTATGGTAGCCCTAACATCCAATTTTATTTTATATAAGCCTTAATGAATAAAGACTCTAGTAAAAAAACCAACCAACAATCATTATCTATTAGAACAACCATATCTAGTAAAGGAATTTTTGGTTACACTTAGTTGCAAGAACATTACTGCAAGTACAAGGTCACGTGTAGATGTTTCAATTATGGTTTTCAGCAAGGGAGCAACAATATAAAATTTGATTCACTTGCATGAGGACATGTAAGATGATCAACATAGGGGGATGTCAGGCTCTGAAATTTTTGTATTTAATGCATCTTTTTACCCATATGGTGACCTGCTCAATCCCTTGTTTTACCAGCTTATGAACTTCTATCTTGCACTTCTACATTCTTTTCATGCAATAATGAATATTTTCACTTGGTTTTTATTTTATCGAAGAATACCTTTGTTATCTTAATTTTTTAGGACTAATGTTCATTAAAATGTTGTTGATGTAGATTTTTCAGTCCCTACACTATGCATAAGAGATATTGCACCAGAGGATGGAAACATAAGTTACTTTTATCATTCAAACATACCATGTTGGTCATCAATTACACTTGTCAAATATAATTGTGAAGATTTGGACAAGTTCAAATACACTTCCCTTCATTAATGGTGATTTACTAAGTGTCATTTAGTTCCTGCACCGACAAGGAAATTCTTGAACCTATTTGGGGGTTTGACATATCAACACACTTTTGGGGAAAACCAAAGATGGTTTTTGTCCAAAATGATGTTTTAAAACCTCCAAATTAGTTATAATGCACCTGGGTTATATGAATCAATTTTTACAAAATAATTAATAATTTAGCCTTAAATTCACACATTTTCAAGCTGACAACTTTGTCCTCAATTTATGTGCAAACCAAGAAGAATATCAAAATTATAAAATACAGGTTTTATTAAAAATATGGAAAATTAGGATCCCTATAAACAGTTTCCAAAAGACATCATGGTTTGAGAGTTATGCGGGGTTCTTTGAGACCAATTTGGTAAAAATGTAAAATTTTCCAGAATTGAAAAATAGTTTCCAAAAGACATCATGGTTTGAGAGTTATGCGGGGTTCTTTGAGACCAATTTGGTAAAAATGTAAAATTTTCCAGAATTGAAAAATTAGGTTGTTAGAGCCAAAATTCATCTTGTAACCTTCCTAAAAAGCCCATCCATGGCCTGTGGAGAGATGATATTATTCTAAATTCATTTTTTGGTTTGGACCTTGAGAAAATGGCCTCATATGTAAAATACTGATTCAATTTCAACAAAATCTTCTAATGTCATGTTCGACTTTTTATCTTTGGTGTATTTCATGATTAACGTTGGCTCTGCAAATTTAAGGTTTTAAACAAGGGTGTGAGATGGATTGGTAGGGCCCACTAGAACAACTCAACATCCCTCTAGTTGTGTGTTTTTGTGTGGTTTGCAGATCTGCTAAGTTGGTGTATATTTTATTCTTGCAAAGGTGTGTTAACAGCAAGAATCTTTAGCTGGTTTGACACATCTAGAGATGCCTTCATTACAGGAATCACACTTTAGTTGGTTTTTCATTTATACATGAATGGAACTTTGAATAATGTTTTATTGAGTGCTTAGATATGAACAATTTATCTTAAAAAGAGGGATATTCTTTTCATACTTTGCACTTCTTTAAACTGTGTGATCAAGAAAATTTCTATGTTGTAATGATACCCTGTTTTCACACGCAGAACATATTTGGGTCGTTTCATTATGAGTTGAGAAACCTCTTCGATTCTGAGGTACCGTGCCATTATATATATACAAGTACTCATTCCATGATCCTTTAAAATTATATTGTTGTTGTGAGAAGTCAAACAATATCTTCAGGTTTTCTAACAAGTTGACAACACTGTTAAGAATAAGTAGCATTGGAACCTGATCCATAGTTGCCTGGAACTTGCATACATTGTTAAAACCCTCATGACAATAAAAAAATGCGATAAATATGGGAATCTGTACTATCAACTTTGATATTTTTTGGTATGGTTGGAAATAATATAATTTCTAAGATCTTTGTCCCAATCTTGCAAGGGCCTCTATTATCATAGGAATGTATTGATTAATGATCTTGGAAAAACTCTGTTGATTAGATTTTCATTAGGGCTCATAAATTATATGTCAAGTTTTTCTTCTTGTTTAATTTGTGATGATATTTTATTTACATTTAATTAAACTGAATCGTGTTACAAATATAATGACCCTAATCATTTAAGATAGTTGTTAACTATAGTGAGAATTAGTTCATGAACAATTATTTTGAAACAAGGTATTTTTATTTAATTTGACATGGTTAATTTGTCACTCCTTAATGCCTTTATCTATGGCCACTTTTGATGATTTGAGTGTGTACTTGAGCATTTGAGAAGCGATCAATATTTGTGAGATCCTTCACTAGTGATATACACTAAGTGTAGGAACACAAATTGTAAAACAAGATTGTCACCTGTAGTTTTATCTTACAAATGATTATTGGACATTATGTTTTATTTGATATTCTCTTGCAAGAATGAGATCCGTGCTTATTTTAAGATTCCAAGTTTGGTTTGAAAATATCTTTTGATAAAGTGGGTTTGTTTCAGGATTTGAGGAAATATTAATTGGAGTGAGGTTGATCCTGTTTGTGCACGTAGTAGTTGTTTTGTAGTTAATACAAAATAACACATCGATAACATTAAAGGAAGATTTGAGTTATATTTAATTTTGTATTTGCATTCAAAGTAGAGTGATTATGATCTTCTTCTTGCACATAGAATTGAATGGAAAAATAATTAGTGCAATAAATAAAATACCAGTTTTATTTTTGAGTTGAGAGTCATGTTTGGCATTAACAGAGCTTGGATTGTCTAGGATATACATGTTCATGTTTACAGTACTTATATTCAATTAGTTGATGCTCATTTTTTCTAGAATAATTAACAGTTAGGGTTTTTTCTTTGATTGTTACTAGTTAGAGTTTACTTTTTCAATTTCCAATAACTAGGGTTTCTGTACAATTGTTGGCAAAACTGCAAGATTAGTGTTTGCAGCATTTATGGTTTTTATTTTAATGAAGTCCTTTGAGTGCAAGATTAGAGAATGGATTGATTAAGTATAGGAACTCAAGGTGTGTGTTTTTTCTTGGCAAGTTAGGGTTTTCGTTTGCATGTTTTTTTTTTGGTAAGTTAGGCTAAACTATATTAATTCAAAGTAAAACATTAAATAGGCTACAGGATGAGTTGGTAAGTTGTGCTTAGCTAATCCTAACCTTCATTTCTTTCAAAGTAACACAGGTATGGGGCTGCCTCCTTAGAGGAAACCAGTCCTGTAATAACATCAGACAAAAAATTACAAAATGTGTCGTGGCACTTGTGAAAGTAAAAGTTATATGATATGAGTTGAAATAACATAAAACTAAAAAGAGCTGAAAGACCATGAAGTCATGGTGTTCCTGCATCGTCCTCATTGTCTAGGTCCTCCTCCTCGATACAACAACTTTACTCTTGCGCTATGGCCTCCTCCTCAACAGAAGGTCGATGTTGGGGCCGAGAAGAAGGTGCACAAAGAATGGGAGCGACAAGGTACTCAACTTTCGGTACTCGCGTCCAAACACCTTCCGAGTCCATAATGCATACTTCTATGTCTTCCCCCACAGCCTCCTGAACCGAAAGAGGCTCAGTTTTATGGAGCATGGGTTTCTCTTGGTGCGCAATGGTGGATTTCCTAGATCCACTTCTGCCCCTTTGCATTTCCTGAGTGGGGGCGTCCTCCTCCTGGTCACGCGTAGGGAACTGAGAAGAATCCCTGGAAGAGGATCCCTCAAAGGATTCCAAACGATTATCCGACCCTTGCTGGTAGTGTCTAGGAAACGCGCCTCTTTGGTCGCCCCTAATTGTCCTTTGGCGCAAACGCGAAGCCATTGGAGAGTGAAGAAACAAAGGGGTAGGGGGCTGAAAGGTATTGGAAATTTTCTCTTTTGGGGGGGGGGGGGGGGGGAGTTAATAGAGGAGCAGAGTTAGGAAGTGCGCAACTAAGTACTAGTGGGAAAGGTGACATGAAGGTGGGAGATGCACAACTGGGGGAGCTTATTGCTAGGAGTGCGCAGTTGGGAAAAACTAGTTAGGCAGGGGGAGCTAAGGGGAGGCATGCAGTCAGGAAGGTCCGCAACCGAGAGGGTGCCCAGTGACCTAGCACTGGGGGGAGGCTATGCAACTGATGAAGCATGCAAGTGGGATGAAACTGAAGTAGAATGGCTAAGAGGGTGAGGAGGGCTTTGCAGATCAGAAGGAACAAACTATGAATGACACAATGCGGGGGGGCATCCCCTTTTGTAGACCTATGGCACAAGTGCAGATGCTGTGCATTGTGGTGACATGCTCTCAGGCGCATGCTGCAACAGTTCTCATGTGGTAGCATGTGCTTTGAGTTATGGCAATGAATCATGCTCATCCGGGAGTTCGTTCAATGATTGCAGATGAGAGGTTCCACACCAGGTGGTTACTGGCGTTGCGTATTATCGTCATCCCGTGCCTCCGTAGCATTATGTGAATTATTGCAGAGATATAGTTCCACTTCATGTGAAGGCATGCGTTGTAGATCTGTGTTAGCTCGAGCGTGGGAGGGAATGTTTTCATGCTTGCGCGTCATGTCACCCACATCTGGGGGTTTTCGTTTGCATGTTTTTGAAGTCTCTCTCTGGAATTTCCAATGTCGCGTCTCGAAGTCCACGAACCCATGATTGACAATTAAATTTTGGTCTATCCATATACCCTATATTGCAACCAAAATACTTCTCAAAGATTAGCTATCCTATTACATCTTTGCGGTGAAAGGGAAAGAAATTTGAATGAACTAAGGAGCGTGCAACTAGTTTTGACCAGTTGAATCATTTTCTTACAAATGATTTGATTTTGAAGATTACATATCTTGATAAGGAGTTTATGGTTTGTATTGATGCATGTAATGAAGGACTTGGTGGATTATTGATGTAGGAAAGACAAGTGGTATGTTACAAGTCAAGGAATTTGAATGAGCATGAGAAAAACTATGCGACTCACAATATTTAGTTGGAAACTATCATTCATGCATTGAAGATGTCTGGAAATTATATCCTTTGCAAGAGGTTTGTTTTGATGAGTAATCGCAGTGGATTGAGGAACTTGTTTTACCAACCTAATTTAAATGCAAGGGAAGCTAGATGGTTGGGTATCATCAGTGGGTTTGATTTTCAGATCACTATATTAAGGGAAAGGAGAACAAAGCTATGAATATTCTTAGTAGGAGAGTGAAGGTAAATCATATTTCAGTTGTGAGCTCTTATCAGTCATATTTATGTTGAAAAGTGTAACTAGGATCGGTCTTCATATTGACTATGTAATTATGGATTTATGTAAAGAAGAAGACAAAGATAATAAAATGTATTTTGTTGTACTTGCTTCATGGGTTTCATGAGAAAGATTTTATTATAGGTTAATGGACTTCTTCTTGATGTCTATTAGGATTTTTTTCTTCTAGGTATAAATATAATTAGGTGTCATATGTTGAATAATCTAGTCTAGAGAATGCTCCAAGAACTCGCCAAATAAAACGTTAAAGAATGATTTATTCAACCCCCAAACCACACTAGAAGATAATCTACAATGCTGGGTTATAGTCGGCATAAAGCACAGTGTTGAAGTCAACCTTCAATAGCAAGACAAGTCAGCCTTCAAGCTCAATGACTGGTCAACCTAAAAGACAATAGAACTGTCCCTATATATAACCTATTATGCGGATAATTTGAGGACGAGATTTTTGGTCATATTTGAGGTTCAGTGCGGATATTTTGGACGCGTTTCGATGCAGATTTTGGATGTGTTTCAGAGCATGTTTTGGATGAGTTTCGGGACTAAATAAGATACATATATCTGTGGGATGTATTAGTGTGATAGGTGTTGCAGTTTTCTGAAATAAGCGTGCAAATTATTCACCAAAAGAAGTGCAGACTATACTAAAGTATTTACAGAGAGAAAGGGTCATTTCAAGGACAATTTTTACATGTTGAAGAGCGAATCTGTTGATATGTTGAAATACGAATATGTCCACAAAAAAAAGGTAACATTTGTATTCATATCCAGTTCATGTAGAGTTGGGACAATGGTTTGCAAAGAGAAGAAGTGATCAGACACTCGGAGAAAGTAGGAAATTAAATGTGTGATTTACTTTCCTAACTGCAACTTATATATATCTCAAGTAACTAAAGTTTCAATTGTATTCAAAGGAAGTGATGGTGAAGAACAGTGCAAGTTGGTGAAGGAAAGAAGGATCATTGTTGAAGGACATCAAATAAGTAAGGACAAGGTCTTGGATGCATATATAGGTCAAGGGTCTAATTTTGGGTCATGGTACTTGTCATCTGAAAATCTATAAGAAGAATTTCTTGTGGGTTTTCCTCTCCAAGAGGGAGAGGTTTTTCCCTGGCTCGAGGAGCCTAATTCTTGTGTCTCGTGTCTTTTGATAATTGGCTTTATGAAATATTTAATAAGCTAAACGAAGGGAAGACATAAGTAACTCAAATAACCTCACAAGTAATTATCAAGAACAAAATTTTCAATTAATCACTATCCCTCCAAATTCTCAACATGGTATCAGAGCTAAGGTGCTGAACTCAAGGGTTTTTTGTCAAAGAGACACTCCAGCAAGCAAAAATCAAAGTTTGGGTGAAAATTCAAATCAAGTTTGAAAGGAAGACTCTCAAGCCATTTTCAAAGGATCAACTTTTCAAGAAAATAATCCTTTCCATCAAAGATTTACATTCAAGACATTGTTAGAAGATATCATCATCTTTTGAAGAAGGCCTTTACCATCAAGGATCCAAGATCACATAGATTGAATATTTCTATCTTAGAAGAAGCTCCTAACTTCTTCGTCATCATCAAGGAAGTTGTTGAAGGAGAAAGTCACTTAATCAAGTAATTGTCTATGACTTTATCTAAATCTATCAAAATGACTTAGTTTATAGAGAGAAAAAAATTGGTTGGGTCATCAAACTTCAATGCATTGAAGAAAATGACATATCTGAATCTAATTTAAAATGAATCTATGGGCTTCGTAGAAGGAACTACAATTCAACCTCCAAAAGAAGACATTCTAGCATATAGCAAATACATGAAGGGAGATTTAAGAGGCCGAAGGATTCTTATAGAATCCATAAAAAACTCTCTCATTATGTATCAAAGCTAGAATCCTCCAAAGAAATATATGAAAAATTGTTGGAACTATTCTCGAAAGGTTCTACGAAGGAAATACTATTCTTGAGACAAAAACTATACAAATTGAGAATATCAAATGAAGGAATAAATCCATATCTGATGGAGATTTTTGCAATACGAGATCAACTACTGAATTTGGGAGAAGTAATGTCTGATAGAGAAATACTCACTATGGTACAAAATTCTTTACCAAAAGAATGGAGAGGTTTCACTTCTAGCATCGATGGGAGAGAAGAAGCCATGCCATTCCAAAGTCTAGGTAATATAGAAGAATCAATATTGAAAGCAGGATCAAGTGTAGGGAATCAAGCCTTTGCTGCCATATCCAGGAAGAAAGGAAGATTCAGTAAATTTGGTCCTCAGAAAAAGAAAATAAATGTGGGCAAAGCATGATGCTTTGGATGTAATGATCTTGGGCATTATAGAAGAGATTGTCCTAAATTTAGAAAGGACAAGAGGAAAAAAGAAGAAGCCCATGTCTTAGATATAAGAGAAGAACCTGATGCAAACAAATGTAAGAAAGAAGAAGCAAGGGATATCATACTATGATTGAGATCATATTCTCCTTTAAGTGATTTCTATTGGTTGTAAAATATTATGATAGGAAGAAGTGTATATTATAGCATCATGATCGAAGCATGGCAGGAGCTCTCGATAAAACAAATCCTGGAAAAACCTCATTGATATCAAACTGATGGAAGGCAATTATAAAGATCAAGGGTCATCATGAAAACTAGTGTTGGCATTTTCTAATGGAGGTCTCTATGAATTCAATGATTAGAAAGAAAGCATAATGGTTTCATCTAGAATTCCATGCTACATAATTCTGGGATGTGATGACATATTGATGGAGTAGGCCAAGGGAATGAAGCTCTTCATTCTAGTAAAACTGCTACAGGATGAATTAAATGAAAAAGGTATGATGTATGTATATATTTATATGCTGAAATTGGATGTTGTGAAGTCATGTCATATGGTTGCAGGTAATAGACTTCTATATTTAGAAGTATGATCTATGGAGGAGGACCTCTCAGTGCACTGGCAGATGAAATCAACATAATATATCCTCATGGAATATGAGGTGGTTTTATATGAACGAGGAACTGGAAAATTTGTAAGTTCATGGGAATGAAGAATGTGTAGAAAGGAAGAGATCATGAAATGCAATCATGTCAAGAGGAATTTATCATCCAGAAGCCAAGAATATGTGACTAGAATATCTCCTCGGAGGATATGTAGACTTTGATAGAAGTCTGGTAAAGAAGAAGACCCTTGAAAAAACATATCATTAGGAGATGTGTCAATCTGAATAAAGGATGTCGATGCCTACAAGAATATGTCATGTTGAAAGATCATCACTGAGGTAACTTTTGTTTTAAATGTTCATATGTATATGCTTATCTGGATGTGTTTGTGCATGGCTGCTAATCATGAGAAAGGATGTATGATCCTTGGAGATGATTCGAAGGAAAGTAAAGTTGTTGGGAAAAATACTAAGAGAGGGGGGGGGGGGGGGGGGGGGGTAAATCGGTATTTATAGCTCACTGAAAAATTTTACTTTTTCTTTACTGAATTCCATACGCGACTTTAATGAACCCAACTAGCGTATACATGCAGATATACCAATAGAAACTTGCGTATACCGAGATAAATTTATTGTTAAATAATATTTTAGAAACGATATTTAACTCAGCTTATCAATTATGCATCAGATAGTTAAGCAGTAAATATATGCAGTAAAAACAAAATAAATCATCACACATGAACACCAAGATTTAAGGTGAAAACCCAATTCAGGAGAAAAACACTGCTGCTGTTGTCTCTGTCTTCAATATTTATTATATGGAAAACTTCTTACAACATTGTACTAATGCAGACTCATATAAATATGCATGAATCTACCTGTAGAAGGCTGCAAACTTCTCTCGTTCTCCAGATGCTACTAGAAGGGAGCTACAATGCCCTGATCTTTTTTACCAACCACTACTGGAAGGGAGCTTCAACCCCCTGATCAGAACACTAGCTTTTACTAGCAGGAAGATTCTACTTCCATACTGAAGGATTCAACCCTTAGAACCACTACAGACCACGTTTCATCAATTTTCACACTGGATCCCACAACTTCAACACCACACTTCATAAAGATAAAATTAACCCAAATCTCAATCAAAATAGTGAGATCACTGTAACTAGAACACAATAATAACCCCAGATTTTGGAATCAACAGGAAGAACGAATCTCAACCGTAATAATTTATTATCTTAAAATGCATATGCTACTTCAATTTACTGAACCTGTGTATATATGCGCTTTCCTTCACACAAACCTGCGTATAGATCTTAGAGTACTGATTTTTCATAATATGGTTAGTCTCAAAACCATATCTGAGGCTTTGAGTCAAATATCTTTTCAGTATTGCAGAACCCTTAATCAGTCAGTCATCATTAAACATATTTACTCACTCATTGATCAGATTTGTACATATTAAACTTAGTAGCATATACAGTATTCAAGCAACTAAGATCTACATGAAGACTTCATTGACAGACATCAGAAATACAACAGTAATAAACAGATAACCTCTATAGTAAGCTTCAAAACACCCTGAATTCCATACGTGCTTTTTCTGAGACGAAGCCACGTATATATGCACTTTCATCGAGACGAACTAGCATATAGATCTGTAAATATTAACTTTGCAGAATGTTTCAGATCTATAGACTTACTAAGATTTCCTCACTTCACTTCAGCAAACATGCGCCAGGTCACAGATCCAAATATCTCATAATTAGATCATGTAAGTACATAGTCATTTCAGGTCTAGAGATCCTGATCCATCATTGTATCCAAGGGTGCATCATAGATTCAGATCTACCAATAAAACAGAGTTCATCCCATGTAGTTATACTTCAAATAGAGGTATTCAGTAACTGTTAGGTTCCTGTATTACTAGTATAGTCCCTTATTGTTGTTAGTGTAACCCCCTTATTGTTATTATTGTACCCCTATAACCCCCATATTGTTATTATTGTTCCCTTAAATTATTATTGTTAGGTTGGCTAGGATTACATTGTGGCCCCACTAGGACTACATTGTGGCCCCATAGACTTCTATATATAGAAAGGAGGTTTTGTAATTTGTATCAACCAAGAATTTTTCATTCATGTAATGTATTGGAGGTTTCCCCCTTGAAATGGCTTATTTCTAAGGCATTGATATCTCTTTTATTCTATTTTTGGAGTTGGTTTCACAACATTTTGTATCAGAGCATTGAATTCTAGGGTTTCGCTACTCCTAATGGGTCATCGTGGTATTTTCTCTATACCTTTGTTTCTACAAAGGTTCAGAGGTTGAAATCATGAGGAACATCTTCACAAAATTTCAAAGCTTGGTGCGCAATAGTTTTGGTGATATGATTTGTGGAAGTTAGGGCTTTTTGCAGGCTCCTGAATTTAACCTAAACAGGTCATCGTGGAATTTTCTCTATAAGTGTTTTTCTACGAAGTTTCAGAAGCTAAATTTTTTAGAGCACGAAGCCGAATTCCTGAGGAACATCATCACAAAATTTCAGAGCTTGTTTCGCAACATTTTTGGAGATATGGTCTGTGGAATTTAGAGATTTTTCAGGCTCCCGAATTTCATCTCAAAGAGGTGATCATGGGAAAAGCTTCATTTCCTGAGGAACATCATCACAAAATTTCAGAGCTTGTTTCGCAACATTTTTGGAGATATGGTCTGTGGAATTTAGAGATTTTTCAGGCTCCCGAATTTCATCTCAAAGAGGTGATCATGGGAAAAGCTTCATAACTCTCTCTTTGAGCATCGGATTGGAATGATGTAAAAAGTGGCCACAAGTACATAGAATGTAGTTTCCTGTCTATATATTTCAGAGCCAAAGGAGGAAAAAGTGACACATGTTAAGTCATACAAGTTCTCTCTACAAAACTAGTCCATAATTGGGTCATTGTGGGAGATTGGACATAACTTTGTCTTGAAAAATCCAAATCAGGTTAGAACTGTGGAATTTGAAAGAAGCTTCATAGGGCTACTATAGGGCCCAATTTTAGATATACAGGATCCACAAATATAGAGATAATTCAATTTAAATATCTAGCTCCTCAAATTCAAGTAAAAGGTGTGCATTTTTTTTCCGAATTGCATAAGTCTTGTTTGAATAATGAATTTGAATTGATTCCAAGGGTACATTGTAGAATAGATATTAGTATTGGATTCTAAAATGGTCCCTAAAAATAATTCAACACCCATTAAGCCTTTAGAAGGCTCTACTATGACTCATGAAGACGAAGAATGGCAACATGACATATCAAAATTACAAGAGAAAGTGCAACAAATTTCACTCTCACAAAGAGCAACAAAAAATGACATGGAAGTTTTGAAGAAAGGCATGGAAACTAAGATGGATGGTTTGAAGAAAGACATGGAATATAAGATGGATGGTTTGAATAATGACATGGAAGCTGGGATGGAATCTAAGATGGATGACATGGAAGTTAAGATCGATGAAAAAATGGAAAACATGAAGAATGATCTAAAAGCATACATGGAAGGTTTGAAAAATTTGATACAAGAAATGTTTCCTAATGGTGAAAAGATAGTAGAGGAAACTCATGATGAGAACAAAATAAATGTTAATTGTGATTTCATAAACTCTAATGTTGGAAGGAAGAATCACCATATTCCAAAAATGGATATGAGGAAGTTTGATGGAAAGGATCCTGTAACATGGATACTACAAATGGAGCAATATTTTGATCTCAATAATGTGAAAAACACACAAAAGGTACGCATTGCAACTTTACATTTAGAACAAACTACATTTGTATGGTATCGATGGATTTTCTCTCGTAAAAAAATTGTCACTTGGTCAATTTTTATGGAGGAAATGATAGAACATTATGAGGATACAAAGAGCAACACCTTCTTTAGCCAAATGATAAATCTCAAACAAAAGTGTCTAGTGGGGGAGTACATTGAGGACTTCCAAAAATTGAATATAAGGGTAACTGTTATTCCAGAGGAACATAGGATTGATCTCTTCATAGGTACTTTAAAGGATAAAATCCAACATGAAGTTCATGTTTTGGAACTTGATTCATTGGAGAAGGCATTCAGGTTGGCAAGAAAAATTGACTGTAAAATTATGGCGACAAGGAAGCCTACCACTCACTTCTATAAAGAGGGAAGTGTTGCTACTCCTAGATTTCCACAACCTACAAGGTTGACACCACAACAATTGGAAGAAAAAAGAGAAAAAAGCCTTTGCTACAGTTGTGATAGCAAATACACTAAAGGTCATAGGTGTGTTGAGAAGAAATTATTTTACATAGATTGTGAAGAGGAAGAATAAAATGAAAAAGAATCTTCAAAAGACGAGGATATACACCATGAACCAACCCTAGAAGAGGAAGAAATGAGTCCGACCATATCATGTAATGCATTGGCAGGAATTACCACTCCTCAAACTCTTAAGATAGAAGGACATATCGAGAAGAAAAAGGTAATAGTGTTGATTGATTCAGGTAGTACCCATAATTTTATTCATTGTAAGGTAGCCAAGGAATTGAATTGTTTCCTATACCTAGCACTAGAATGTCAAGTGATGGTTGCGAATGGAGGAACTATAAATTGCTCTGGAAAATGCCATAATATCAAGCTAACCAGGGGGAATATGTATTGAATAGTCTAGTGATTTCCATTCGTATGGGAGGTGTTGATGTTGTACTAGGAGTAAAATGGTTACAATCTTTGGGGATGGTAGCTTTTAATTTTCAAGAACTTTTCTTGAAATTTTTTTCAGAAGGAAAGGAATTCGAATTACTGGGTATTGCAGGGAAGCTGGGAAATATAATAAGCTCTATTGTCATGAAAAAGCTTCTAAAGAAAGAACAACGAGGCATAATTGCATAATTATGCTCACTAGAATTTCCAACATCAAAATCATCTATTTCTGCAGATCTCCAAAAAGTCTTGGACAATCATTCCAAGGTGTTTGAAACTCCCAAAGGACTCTCACCTATTCGTGATCATGATCATGATATTCAGTTGATTCCCGGAAGTGTTCCTCCAAACATCAAGCCTTATAGATATCCTTATGTACAAAAGAGCGAAATTGAACGTATGATTGCAAAATTGTTAGAGGCTGGTATAACTCAACCTAGTCAAAGTTCTTTCTCTGCTCCAGTAGTATTGGTGCACAAGAAGGATGGATCATAGCGCATGTGTCCGGATTATAGGGAGCTCAATAAGCTCACCATTAAAGATAAATTTCCCATTCCTTTGATTGATGAATTATTGGATGAATTACATGGAGCAATATATTTCACCATGTTGGATCTTCGTTCAGGATATCATCAAATTAGAATGAAGACTGAAGATATTCCAAAACAACATTTCGAACTCATGAGGGTCATTATGAATTTTTGGTCATGCCTTTTGGCCTTACCAATGCACCTTCTACATTTCAAGGGTTGATGAATTCCATTTTCAAACCCTTCCTTAGAAATTTTGTACTTGTATTTTTTGATGATATACTAATCTACAGTAGGTCTTGGAAGGATCATGTTCAACATGTTGACAGGGTGCTCAAACTATTGCAGGAGAAAAAATTATATGCAAAAACATCCAAATGTTTCTTTGGAGTACAAGAGGTGGAATATCTGGGTCATATTGTATCTCACGAGGTTGTTAAGGTATACCCTAATAAAATTAAATCCATTAAGGAATGGAAAGTCCCCACGACCATAAAGCAGTTGCAAGGATTTCTCGGGTTAATAGGCTATTATCGCAAGTTTGTTAAAAATTATGGGATAATAGAAACGCCTCTAACAACATTATTGAAGAAAGATGCATTTTCATGGACTCCTGAAGCAACTAAGGCCTTTGAACATCTTAAAGAGGTAATGTGCCTAACACCGGTCTTAGCTATGCCAGACTTCACAAAAACCTTTATTGTGGAATGTGATGCCTTAGGAAATGGAATTGGTGTTGTTTTAATGCAAGAAGGAAGACCCATTTCTTTTGAAAGTCATCCAATCAAAGGAAAGTATTTACAGAAACCTATTTATGAGAAGGAAATGCTAGCAATATTGCATGCACTAAAGAAATGGAGAACTTACCTAATGGGAAGACACTTCAAGGTAAAAACTGATCATGATAGTCTTAAACACTTTTTGGAACAAAGACTATCTTCAGAAGAGCAGCGAAAATGGGTCACAAAGATGTTGGGTTATGACTTTGAAATAATCTACAAAAAGGGAAAGCTTAATGTTGTTGCAGATGCACTATCAAGAAAGAATGAAGAGGTGGAAGCATTTCTTTGTGCTATTTCTATTATCCAACCAGATTGGATAACCGAAGCAAGAGATGAATGGAAGAAGGACAAAGATGTATGGACACTCATTCAAAAGTTGCAGCAAGATCCTAGTACATCCGATACATTTAGTTGGAAAAATGATTCCTTATGGTACAAAGATCGCTTATATCTTTGTAAGAATTCCCAACTAAAACAAAAGATTCTTCTTGAATTGCACACTTCTCCTTTAGGAGGACACTCAGGATTTTTAAAAACTTACCACAGGGTGAAGAAAGAATTTTTTTGGGATGGCCTTAAATCTGATATTCAAAAGTTTGTGGCGGAATGTTTTGTTTGCCAGCAGAATAAAGTTGAGACAATTAAGACCCCGGGTCTTCTACAAACTTTATCCATTCCAAGTCAACGTTGGGAAGAGATTTCAGTGGATTTTATCACAGGTTTACCTAAGTCCGAAGGAAAGAGTGTCATCATGGTGATAGTTGATAGACTTACCAAGTATGCACACTTTTGTGCATTATCTCATCCATTTAAAGCAAGTATAGTTGCTACTACATTTACGGACACAATTCAAAAGCTACATGGAAACCCAAAGGTTATTGTGAGCGACAAAGATTCCATTTTTACTGGAAATTTTTGGACAGAGTTATTTTCTTGTTTAGGTACTCAATTAGCTCATAACTCATCTTATCATCCTCAATCCGATGGTTAAACTGAGATAGTAAATAAATGTTTGGAAGGATATCTTTGTTGTTTTGTATTTGATAAACAAACACAATGGGTCAAGTGGTTACCTCTCATTGAATGGTGGTATAACACTTCCTTCCATACTGCGGCAAAAATGACCCCATTTATGGCACTTTATGGATATCATCCACCGTCCATCACATCATCTTTAAGAGAAAATTCAAAGGTTCAAGCAGTGGAAGATCACATCGAGCATCAACAAGAAGTTCTCCAACTCTTAAAGGATAACCTGAATTTGGCACAAAATAGAATGAAGCAATAGACAGATCAACATTGCAGCGAGAGAAGTTTTGATGTAGGAGACTGGGTATTTTTACGGCTACAACCATAGAAACAAATTTCCCTCAAGCAAGCTAAGAAGGATAATAAATTATTGCCAAAGTACTATGGTCCTTACAAGGTGTTGCAAAATATTGGTACTATGGCATACAAATTGGAGCTTCCTTCTTCTTCACGAGTGCATCCAGTTTTCCATGTTTCATTCTTAAAGAAGGTTATAGGTGAAAATCTTCCAGTTGAAACAATATTTCCAGAACTTGATGAGGAAGGAAAAATCATATTGGAACCTGAAGTAGTCACGGAAACAAGAACTCGACAGCTACGAAATCAATCAATTTTAGAATATCTCATCAAGTGGAAGAACTTACCCACTGAAGATTCTACATGGGAGGATGAGAATTTTATACAGAAGCACCCAGAGCTACTCAAGTGTTGAGGACCACACGTTTTTGAAGGAGAGGGGCATGTTAGGTCCCTATATTACTAGTATAGTCCCTTATTGTTGTTAGTGTAACCCCCTTATTATTATTATTGTATCCCTGTAACCCCCATATTGTTATTATTGTGCCCTTTAATTATTATTGTTAGGTCGGCTAGGATTACAATGTGGCCCTACTAGGATTACATTGTGGCCCCATGAACTCCTATATATAGAAATGAGGTTTTGTAATTTGTATCATCCAAGAATTTTTCATTCATGTAATGTATTGGAGTTTCCCACCTCAAAGTGGCTTATTTCTAAGGTGTTGATATCTATTTTCTTCTATTTTTGGAGCTAGTTTCACAACAGTAACAACCCTTACACTTTCACTTCCTTGCACTATGATCTTCCTCTCCTTATATAGGATTAGCCTTTATCAATACCATGAGCCAAAACAACACAAATGTCGATGGTATTCTTGGACGAAATCAAATAGACAATACAACACTCAATACTGTGGGCTAATACCATGGTAATGCCCCTTGGTATCATAATTTAGAGTGCAAAAGGTATAAACGACTTTGCTTCTTCGTACCCGTGTGTATATGTGACTTCTCTTCATAAAAAAAGCCTATATACTAATTCTGGATGTATACGTTGGTTGCGTGTATACTAAGTAGTGTATACATTACCTCCATACGTTGGTTCCCTTAATCAAACATATGTATACATTGATAAATATTTCCTGTTTAATTTTTATGGCACTTAATTCCTTTCTGTGACACATCTGAACTGACCTATAGAAACATCATTTTTACATATTTAACAAATAGGTTACTATCAAAAGGTAACTCATTAGGAGGTTTCCATCAAGGAAAACTTCACCAGGTAGGTTGCCATCAAGGACAACATATTGCATCATATTGCCAACAATCTCCCCCTTTGGACTTGATGGCAACCATGATGGTGTTTGATCAACACAACAGATAGATACATTAATCATAACAATTATTCAAACACAAGAATACTCACCCCCTTTGACATCAATGGCAAAGGGCGGATCAATACCAAAACAAGGTTTCTCTTCCCTTGTAGAAAGAATAGCTCTGTAGATTTGATGTGCACTAAAATTACCATTCTCCCCCTGAGTTCATGTTGAATCTTCAGATATATTTTTCAGTTAAGTACATGACTCTATAAATCAACCGAGTATGACCTTTCCTATCACCAATTACTCATAGTTATATCAATGATCCAACCAAGTGGAATTACATATTTGAACAAGTCCTTACATGACTGAATATAAAAATTTTACATCATAGGTCTAAACATGACATTTTCATCAAATTATAGATATGAATTTTTATAACCAAGACCAAAATCTCAAGGAAGAGATCATATATCAGAAACCAATCAGAATGCCAACAATGCATCCTTTTCAACAAGGCAGGTGCTCCACCTAAGCTTGTGCATCTTGAACACCTTCAACAACCAATTCATCAAAGCATCTTCATAAAGGAGATAAATATCAAAGAGAGGTACAGTAAGATAAATACTGGAACAACAACAAAGATTACCCAACAACACCATAGAATTTTCTGAAAGCTAACCTAGAGAATTTCTATCAACAAAAACCATACGCGGTTTTATGCACAGAAACTCACATATATACACGATTCGCCTTTATGAAACCAGCGTACCAAATTTATTCTTCTAAAATTAAGAAGATTTGATAAGGGAGGCAAAGAAAAATCGTAGATTCTGTCTGAGATATTCGAATGCTTCCCTGGGAAGAGGTTTAGTAAGTATATCTTCAACTTGTTCTTTGGAGGGAACATACTCCAATTTAACCTTTTGTTCAAGCACCTGTTCACGTAGGAAGGATACTTGATAGGAATGTGCTTGGTCTTGGAATGCATAATAGGATTTTTCGAGATACTAATGGCACTTGTATTATCACATATAATGGAGATGGGAGGTCAACATTTGATTTAAATATCTTGTAACGTATGCATCATCCAAAGAAGTTGTGTAGAACATGATGTGACAGCCACATATTCTGCTTTCGATATAGATAAGGCAATAAAACTTTGTTTCTTGCTGAACCAAGAGACTAATCGAGGCCCCATATAAAATGCACCACCACTAGTGCTTTTTCTATCATCAACATTTCCAGCCCAATATGCATCTGTATAAGCATGAAGAGTGATATCAACATTATTTGGATACCATAGACCAAAGTCTTGAGTCCCTTGTAGATATTTGAATATTTTTTTTACAGCCTGAAGGTGAGACTCTTTTGGATTAGCTTGGAATCATCCAAAAATCCCAACTGTATGCATAATGTCTGGTCTTGTCCCTTGTTAGATAAAGAAAACTTCCAATCATGGATCTATACTCTGCTTGATTCACCATGGGAGAATCATCATGAGAACTGAGGTTACATCCAGTTACCATTGGAGTACTCACAGGTTTGCAGCCTTCCATCCCATACTTCTTCAGAATTTTCTTGATATATTTTTCTTGAGATAGAAATATCCCATATGTTGCTTGTTGCACTTGTAAGTCAAGAAAATATGTTAGTTCCCCAAGTAAAGATATTTAAAATTCTTGTTGCATAACAGAAGAAAATTTCTGACTTATGGACTCTTCATTACTTCCAAAAATGATGTCATCAACATACACAACAATTATCAATAGTTTATCATTCTCTATTTTTGTGTGTAAGTTACTATCAGCAAATCCCTTTGTGAAACCTTTTTGTTGAAGATATTTGTCAAGACGATAGTACCATGCCCGAGGAGTCTGTTTGAGACCATATAAATCCTTTTTAAGTTTGCAAACAAGTTTTTTTTATCATTTTCGAGAATGAATGCTTCTGGTTGTTATATATAAACTTCTTCTTCTAGATCACCATTGAGGAAAGCAGATTTTACATCCATTTGATAAACTTTGAATTGTTGAAAACTTGAAAAAGCAAGAAAAATTCTTATGGCTTCAAGTCTGGCTACAAGAGAAAATGTTTCTTCAAATTCTATACCTTCTTGTTGAGCATACCCTTTACAAACAAGTCTAGTTTTGTTTCTAATAACACCTCCATTTTCATTTAACTTGTTTTTGAATATCCATTTTGTTCAAATAAAATTTTTATCATGAGGTCTTGGAACCAATTCCCAAGTATGATTCTTTTCAATCTAATCAAGATATTAATTCATGGCTTGAATCCAACATTCATCTTTACTAGCTTGATTTACATTTTGTGGTTCAATTATGGATAAGAATTCCAGATAGCTAGGGATCCTACAAGAGTTATTCTTGTTTGGACACCTGATCCCTTTTCTCCCATAATTTGGGATTCTAGATGATTCTTTTGAACATACCTGGATGGAGCTTTTTTAGATATATCTTCTTCTGGTGCTTCATTGGGTTCTCCTTCTATATTGTTTCAATTTGATGAGGGAAAACATACATCATCATCATCTTCATTTGTTGTTGTTATTTCCCTTTTAGGAGATGTGAGAGACTCATCAATTACAACATCAATACAACAATCCTCTGAAGTCTTTTATTGTAACATTTATATTCTTTGCTTCTAGAAGAGTAACCAAGAAATATTCCTTCATCTTCTTTAGGCTCAAACTTACCAAGTTTTTCAATGTTGTTATTGATAAAACATGTGCTTCGAAAAACTCTAAAATTCTTTACAGTGGGAAGATTACCATACCAGAGCTCATAAGGAGTTTTATCACTGTTCACACGAACATGAGCCTTGTTAAGAATATTTAATGCGGTATATGCTGCTCCTCCCCAAAAGGTATCAGGAGTTCCAGATTCATCAAGCATAGCATAAGCCATCTGTTGAACTGTTCTATTCATTATTTATTCCACGTCATTATTTTGTGGGGTTCCAACTACAAAAAGTTGTCTTTTTATGCCACGATGTTCACAGAAATCTAATAATTCATTTGATATATATTCTCCTCCTCGATCAGATCTAAGAAATTTTATTTTTAGATCTAATTCATTTTCAACCAGAGCTTTGAAGATCTTAAATTTTTCAAATGCTTCATCTTTATGTTTTAGTAAACCTATCCAACACATTCTAGAGAAGTCATCAATAAATAGAATATAGTATTGTTCTCCACGAGGTGAATTTTTCCTTACAGGTCCACATAAATCACTAGTAGAAAATTATGAAATTAGTCAAGAACAAAAATATGACCAAATATTAAGTACAACAAGTATATGAATTAGTAAATTATGATAGTAATTTTTAATTGTGATTTTAATGCTTGGTTTCTCCTCTTCGCCCTACAAATTTCCCAATTGTCCCTTGACTTGTATATTTTATGTCTTGTTCTTCTCCTCATCCATTTTGTGTGTCCTTTATCTATATGCGACTTCACCCCTTTTAGTTAGCTTATGCCTTGTGACCTTCCATTCAGTTGGGTCATCTTGTCTCTACGAGTGCCTCTTCCACAACACTACTTTGGTTTGGGGGGACATCCAATGTTCAACTCATTCCATGTTCTTCCACCCTTGTCAGTCTAACCACACCAACTTCACCTTGCATTATATCCATTAGCACTTCGGTCAACTTTTTCAGACTCGTTGTTGGGGGTGTGTTCCTTAGTCATGCCACACCTTTGTCGTGCCCGTGCCACCAAGCTCATGTGCGCTCTCACCCACCCTGGTTCTTCCTCGAGTGGGAAAGTTGGGATGGTTTCCCATGTCGCACCCTTCATGGCACCCATTCACCAAGCCATCCTTATGCATAACAAATGTGCCGAAGTGGAAACTCCAAATCATGGGTTTTTTTTCCATCATCTTGGTGTCGTTGAAGCCTTGGCCCACTTATCAAACCTCTACCAAATCCTCCATAACAATGGATTATTTGTGATATAAACATCACAAATGGTGCAATGAGGATGTCACCTTCCCTCAGACATGTACTTGATTTTGTCCACAATGAAATAATCCTACTATGTTTTTGGTATATTCGATAAGACTACATCTTTAAAGTAATGAAGATTCAATTCTTAATGTTTGGCAATCCTTTAAGAGTGAGAGCCAATCAAAGTCATGTAGGAGAAGGTATTCCCTTTGTTTAGCAAATGGAGATAAAGCAATAAATGAAAAATTGAACTCTTGTTTGTGTGATAATTAGGGAATGTATATCCATTCTCTCAAATATTAGTCCTAGATAATGGGAAATATTCTCCTATTTATTCTAAATAACCCTTAACTCTACTAATAGAGTACCCTCTCACCATCCAATCACAATAGTCAATTTTTAAAAGCAAAATCTATATCAAAACTCTTTGAATATGCAAGTAGATAACCTCCACATAAAAGTGAAAACATATATTGAACATGTTTAAAGCATATTAAAACATAACAATAAAAAAGAGAACAAAAATATTGATACATCAATAATTAGCTTTAACAAAAATATATTAAAAATTATAAATTCACATTAATATTAATAATTAATTAATTAATTAATATAAAATCTCAATTTAATAATAAATAATTATATAATTTATAAATGATTTAGGTATGATATTAATTTATATCAATTTAAAGTGAATGAGAGAATTGAGGTAAACCATTATTATCCCACACACATTGAGGTTCAATTCTTTGGCCTCTTATTTTATATGCCTATTTATTTTTCCATCTAAAAATATTAATCAAGTTAAATAATAAAAATATGTAAAATATTCAAAATTCTTTGAAAATCCCTTTAAAAATATTTTTGAATCAAATACAAATCGAGCAGTAAACATTCTATCCCGCTTTTAGATTCAAAACCTTTTGGTAGTTTGCCACCATTCTAAAAATCCTATCCGGCCTTTAGATTCTTAACCCCTTGGTACCTCACAAGCCCGCATCTGATGCCCTAGAATCGATCCTCGAGCTGTCTACAACTTAATTTATGTTTCTTCACAGGAAAAATGAGTTCACAATAGGTATTTTTCTGCAAAAGAGTATTGCAAACTGCCGTTATTTTTCTTGTAGTCAACATGAATCGTATACGCTTTGTCCTGATGCAGTTATTTTGAGTTCTTGTTTGGAAAAATTGGCCATATTTCGACTTTCTAGACTAAATATGTAGAAAGAGGTTCTTTCTAGACTTAGTATTATTCTTTATTTTCGGCCTGACCCTTCAATGCTTCGCTCCGTGCCTGTATTCATTCCGACCCACCCATGTTTGGATCAGAGCTAGTGGTGATGAGTTATGATTCCTGTGATGGGTGTGATCCACAGGATAATTCATTCTCATGCCGTAACTTGCCTTATCTGAGACATGCCACTTCTTTCGGGCGGACAGATGGTCAGAGTATCGGAATATAGATCACAGGACGTTGGTTAGGGCCAGTAACGAATCGACCAATCTAGGTGGCCCTAAAGACTATTAGAAATGCTATTAACCATCCTGGAATAGTGTTATGATATCTGCTGGAAACTTGTGATCCATTCCATCTGGGTATTTCCAGATCGAAGCATCTATCGGGCTGCAGAAGTTGTTTTTCCTTCCACTGAAGAGGAGCTTGTCGCTTTGGTGGGCTAAAAATTTGTTATAATTTTATCTTCCTCTTAGTATCAATTGCTGTTAACTAAATAACCAAATAAGGAATCAATTCCTTGAATATGGGGTTAGTTGAGAAAGCCAAGTTCTTCTGGTTTCACTTCTTCGTCTACTGCCGAGGATGTCACTCAAGGAAATGATGCGAATGGCCTCACAAGCATTATTACATGTTTTTATTCTTCTCATGTCCTTTTAAAGGATACATTTTCCCAAACTATAAACTTTTTATTTTTTTTCCAATGCATTCATGCATTCAATTTATGGTTTGCAGAAAAATAGTACATGACATATACGTTCAATTTTATTAGACTCTAAGAGGGACAAGTGGAATAGGGACAGATACTGTGAGGGTGCTGGCCCTGCGAGGTGCACCAGTGATAATGCCCGTCAGAAACATGGAGAGTGGCCACAGGGTGAAAGAATTCATTCTCAAAGACAATCCCAATCCCAAATTGGATGTCATTAAGCTTGACCTCAGTTCACTCAATTCTGTGCGATGCTTTTCAGCCTCCTTCAAGTCATTGGATCAACCTTTGAATATTCTCATGTAAGAACACATTTTTACTTATCTAATGTGTCACATCTATATGTTTGTGCCTTTTTCAATGAAATTTTCTGTATGTTCGAATTATATATATCTATATATATATATATATATATATATATATATATATATATATATATAACAGGCAGTAAGGCTCGGAGTCAGTCTAAAGTTTTAGAATAAATTCGATTTAACAAGTACTTAAATTTATTCCTGCATAGAATTGTCTTAAGATATATAATATTCCTGCGAATCTATTTCTTGGTGCATATATATTTTTAACCCACAATTCCTAGAAGTGCACATCAAAGAAAACACCTTTGAATAGAAATCCCTGTTTTTTCTATGGAAAAAACTACAAAAACATGGGTGCCAATTTCTAGGCTTATGTGGAGTGGTTATTTATATATGCATTCCTCTGCTCTAAGATGAAATTTGAATCATTTCATTTTTGGGGTTAATGTTGCATTGAGATAGTGAAAAATCAAAAGATGACAATAGTCACCAAATAGTCTCATAGTATTCCCAAACAGGTGTGCCCAGGGGGGAATGTGGGTATCATAATCAGCATCACATGATTTGAGTGAACGAATTGAGCATGAGGATGCATGTGGACAATGGTTTGGCTCTCAAGGAACTCATCGACGCCACTGCCAAAGTGGGGCTCGTGTTGCCTCATTCGCTCTACTAGTTGGGTCTCACTATTGGTGGCATCCTTGGCACCAGAGCTCACAATAGTTCTCTTTTCGGGAAGGCCACCACAATGCACGAGTACATGGTTGGTATGAGATTAGTCATTCAGGCTTTTCCTTTTTCTTGGGGATTTCTTGAAAATCACTTCTCTTTCTCTGTCTTTGTCATTTCCATCGACCATGAGCTCCACTACAAGTTGCATTTTCATAATTCCACGAGTGGAATTCTTTATAGACACCGACGGATCCTTGTTGGACTTGGAGGAAAGTGCCCACTTTTGGTGGTGGTTAGTAATGTGAGTGGAATTTTTGTATTAGAGAAGCCTCACTGACTGAAAACCCAGAACAATGGTGGCCCCAAATATGCTAAAAAGGCATTGCACTCTCCATTTCTCTTCACATCATAGACTTATAGAGCCAATTTAGTGTTAGAACTCAACCCATCTAACCAAACAATAGAACATAATTTGTTTTCTTACCTCTGATTTATGGATTTTCCATGGCTGGATTCTCTAGTGAGGCAGCATGGATTTTTTTATTATATTTTTCTTCTTCTATGCTACATTAAGGAAATCAAAATCTGTCTTAGTTGCAGTCCTTTAGGTCCTGTGGTAATCTATGGAAACGGATCCACCAACTGCACAATATCTAACGCATATGGGGCGTTTCCGGATTGAAGAATCTATCGGACTGTAGAGGATGTTTTTCCTTCCATCGAAGTGGATCTTGTCACTTTGGTGGGCAATGTCACCAGAAAAAATCAGAAGATGAGAGCTGTCACTAGATACTCTCATAGTGTTCCCAAACTGGTGTGCCTAGGCGGGGATTAGGGTCTCATAATCAGCACTTGGTATCTAAACCACGTGATTTGGGTGAATGAATCGAGCATGACGATGCAGGTGGAGAGCGCTTTACCTATAAAGGAACTCATCGAAGATGCTGCCAAAGTGGGGCTTGCATTTCCTCATTCTCCTTAATGGTTGGGTCTCACCATGTTGGGTGTGGAGCCTGATTATCTTGTTTACTTTGTATCACAACATTGGACCCCTATACCTTAAAAGGGGCGGAAACGCTGCCCGTAATTAATTGCTGCCGTGGGGGGTCCAGTGGGGGGGCGGCAACGCTTTTCGAAGCCCCCCCCTGGCGGGGGTTTTGGGGGCAGCGCCCCCGAAGCTAAAAACAAATGTAAAATTTCCTTGTAAAAGTATAGTAATTTCTAGTCAATCTGGGTCGTTCATAGGAGGATGATTTGATGGTAGAAGTTATGTTTAGTTTAGGGTTTTTTTTCCCTAGAAGGCAACCCCCTTGTATATATGAGGGTATTGTATTGCGGCTGTGTATTATGTGTGTATTATCAGAGCAAGAAACAGATAGGGAGACTGTGAGAGAGAACAGAGGATATTACAGCGGATCTAATGTAGGTTTTGTCTCTTCATTTTTGCTGGATAATAGAAAGGAAGGATTGGTTGTTCGGGGTGGACGTAGCCCAAACTGGGTGAACCACGTATATCTGTGTCTCTCTGGTTTTATGTGTTTTGTGTGCTTGTATTTTCCGCATATTTTATGTGTTGCATTGCTCTGTAATATTTAATTTTCTAACAAGCTGGTATCGAGCCGAAGGGTCTGTTGGGCCCGATAAACGCGAGGAAAAGAAGGTTCTGGTTTGAGTGGGGAAAATAGTAGGAAAAGATAAATGAGGGTAGGGTCGAGAAATTTATGACAAAAACTTTCCCATTGTGGAAGATGCGGATGGAAGATTATGCGCATACGAGGAAAATATCTGTACCTACCATTGAGCGGAAAAACAAAGAAGCCGGTGGTCGTGACAGACGCGGAATGGAACATTCTCGATAGAAAGGAACTCGGAATAGTACGGTTGTGCCTTGCGGCGTCAATCGCCTTCAATATTTCGAAGGAAACAACAATAGAGGGTTTGATGCAGACATTGGAGAAATTATATGAAAAACCCTTGGCTTCAAACAAGGTATTTCTTATGAAACGACTATTTAATATGAAGATGTCGGAAGGTGGATCTATTGTAAACCATTTAAATGATTTTAATACAGTTACCAGTCAGTTAAGTTCTATAGGGGTAAAATTTGATGATGAAGTTAGAGCTCTGTTATTCGTGTGCTCATTTCCAGAGAGTTGGAATGGTTTAGTAATGGCCATTAGTAACTTTGTCTCTGGATCTAGTACTTTAAAGTTTGATGATGTTTTCGGTGCTATCCTTAGCGAGGAAATGAGACGGAAAAGCTCCAGTGAGACATCGGGTAATGCTTTGAGTACAGAGTCTAGGGGAAGAAGTCTAGGGGGAAGGAGAATGGAAAGAGGAAAGAGCTCGGGATATTACGGTAAATCGAGGAAGGCGGATCCAAGTCAGGATCAAGGATAATGTCTTTGAAATGCGGAAAAGGACACCTAAAGAAAATTTGTAGATCTCGGAAGGGAAAAGAAGGAGAAACACAACAAGAAAACAATCATGAAGCAAATGTGATAGGTGATGTGTTACGAAGATGCTTTGATCCTTTCTTTCGAAAATATTGCGATTCTTGAGTTGAGGATTGAGGCCATTTCCATGCCCCTTGTGATAAGAAATATTTTCATGACTATGTTCAAGGAGATTTTGGACAAGTTCGTTTGGGTGATGATAAACCTTGTAAAATTGTTGGAATGGGTAAAGTTCTTGTAAAACAACAGAATGGAAACCAATGGCTACTAAAGGAGGTAAGGCATGTTCCAGATCTGAAGAAAAATATGATTTCAACAGGGCAGTTAGGCGGTGAAGGTTGTGTGACAACTTTCACAGATGAAACTTGGAAGGTCACCAAAGGAGCCCTGGTAATAGAAAAAGGCGAAAAGGTTGGTACGTTGTATTTATGAAATGGTATTTCTAACTATGTTAATGCTTTAACTTCCAAAGGGCAGATGCAGCATTATGGCATCATAGGCTCGGACACATGAGTGAGAAGGGGATGAAGATTCTTCACTCAATAAATTTGTTGCTAGGTTTGAAGAATGTTGATTTGGATTTCTGTGAAAATTGCATTTATGGAAAACAAAAGAGAGTCAGATTTCTTAGAGTTGGGAAAGAAAAGAAGAGCGAAAAATTAGAGCTTGTGCATATAGATGTATGGGGACTTGCTCAGGTATCATCTCTCGGTGGCTCTCGTTATTATGTTACTTTTATTGATGATCGAACTAGAAAAACATGGATTTATTGTATTCAGAATAAAAATGATGTATTTTATACTTTCAAGAAATGGAAAGCTTTGGTTGAGATTGAGACAGGAAAGAAGTTGAAGTGTCTCAGATCAGAAAATGGAGGTGAATATTGCAGCAAAGAGTTTGATAGGTACTTTTCAGAGCATGGAATTCGTAGAGAGAAGACAGTTCCAAGAACAACACAAGAAAATGGTGTGTCAGAAAGGATGAACAGAACAATCATGGAGCATGCAAGGTGCATGAGATTGCATGCAATATTGCCTTTACAATTTTTGGCAGATGCTGTAGATACTGCTGTTTATCTAATAAACAGAGGGCCTTCAAGTTCCTTGTATGGTGGTATTCCAGAGGAAGCATGGACAGGTAAAAAGGTAAACTACTATTTTTTAAAGCCTTTTGGTTGTGAGGCCTTTGTCCATATTAATAAAGAAAATAGAACAAATCTTGAGGAAAAATCAAAGAAATGTACCTTTATTGGATATGGTGTTAATGATTTTGGTTATCGCTTATATGATTATGAAAATCACAAAATCATTAGGAGCAGAGATGTAATATTCAATGAAAAGGTCTTGTATAAGAATCGGTTGCAGGAAAAGAAACAGGAAAAAGAAAGCAAGGAATACGCGGTTCTTGATGAGATATCTGAAAAAGTAAAGGTGCCTGAAAATAATAATAATCAACAAACACAGTAGTAGCAACCACCACAACAGCAAAATGCACCTCAAACACTTGAAAGTGGTGTTAGAAGATCTACCAGGATAAGTAGACCCCTTGAACGATACTCTCCTTCATTATATTATTTATTGTTGACTGATTCTGGTGAACCTGAATGTTATGAAGAAGCAATGCAGGTTGAAAGCAGGAAGAAGTGGGAGCTAGCCATGGAAGAAGAGATGGACTCCTTAATGCATAACCGGACTTGGGACTTAGTCAGGTTGCCTGCAGGTAAAACTACATTGCAGAATAAATGGGTTTACAGGCTGAAGGAAGAAGATGGAGGAAAACAGAGGTACAAAGCTAGACTTGTGGTGAAGGGGTTTGCACAAAAGAAAGGTATTGATTTTGATGAAATATTTTCTCCTTTTGTTAAAATGAATTCAATCAGAACTATTTTAAGTCTTGTAGCGGCGGAAGATTTACATCTTG
Source organism: Pinus albicaulis (assembly GCA_034641835.2). Lineage (NCBI taxonomy): Eukaryota > Viridiplantae > Streptophyta > Pinopsida > Pinales > Pinaceae > Pinus > Pinus albicaulis. Next base: position 1,355,613,812 of record CM076570.1, read on the forward strand.
AACAGTTAGATGTAAAGACATCATTTCTCCATGGAGATTTGGAGGAAGAGATATACATGCAGCAACCAGAAGGATATGAGGTAAAAGGGAAAGAAAAATTGGTGTGCAGGTTAAAGAAGAGCTTGTATGGCTTAAAACAGGCTCCAAGGCAGTGGTATCTAAAATTTGATAAGTTTATGCCTGAACAAGGTTATACTAGATGTCACTATAATCATTGTGTTTATCTAAAAAGGAAAAATGATGGCAGCTATATTATATTGTTATTGTATGTAGATGACATGCTTGTTGCAGGGTCTAACATGCAGGAAATAAATGTGCTCAAAATAAAATTGGCAAATTCATTTGCAATGAAGGATTTAGGAGCTGCAAAACAAATCCTTGGTATGAGGATAACTAGAGACAGGAAAAATCGCAAATTAACACTGTCTCAGAATGAGTACATAGAAAAGGTGTTGAAAAGATTTAATATGCAGAATGCAAAACCAGTTAGTACACCTTTTGCTAGCCATTTCAAACTTAGTAAGGAGATGTTCCCAAAGACCCAAGAAGACATGGATTATATGTCTAAAGTTCCATATGCATCTGCAGTTGGAAGCTTAATGTATGCAATGGTCTGCACAAGGCCTGATATTGCACATGCAGTGGGAGTTGTAAGAAGGTACATGAATAATCCAGGAAAAGAACATTGGATGGCAGTAAAATGGATTCTCAGATATTTGAGAGGTACCACAAATCAAGCATTATGCTTTGGTGGTTCAAACATTGCTCTACAGGGATATGTTGATGCAGATATGGCAGGTGACAGATATAACAGGAGGAGAACTACAGGATATGTATTTACTGTAGGTGGAACAACTGTCAGTTGGGTTTCAAAAATCCAAATTGTTGTTGCACTTTCAACAACAAATGCCGAGTATGTTGCTGCTATAGAGGCTAGTAAATAAATAATTTGGTTACAAAGGTTTATGGATGAATTGGGTAAGAAGCATGATATGGGCACGTTATACAGTGATAGCCAAAGTGCCATTCATCTTGCAAAGAACTCAACATTTCATTCTAGGACTAAACACATACATCTCAAGCACCATTTCATATGGTTAGTATTGGAAGATGGAGAGTTGAAGCTAGAAAAGATACACACTAGCCAGAATCCTGCAAATATGCTAACAAAAGTTGTAACCAGGGAGAAACTAAGAATGTGCTCAGTTTCAATTGGTCTTCAAGGATGACGATGAAGATGAGAAACAACCATGTCCAAAGAGGAGTCATTGTCCAGCAAATGAAGCAGCGGTGGAGTTGCTACAATCAGTCTCCAAGTGGGAGATTGTTAGGTGTGGAGCCTGATTATCTTGTTTACTTTGTATCACAGCATTGGACCCTTGTACCTTAAAAGGGGTGGCAATGCCACCCGTAATTAATCGCTGCCATGGGGGGTCCAGGGGGGGGGGGGGCGGGGCAGCGCTTTTTGGAGCCCCCCCTTGGCGAGGGTTTTGGGGGCAGCGCCCCCGAAGCTAAAAATAAATGTAAAATTGCCTTGTAAAAGTATAATAATTTCTAGTCAATCTAGGCTGTTCATAGGCAGATGATCTGACGGTAGAAGTTATGTTTAGTTTAGGGTTTTTTTCCCTAAAAGGCAACCCCCTTGTATATATGAGGGTATTGTATTGCGGCTGTGTATTATGTGTGTATTCTCAGAGTGAGAAATAGATAGGGGCGCGGGGAGGTAGAGATATTACGAAATATGCAACGCCAGAGTTTTGTCTCTTCATTTTTTTGCTGGATAATAGAAAGGAAGGACTGGCTGTTCGGGGTGGACGTAGCCCAAACTGGGTGAACCACGTATATCTGTGTCTCTCTGGTTTTATGTGTTTTGTGTGCTTGTATTTTCCGCATATTTTATGTGTTGCAGTTCTCTGTAATATTTAATTTTCTAACACACCATTGGTGGCATGCTTGGCACCGGAGCTCACAGGTTAGAACCCTGTTGTTAAGCACTGCAACACAAAGTTATAAATTGTGGAAATACGGACGTTGCGGGTTTTTCCAGGTAGAAAAATCCTCAAACCTTGAAGTGGCAGAGCAGCGAGGAGGACTAACAACATAAGTGACCAGAACCAAAACCTTAAGTTTGCATATGAAAGCAGAAGATTGTGAATGCATTGAAAATGAGAGTTACATATAATAAAATTTTCTTTGAGGAGAATTTGTGAATTTCAACCATAAAAGACTGTAATCTCAATTGTTGATTCGATGTCAATCTTTGTTCGTAGTCATTTCAATTTAAACACAGATTTACATTTGTGAACAATTATCGAGAGGCGATCAAACACAATTAAAATTATGATAAACATTCAGTTTGTGTATGGAAATATAAATATACAAGAAAAATTATATATATTTATATGGAATTTTGAAACATAAACAATGTATTAGATGGTACATATTTCATATACGTTCGTGGAAAAATCATTTATTCATCTTCGAACTCATTTCTCTGTCATAAATATCTCTCTATTCTTATATGGTTACATATAAAATATTAAAAATATTACTAAACTACGCTAGGAAATATTCTGTCTGTCAAAAGATCTGAATTTCAGAATGGATTTAGCTCATGGAGGTTCCCATGGTTTCAGTTTGGTGAACGGTTAGTAAAGTAAGGAAATAATATCCTTAACATCATAGTAATGTACAGGAAAACTCATGGTACATTTTCACAGTTTTAGCTAGAATAGGCTGTCGAATCACGTAATTAGAGGTTTCAGATAGAAGCTCTTTATTTTCTTTACCGCCTTCTGAAGTCGAGAAATTTTGCCACATTTTGGGGTCACCTCTGTCTCTGTTTGTTATAGGAGGCCTTGTAACCTGCTTTGAACTGCCACTTTCTAATTTGAAAGTTTGTATGGCAAACCAGTGCTGGATGGAAGGTTTACTCATATAAGGATGGATGCAGAAAACTAGAATATTTTAGTGAGTCTATGAAAAATTCCTGGCAAGGAATTGGTGCAAAATGATACCTACAATAGAGCCAACAAATTTCCAAAATTAGAGCCAACTTTGCCCATTAAAAACTGCAAACCACCTGGAATCCTATCTTCATGACTAGATTGTTTGAAGCACCCCAAAAATTCAAGTATGTTGTTACTTGATACCTTTTTATACAGTGAAATTACTTCTTTTATTGTTGTAATATTGGTGATGTAGTCCTAGTTCAAACATTTGAAAGATAGACTTGATTTTTCATCCAATTGATTGAGACTTTGTACTCAAGGTGATGCGAAAAAAAATCCAATACTTTTCAGCTAGTCAAGCATAAGTTCTTGAAAGTTAAATAGTAAGTGTCTCTATCTAGTTTCTCACTATTCAATGGGCATATCGATGATTTTAGAAAGCCTTAGGATTTTCCTCTCTAACTTCATAAGGAAGCAAATTTTTGAACTCTTCCTTGACACACATGAAAGTCAGATGCAGTTTCGGCAATGGTTTTGACAAATTGCAAGAATTTATTGTACAAGATCTTTCTTACAGTCCTTGCTTCTCAATGCCAAGTAGATGCTACAATGAGAATTTGTCCAACCATCCAAAATACATAGCTCCTCCTTCTTCCTTAGTCTTTTAGCTATTGCAGTATGATTGACAGAGCAAAGATTTAATTGTGTCTTTATTGTTTATTTGCTCTTTCCAACTTGGATTGTTATCTGCTCTTACCAGCTCATTTCCTTGAGAACATAAGGTTGCTTTTTAGGTGCCCTTTTTCCCTTCTTTATTACACAAATATCCAAAGAAACTTTGATACCTTGCATCTATTCTTAGACTCCTTCCTTCTTCGATTGATCCTCTAGATGATAATATGGAGGTTAATCATAAAAACAAGACATGATACACTTCTCATATTCCAGCCAATATTTCTCCATTTCTACATGTGCCAGAACCCAGTTGAATTTTCCTTCTTCTGAAAACTATAAAATGATACACCGCTCATATTCCAGACAAGATTTCTCCATTTCTACATGTGCTAGAACCCAGTTGAATTTTACTTCCTCTTATCATCTTGATTCTTGCTTAGCTTAGTCCAACTTCTTACTTTGGTAGTTTACAAAAAATTTACAGAACCCATGACATCTTGTGTACCTGAGTGGTGCATTTCCAAAATCAATAGGTGAAGCCTCAATTTCCTAGCGTCCAAATTTCTTCAATTCACTATTGATACAAAACAAGAAATCATAGCTACCTACTAACATTCTCATTTAAAGTTTTAACAAGATTCCTAGGCATTACATATATCCTTTAGTGTTTCTAGTCATCAGAATTGAAGGAGAAAGTTTAGAAAATATCACACATAGAGGGAAATCAACAAGAACATTCTTCAAGAGATTAAAGTGACACTCTCCTTAACAATGACATCTCTATCATTCCTACTAATAAAAAATGAGTCAATTAGGCTTGTTCTAGTGCAATCTAAGAACATACACCATGCTAGGGACGAATGTTTTATTACTATTTGGCACAAAAGTGTCCAGGTTTATCCCCATTGGCTAGCTTCCAACATTAGTCGCTCCCTCTGATGATTTCTCACCGTCAATATTTAGCCTACATAGGGCTTGGTCTAGTGGTAAGTTGGACCAATTTCCATGTTGGAGACCAAGCTTCTATTCCCTATAGGCATAGAAGTTGATTAGGACTATCTTGATTGGCTAGCTTGCAACGTTAGTGGCACCCTTACGAGGGCTTTTGTCGATTAACATGAGCTGCAAGAAAAAATGGTCTACCAATAAGAGTGAGTGCATATGATGACTTGGGTTCAAACCTTGATAAGCACACTCCATTTTGTTACTATGGGCCCATGATGAGGCCAAGAGGAAAATAAAAAATTCAAGTGCAAATGGATTTTATATGGGCATAAAAACCCCTCATATGTAGCAGCTTAGCCAATGGTCCACTGTGTTTGGCAGTGCTCCTCCCCATGTTATAGTGGGGAAGTGTTTCCCTTGATTTTGAGCAAAAAAAAAACAACCTAGAGTGTTGTAATATGTGTACCTAAATGCAATTGATTAATATCGAACGCATGTCTTTTTTCTAGCTTGATAACTTCCTCATTATCACAAAAAATATTATTCTTATCCTAGTGAACTTGCATATATGCAAGTATTTTCCTAATCTAAATTTTTTGACATGGCGATATTGTTGCTACTTTGCTTTGAGTTTCCTAGATTCAACCTTGGAAGTTAGGAGAGACAGATCTAGTGGACTATAACCTTGTCCAAGGACTTTGATACATTTTGCAGGGAAACAAGGATTAATAGAATGAGGTTCTAGAGTAACAAATCCATCATTGAGATAGCTAAAAGCATGATCCAGGACATGGATTTACGCATGTGTTTTTAAGCCATAGCTTGCAACACAATTGTCTATATCTTGAACCAATCTCCTCACAGGATCTTGAAGGAAAAAATACCAAAGAAATCTTTAGTTGGTGAGAAGCCACAAGTATTACATTTTGTTTCTATTTTTTTCCCAATTTATATTCTTATTCATGACGAGAAAATGACTAATCTTGAACCCTTTAACAGACAGGCGATATTTGTTGGATAGAGTAAGACATCCAAGATCTACATGATCTAAATTAAAATGCAAGACATTGGTGAGCAAGGATATGAATTTTGATGAGGATGAATGGTCCTCATAATCATAGAAACATCCTATAGTGATTAATGAATGTGAAAATCTTGTTCTATATTCTATTCTAAAACTGAAAAAGAGATCAAAGTCAGATCAACAAGATTCTAGTCAAGGAATAGATACCTCATTAATTACTAGTGTAGCCAGGAAGTTCAGGTGGCTTACTTAAACATTGTAGGGTGTACATGAACAAGTGGGAGCATCGAATTCCACATCTCAGGCGAGTCATCAACCTAAGAAATTTTGCACTTATGTTGCACTAATGTCTTCTATTTTTTAGACATAACCCTCCCTTTTTTACTTCAATTTCATATTTGAGAAAGGGTGTTTCCTTGGAAAATTTTTGTCATTGTATGTCGAGGGGATTCATTGAGCTGAGGAGATAAATGTGACATGTGATGAGCAGTGGCTAGTTTAATTGAGGTGGTGACAATTGATGGTGAAATAGCTTTCAACAGAAAACACATGAAGAGTGTTCTTCCAAATGATCATTGAGAAATGTTTCAAAGCTACTAAAAAAAAACTGGGCACAAATTTGGACTAAAATTGACATCATTGTTATGTCGTTGGGATTGATTTCTTTTACATGAAGTTTATAAGTTGCAGATATAAGGATACCATTTTGAGATCATGATGTGAAGATATCCTGAGCTCACATATTTTCGGTGAATGAAATAAGAGGTAGTGGTGATAATAGTGTGAGAAAGAAAGACCATCCTCATTTATGAATTCTTCCTTATACGTATAATTGTTGTAATGAAGTGAGTTCTAGGTGGGAAGGCTATCTTCAGTAACCTACAATGGTCCATCAAAGTGTTTTTTTTGTTATTTATATTGCCAGATTTGGCAAGAGATGGCTCAAAATTCTTACAAGTGATCCACCAAATATATATCATGGAGAATTGTCAACTCAAAGTGGCTACAATATAGAATAAGGGATGCATCAGGGATCTGATTTATGGTTTCTAGTCATTTACCTTATTTTTGTAGCTGATTGGACTGTTGCCTTAAGGAGTTCATGCTAGTAAACTTCCTTGTGGACCCATAAAATAAATCTATTCATAATCATTTAAATTCCTTTCCTGTAGGTTGTCCTGTCAAAGGAATTACCCATGGCATGATCAATGCACCAGTAAAGAATAAGAAAAGTAAAATTTTCTAAGTTTAATGAATACTTTCCATTTCTAAGCTAACTAAGACAACCTTGAAATATTTTCGAGGAATTTCTATGATGGTGTTAAATTGGTCTTGCAAGGTCTTTCAATGGAAAATTTTACAGTTTGATTTCACAAATGGAAATTTAGGGTGACTAAAATATCTTCTCTAAAGTGCAGAGGACCAGTCATATCTTTGGAACATATTCATCCTTCATTAGAGCATGTGCCTCACGTGGAACTGTATTTCATGATGGCACAAATTATACCACTTGTAATGAGGGAAGTGTGGTACACAATTGTAATCAAGAAGGATCCAAAAACAATAGGATGCACTTAGTAAAAGACAAAGTACAGAAAGGTGAAACCAAACTTGCTACAGATAGGGGTTCTTAACTTTTTCTAAGGGTATTCTTGCACTAGAGTTATACAAACTTGCACAAAAGAGAGGATATCCATTAGGTGGTGCAATTTCAATGTTGGAAACTCTTATCATTTTTAGGTTCCTTGTATCATATTTATCATCAAAATATGGGGGCAAGTTTTTAGGTAAAATGTATTACCTCTTCGCAACCTCCAGTTGGAATGTTGTTGTTAGATATTATGTTCATAACAAATAATGGTAACATCATTTCAGGAAGTATTGCATACTAGAAGATTTGGTTCCACACAATTTATCGCCAAATTGTTTTCAATGTCATCATGAACAATAATCAAAAGGTTATTCTGATGGATATTTATACAAATCTTCTTCAGTGCATGCTGGTAATGGATTTAATGGTGAGGTGCTAGAGCAGATAAATCCAAAGCCTAATGAAGAGGAACACATGGTATTAGGGCTAGGTCATGTTCAAAATTCTCTTCACATGTTTTCTATATTTGTACCTATAATAGATATCGCTAAGCACTTCAGCTTGTTTAGAGGAAGTGGAAAAAAATGGTACATACGAAATAGAGGGAAATTTTATTATGACCTCAACAATGGATACAAGAGAAATATCAACAAAATCCCTTGAAATTCAGGAGAGTGTCGATGGACTATTCCTTATGGATGCTTCTAATGTAGATAAAATATCAACAAAGGTCAATGAGGAACATTCAAAGGACTCAAGTGGAGAAACAAATACTGGAGAATCCACATGGTAGCACAAGGTTCCTTATTTTCCTTCTTATGTTCCTTTTGGTACAATTTTTTCTTGCAGAATTAAGGGAGAAGTTTCACTCAAACTCTATGAGATCATACAAGTCTTGATTTCTAAAACATGGAGGACACTTGACCAAGGGAATGGACGTCATTCAAAAAATGCTATTTGAGTGGAGTGATTCAGTGTAGCATAGTTTTTTAGGGCCTATAGAATATGTGGGAATATAGAGTTAGAGAAATATGTAGTAGAATGTTTTGTTGAGTTGGAACCACATGACCTTGTTGCACATGTACCACTTTCAAACACCTATGTGGTATCTAACATGTGGGAATATGTAGCAAGGGTAAAAAAATGATGAAAGAACAAGACTTGAAAAAGGAGCTTGGGAAAAACTAGATTGATTTAAATAAGTCAAATAACATTGTGTATGAATTCATTTGAGATAATAGTTCACATCCTTGGATAGAAGACATATAAAATGTTGGATAGGTTGTATAAATAGATAAGGGATGCATGATATTTACCCAATATGGATTTTGTGATACATGATATCAATAGAAAAATCGAAATAAAGTTTAAGAAGCAAAACCAAAAGGTCTTTGTTTCTTTGTAGATCAAAGAGAAATTTGCATGAGTTAGAGGTGTGGATATGGAATCCCTCAATCAACAGTTCCACGTGTAGTCACCTAAAGACAAGAAAACAGGTAGGGTAACATGATCACCACTCATTAACTTCAAGGCTCACAGGATGTAGTTGTTGGAGGGAAAATAATACTAAGTTACCATTCAACAACAATGTCTATACATTATTCCTTAAATTCTGATATAGAAAGGGAAACTAAGATGCAGGGCTCTCTCACTCGCTCAAATTTACCTTTTAGTTGAATCAATTATCAAATTATTTAGTTGTATTTATGAGTGGGTGATAGAAACAATTTCAATCAAAAAATTTTGAATTCCATATTAATGTAGTTTTGGCCTCATACTAGTGAGAGACTCTTAGCCTTGCAAGTTGCTACCATGTCTAGAGTTTGGGTGACTCTAGAAGGTTTGGAACTTTAAACTCTCAACATTTTCCTTTGAGGAGAAATATTGAGCATTTTTTCCCCGACTCATGTTTAGCAGCAATAATTATTCACTACACTAGTCAGTCAAACATGAAAGACGTTGAATTTGTAGTAATTGCGCGAACCCAAATAGTTGTGTCATTTATAATGATGGAGTGCCACATTTCTATCAACACCAATATTATTTATCTAAAGTAAACATTTGAGCTCCAATTGCAATTATTCCTAGTAAACATAAGAGAAACAAGCGTCACAACTCATTCCCTGACATGTAGATATTACTCAAGCTTGAGGGCATATTCCCACTACAAGGTTTTGAGCTACTACCTAGCAAATTCACTTCTTTTTTGGTTGTCAATGTTTTGTGAATTTATTTTAATGATGTTATTTTTATTTATTCCTTATAGTTTGAAATGGATTATGTCTATTTATGAAGACTAAGCCAATGTTCATGCTAGGGGAAAAGTTTTTTATGACCGTTTACCATTTATTTTCAATGATGTTGTGCTAGCATGGGCATATGAAACAAACCACTTCATGGAAAATGTCTGGTTATATTTAAGGTCTTCGTGTCACTTTTTTACTAGTAGTTAAATAATACAAATGCATCCTTTCAAATTTGAAGACATCATATGAAGATCTTTATTCCTCCAAAATTATTCCTATTTTGGCTATAGGAGAAAGAGGAGATTGATTATCAAGAAGAAGGGGAAGGATTAATACCTCGAGTAAAGACAAAGTCAAAGATGATAACTCAACTGATGTAGCAACTAATTCCACCAATACCTTTTGTGATTTGTCATTGAAAATCAAGTGTGGAATATGAGAATGAAACATATACTCTTGCTAAAACAACCTTACAAGATGCATGCAAGTTAGCTTCCACCTCTAATAAAGATGTGGGAAAGAAATTTGAAAATGAAAACTTGTATGTATCTAGTTGGCTTAACTTAGAATAATCAATCATTTGTATTACAATTAGGATTTTGTTAGTTCTACTTGTATTTTTATATCCGGTCTATTGTTTTATAATATTGACCATCTCTATTAAGCTGTTTTTTCTATCTGAAATATGCAAGTTTTCCTTTTAACAAGAAGTCTTCTAAGAAATATTGCACACATTTTTTTACGTACTTTCTGGAATTTTCTATCACATGGACAAATTGTATTTTTACACCACCAGTAGCATTTTATGAAAATCATTGAAATTCACTTCTTCATTTGGCAAGGCATTTGGGCAGCATCAAAAACCTAAAAGATTGAATGAAAATTTTGTTTTGAGGATAGCAGAAAGCTTCATGGATAGAGAAAATAATTTGGAGGATGATTTCTCTAAGTAGTATTGATCTTTGAACAAGACCACTAGTTTCAATGGATTGTCAATATTTATAGTTTTTTAGCAAGCTTCAACAAAAAACTTATCCTTTTTTGATTGATTATTAATTGATGGATTTGTTATTTCTACATGTTTCCATTTCTTAACTTTTTGGTGCTAACTAGTTTGAACTAATTAAGGATCAAACATTGGTGGTATTGTTGTAATATGCTAAATTCTTGTTTATATTGAATAAAGTATTTGTTGTAAAATATCAATCGATGTGTTATATCTTGGAAATTACAAGTATGGTATATATGGGAAAACTATTGATGTTTTCCATGTAAATCTGCAAAACGGATCAAAGCTATAATTTTATATTTTTATTATAATTTTCACTGATGTTTTGAGTTTGAGTAATTGAGGATGGCCACAACTATTCCCTCAAATTGGAATTTTCGTGTTGGAATTCAGTGTGGATTTTTTATTCAATAATCATATAGCAATTGGAATCTGAAAGTTACATTCCAAAATAATCCTATTTCAGGGATTACTAGTGGTGATTGCTACATATTTTCGATGTTGGAAATTTGCTCCAAATCACAGCTAATATATTGTAACACATGTCAAGAACACAATGGGAAGGGAATTATCTTTGCAATTTATTCACTTATATTGCAGTGATCAATAAATATAAGAAAAACATTAATATTTTGATATAGACTAGTTGGCTTTTTCATATGTGATAATGGACCCAAATAGTAGTTCTTATTTGAAGAATTTCTCATCAAAGTTAGGAGTTCTTGACATCATCCACCTCAAGCCATGGACTTATTCACTTAGCTTTCTACATTATCTAGTTATATACATGTATACGAGGCTATCCTACTATTGTATCCTTTTTACTTCATTTCATTTTATTCTAGACTTAGATCTGACATTTTCTAGGAGTTTTGTTTGCACTCCCACATTGCATAAGTAATCTAAAACTTGAGTTTTTTTAGCATGTAACTTGGCATGATTGTGTTTACTATTTCCTTGAAGGTTTATTATTAAATTTACTAAGGTGTTATTTTCTATGGTGACGTTTTATTTGTTTTGTTTATACAGGTCATCTAGCCACATAGTGGCCACTATTTCCTAACTGAAGAAAACTTGTTCGAGTTTCTTGATTTTATGGGGAAAAATGGCATTGACAATATTGTTGATGTTGAGGTATATATCGTATAAATCATTTATAGTCTGCTTTAGTTTATTTTCTAATGTTCATCGTCTTTCATGTCTTATACTCTGCATTGTATCTTCTTTCCTTTTCAGAAAAGGAACACAATATTGATGGTAAGAAGCGAGAATTAAAGAAAGATGAGAACAATAACACTCGAGCAACTAAATGAAAATTAAAGAGAGAGAGAGAGAGAGAGAGAGAGAGAGAGAGAGAGAGAGAGAGAGAGAAGAAAACTGGCCTAGTGGTACTCGTAGAACCAGTACTTGCATAAGACACACACATAAAGACTCATGGTCAAGTCTTCAGAGTTGGTGAATTCACTTGCAATTCCTTGGAAACACAATAATAATGTTTTGAAGTGATGAAACAATATTTCATGTGTAAATTGTATTCCAACCAATATTAAGTTGGAAACTCATATTGTAATACTTGACATTTTATATAATATAATTTATGTGGTTGAAATTATTTATATTTGCACTTGATATTATTTACTATTGTAATTTACATATGTAACTATTCATTTTCATATTAGATGAACATATACATTGTATGACACTTATTTTTTAATTTAGTTACAAACTCATACTAATTAATTTATGTTGATTAATAATGAACACATCAAATCAATAAAAAACTACTAAATTAGTAGTTTATGTTGATTAATGATGAACAAAAATAAAATGAATATACGACTAAATTAATTTCTTATAATGATTGTTAATAAAATGAAATGAAATGAATATAAACTACTAAAGTAGTCATTTATATAATGAAAATGAAACTACCAAAAAAAATAAAGTATTGCTGCAAATGGTAGATTTGTGATTACAAATGATGACTAAATTTTGCATTTATACGACTATTAGTAGCTAATTTATAGTATCTTATAACACGACCATGATTTAGTAATATTTCTTTGGTCATTAATTGGTTTCAAATGATGACTAAAATTTGCATATATATGACTATTAGTAGCTAATTTATAGTATCTTATAACACGACCAACATTTTGGTCATATTTCTTTGGTCCTTATTTGGTTTTCTCTGGTGATAATTTAGTAATATATTTTGTTGTATATTTGGTCATTAATTGTAACAATTAATGACTAAATCAATGACTAAGTTAATGACTAAATTTATGACTAAATATACTACTAGACAATAAAATTGAGACAACTAATTAATGACTAAGCCAAAAACGACTAAAATTTAGTCACGTTATAAGATACTGTAGATTAGCTACTATTGGTCACCAAGCGAAAAATAGTCGTTTATATGCAAATTTTAGTTGTTTTTTTAGTAACTAATTATCCATTTTGTACTAGTGAATCAGTATGTATAAGTTTAAGAGGCTTACTTGTTGATCCTTCTTTGGCATTGAATTGCACCCTGGTTTGCTTACCAAATTGGCATGATTTGCATATGGTAATTTCAGGCAAAGTGATGTTGGGAAAATCACGAACAACTTTGATTCTGCTAGATTTTCTTATTCGAGAGAAGCTCAAATGTCCCAATCTTCTATGCCATAGCCAATTTTCTGAAGATCTACCTAAGTAGCATTGATCTTGGCCACCTTTCAATACATACAGATTTCTTGGTGTTCTAGTTCCTTTTATTACCATTTTTCCTGTGTCAAGTTCACGTACTACACATTCTTTTGAACTAAAGACAAATTCATTTCCTTAATCACACATTTGACTCATAATCAATAGGTTATGTTTTAATCCATCCACAAACATAACATTGTTAGCTTTCACCTTTTCTTTTAGAAAAAAAAACCTTTTCCTTTAATGACAACAGGAGAGTCATTTCCAAAGGTAACATTATTTTCCTTCTCTAAAGCATTGTATGAAAGGAGTTTATTTTTATCACCTGTCATGTGTTTTGAGCATCTGCTATCAATGTACCATTGATTTTCTCCCCCTTCTGCAAATAAAGCTATGCCACAGCTTTCAACCTGTAAGTCCTTCTTTCTCCATACCTTTGAATTTGAAGGTATATGCTCTTTTGGCTGAAGTTTTCTCCTGCATTCAGATTCTTCATGTCCAAAGTTATTGCAATAAGAACATTCAATTTCATTTTGAAGAGGAGAAAAGTTGTTATAAGTATTCTTATTTATTCCAATCTCATTTATTTACTTTCTTGCTTCTCTGGTCATGATGGTTTTGTATGCAACACATTGAGCAACTTTATGACCAAAATGATGACATGAGAAACATTGTCCATTAAAGAAGAAATTTTTGCGATCATGAAAACTTCTATTTATGTTTACCTGTTGATTGATATTTCTGTTATTGTTCTTCCTTGTATTGAAGTGGTAATGATTTACCTATGTAGTCTCTTTGTTCTTTTTTTGAGTGACAAAATGTTGATGGATGGATTTAGCTGCATTTAGATAGCTTGGTACTGAAGACTGAGAGGATTCTCCAATATATCCAAGACGTGTGTTTACAAGAGGAGAGCATTGTACCTTGATATATTCCTCTAAGGTTTCATATCCTTTAGAAAATCTAATATTTAAAGTTTTCACTTTCTCAATTTCCTTTCTTAGACTTACTATTTCACATTCTAATTTCTCATTGTGCTTCTCCTTTTATATAAGTTGATTCTTTAGAGTATCTATGGAAATTTTGTTTTCTTTCAAACATATTTTGAGATGATTTATTTATTCAAGAAAATCATTTTCTTCTAATGCATCCATAAAAGTATCTTTAGCCTCACTAGAGTCTTTTTCAAAAGACATGAGTAGTCTAATATCTTAATTAGATTCTCCTTCTTCGCTATTTGATAGACCATCAGTGTCTTCATGAGTATAATATTTTTTCTATTGATAAATCGTTTCTTATTTCCTTTTGCCACTTCCTTTCCCTTTTCATGATTATATTTCTGGGGACATTTAGCAGCATAATGACCAACTCTTCCACAAGAAAACATTTAAAAGGAAGCTTAACTTTGAACCTTCTAGTGCCAAGTTGTAGCTTCTTTACAAATTTATCTCATCTTCTTCTGAAACATAACATGATCCTTCTTGTTCTTCTATTTCCTTTCCTTTTGTATCAACTCTAAAGACAACTTCTTTGACTTCAGATGGACCTCCTTTCCTCATTTCACATGCAGTTAGAATCCCATGAAGTTGAACAATATTAAGAGTTTGTAGATCCTGCTTCTCTTCAATAAAAGATACTTTTGTCTCGAATTTGGGAGTTAGATATCTCAAAACCTTTTCTACTAGAGTAGTATTAGTTATGGTTTCACCCAGATTTCTCATATGATTTACAATATCATCTAGACGTAAAGAGAAACTAGCAATGCTTTCCTCATTATGCATTCTGAGTTTTTCATATTGAGTTCTGAGAGTTTGGAGTTTAGCACTTTTTACCTTTGAATCACCTTCATAGCTCAGAATGATCTTGTCCCATATCTCCTTTGCTATATTCAA
The DNA here is from genome assembly GCA_034641835.2 of Pinus albicaulis. Taxonomy (NCBI): domain Eukaryota; kingdom Viridiplantae; phylum Streptophyta; class Pinopsida; order Pinales; family Pinaceae; genus Pinus; species Pinus albicaulis. Next base: position 1,355,628,839 of record CM076570.1, read on the forward strand.
CTACATGACTTTGACAAATTCAGATTCATTCAAACTTCCCAATAATGGATTGACCACCTTTGCATTGGTTTCATACTTCTTTTTAGCTGTTGGATCTATTGGAACTGAAGCTGGATATTGATAACCTCCTTCAACTATAGCCCATACATCTGCTCCAAGAGACTGAATGTAGGATCTTGTCCTTGTTTTCCAGAAGATTAAATTGTTTCCATTGAAGAGAGGAGGTCTGATAGATGTTGTCCCATCTTGATTGCTCATCTTAGCTGATCTTCCTTCTAGCGATTAAGCTACTTTAGAAGGACCCACTTTGATACCAATTCTTGGGAAAAATACTGAGAGGGGGGGGGGGGGGGTGAATCAATATTTATAGCTCACTGAAAACTTTTACTTTTTCTTTACTGAATTTCGTATGTGACTTTAATGAACCAACCTAGCATATACACGCGGATATACCAACAGAAACTTGCGTATACTAAGATAACTTATTGTTAGATAATCTTCAGAAACAATCTTTAACTCAACTTATCATTTATGCATCAGATAGTTAAGCTATAAATATATTTAGTAACAATAGAATAAATCATCACACAAGAGCATCACAAATGAAGAACAAGATTTAAGGTCGAAACCCAATTTGGGAGAAAACCACCGTTGTTGTTGTCTTTGTCTTCAATATTTATTATATGAAAAACTTCTTACAAAATTGTAAAGAGGCAGACTCATATCAGTACGCAGGCATCTACCTGCAGAAGGCTGCAACCTTCTCTCGTTCTCCAGCCGCTACTGGAAGGGAGCTACAACACCCTAATTTTGTTTACCATCCGCTACTAGAAGGGAGCTTCAACCTCCTAATCAGAACACGAGCTTCTACTATCAGGAAGCTTCTACTTCCATATTGAAGGCTTCAAACCTCAGAACCACTGCAGACCATGTTTCATCAATTTCACACTGGATCCCACAGCTTCAACACCACACTTCATAAAGATAAAATTAACCCAAATCTCAATTAGAATAGTGAGATCACTGTAACCAGAATACAATTATAACCCTAGATTTTATAATCAAAATGCAGAACCAATCTCAAACCTGATCATTTATTATCTTAAAATGCATACGCTACTTCACTTTACTAAACCTGCGTGTATACATGCTTTACTTCACACAAACCTGCATATAGATCTTAGAGTACTGATTTTTCGGAAGATGGTCAGTCTCAGAACCAGATCTGAGGCTTTTAGTCAGATATCTTTTCAGTATTGCAGAACCCTTAATCAGTCAGTCATCATTAAACATATTTACTCAGTCATTGATCAGATTTGTACATATTCAACTTAGCGGCATATACAGTATTCAAGCAACCCATATCTACATGGAGACTTCATTGACAGAAAGCAGAAATACAACAATAATAAACAAATAACCTCTATAGTAAGCTTTAGAAAACCCTGACTTCCATACACGCTTTTTCTGAGACAAAGTCGTGTATATACGTGCTTTCACCTAGACGAACTAGCGTATTGATCTGTAAATATTAACTTTGTAGAATGTTTCAGATCTATTGAATTACTGAGATTTCTTCACTTCAGTTCAGCAAACATGCGCCAGGTCATAGATCCAAAGATCTCATAATTAGATCATGCAAGTACATATTCATTTCAGGTCTAGAGATCCTGATCCAAAATTGTATCCAAGGGTGCATCATAGATTCAAATCTACCAATAAAACAGAGTTCATCCCATGCATTTATACTTCAAAGAGACGTATTCAGTAGCAACCCTTACAGTTTCACTTCCTTGCACTATTATCTTCCTCTCCTTATATAGGATTAGCCTTTATCAATACCATGAGCCAAAACCACACAAGTGTCGATGGTATTCTTAGACGAAATCAAATAGACGATACAATGCTCAATACCATGGGCTAATACCATGGCAATGCCCCTTGGTATCATAATTTTAGAGCGCAAAAGTTATACACGACTTTGCTTCTTTGCACCCGCATGTATACATGACTTCTCTTCATAAAAATGACGTATATACTAATTTTGGATGTATACACGGGTTGCCTGTATACCAAGTAGCATATACATTGACTCCATACGCAGTTTCCCTTCATCAAACTTATGTATACATTGATAAATATTTCCTGCTTCATTTTTTTGGCACTTATTGGAATTCCTTTCTCTGACACATCTGAACTGACCTATAGAAACATCGTTTTTACATCTTTAACAAATAGGTTACTATCAAAGGGAAACTCATCAAGAGGTTTCCATCAAGGACAACTTCATCAGGTAGGTTTCCATCAAGGACAACATATTGCATCATATTTTCGGCATAAAGGTGGACCAAATAAGAAACATGGATGAAACACTTTCTGATGGTTGAAATGACTCGTGACTAAAAGTGATGGATGATCTGTGCCCTATGGAGCCAAAGGTTGAAAATTCCGTAGTATCAAAATCCGTGACATCGAGGGGAGGAATTCTTCATGAGCAGCTGGGTGTCTCACCATTTATAGTTTCCTAGTGAAGGGGCCAGCCCTTCACCAAAAATCTAGAGAGAAGTTGCAGCCATTTTCTTGTCATTTCAGGGATCTCCTAGTAGTGATTCAGTGATACAATGTTATTAAGCCCTAGGGCTACATTTTGCACATTTTACATCTTTTTTATTTTCGGAAACCCTTTCTGGGTTGTCTTGGAGTTGTACTTGGGAGCTTAGATCTTTATTCCTGGCACCTTTTGAGTATTATATCAATAGATCTATCTATTTATATTTTCCAAGTGCAGTGACACTCACTAGGACTGCATTGTCTTGTTCTCCGGTATTTTGTATAGCAGCAACATTTCATGTTTGGGTGTATTTGAGCATTGAAGGCTTGTCTTGCCTAGTTTGAGTGACCTGTTCCTCAACATATTGTACTTATTTGCTGTTGTGATACATAATATAATGTATCTATGATTTTCTCTTGTATATTGCATTGATATTTGCTGTAACTTCCAGTTTTATGTTCAATATTGTTGCTTTTTCTATTCTGGAATATTACAGTGGTATCAGGGCATAATCATGGTTTAGCCTGTGGGGCAGTGCATATATAGCAATGGAGGATAGATAAATTCCAAAACTTCTTCTTTAGACCATGCAGAATATTGCCAAAGAATTCAAGGAGATGAGGTTATAAAGACGAAGGGAACCCCTATAGGGTTTCAACAGGGAGAGAGTTCCGGCCCCTCACATATTTGGTGTGAGCAGCCAATAGTACAACCTTCTTCACATTGCTCCACCATGCCCAAATTCCTAACGGTAGGAAATGAGGTGGGAGGGCCACAAATAGAGGAAACTCTTGGTGATTATTTCTTATAATTTGAATCTCAATCTCATAGGTTCAAGGATCATTTGAACTTCCAAGAGTTCTATCAGATCAAGGATAATAGAAGACCCAACAGTCACAATAGAGGTGGAGGGTACATGTAGAACAATGATCTGCAGTGTACTATGGGTAGATTCTTTTTTCCCTCTTTTGATGGGTCACCCAAGTGCATAGCCAAGGCTTCGATAGAGAATTTGGATACTTATTTGTAGCTGAACCGAGTTTCAAAGATGGAGGACATTAAGATAGCAACATTTCACCTGGAAGGTGAAGCACATAAATGGTGGTTTCATGGCCTATCTACACTAGGGCATTGTAGTGTCATTTATTATGAAGAATTTACCTGGAAGTTGGTGGAGATATTTGACCGTAGGAATCCACAAGAATATTTTGTTGATCTAACCAAGCTTAAGCAAACAAGAGATCCAGAGGAGGAAATGGAAGGAAGAAACACTCAAACCAATCGACCTCCTTTTCCCGAGTGACTGATCCACCATAGCCAATACACCCCAGAAGAGACTGAACTTCTAGGAGAACTGAAGAATGTGTGTGTAAAAATACCCCTTCTCTGGGCCATTAATTATGTTCCAATTTACATGAATAATATCATCAAAGAAAAATACTTCAAAAATCCTGGGAGAAAGAAGAAATACACCCCCACCATGAATTTTGTAGAACAGTTGTTCGACTTTGTTTGGTGTGGAGCCCAATTATCTTGTTTATTTTCTATCACAGCGTTGGACCCCTATAAATTAATGGGGCGGCAATTCCAATCGTAATTAAATGCTGCGTGGGGGGTTCAGGGGGGGTGGCTGCGACTTTATGGAGTCCCCCCTTGGCAGGGGGTTTCAGGAGCAGTTCCCCCGAAGCTAAAAACAGATGTAAAATTGCCTTGTAAAAGTATAGTAATTTCTAGTCAATCTGGGCCATTCATTAGGTGGATGATCTGACAGTAGACGTTATGTTTAGTTTAGGGTTTTTTGCCATAGAAGGCAACCCCTCGCTTGTATGAGGGTATTTTATTTCGGCTGTGTATGGGATGTGTATTCTTGGAGCGAGAAACAGATAGGGAGACTATGAGAGAGAACAGAGGATATTACAACGGATCTGCTGTAGGTTGTATCTCTTCATTTTGCTGGATAATAGAAAGGAAGGACTAGTTGTTCGGGGTGGATGTAGCCCAAACTGGGTGAACCATGTATATTTGTGTCTCTCTGATTTTATGTGTTTTTTGTGCTTGTGTTTTTCGCATATTTTATGTGTTTCATTTCTTTGTAATATTTAATTTTATAACAGACTTGATGTTGGGAAGAGTAATTTTCCTGAAGTACCTAGAACCTGGTAGTCCAGTAGTAGATGTATACATTGATGGTGTCATTTTCCCCCACACCTTCATTAATATTGGGGCTTCCATCAATGTGATGACCAGGGAAACCATGCTAAAACTCAACCTCCAAGGAGCTTTGAGAAAGACCACCATAGGTCTTCAACTTGAAGATATATCCACAGTAGCTCCAGAAGGAATTGTTGAGGATGCTATGGTCGCAATTAACTCTTGGGATTGTCCCACCAAATTCCTGGTACTTCAGAAAAAAGCCAAGTTTAATGGATATCCTCTCATTTTTGGAAGACCTTGGTTAGCCACTACTGATGCTTATTTCAGTTGTAGGATCAGAAACATGACCATCAATAATGAGCCCTTGTCCAAGAAACTCGTATTATATCCTCCTTCCTAGCCTTCTATTCACTATCACCTACCTTTATGTTTGGAGGATGAAGAAGAAGATGAAGTGTACCACAACACACCCTACCCCATTTGTACCATAGATATTGTTCTTAAAGGGGGGCAACTTGATGAGGATGACCTCTTTGAACACATCCTTCAAATCCAACCCCCCACTTCCATTCCACTCGATGACCTATTAAGATAATTTGAAAGAAACCCTTGATTGAGTTGTGCTTAGTTGACTAAACCTCTGAACCTACCAAGGTTGTAGAACTTGGCCCATCTAGATCCATGAAGATCAGCTCATCTCTCTCATCCAAATATGAAGAGAAAGTGTGCCATCTGTTGAGGGAAACCTTATATGCTTTTTCTTGGGATTACAAGGACATGAAAGGGGTGCATCCCTCAGTGTGCACACATCATATTTATATTAAATAGGGGTGCAAGCATGTGCACCAACCCCAAAAGAGGATGAACCCAACCTTGAAGGACATAGTAAAGGATGAACTACAAAAGTTTTTGGGTGCAGGGTTCATCCACCCCATATCAGATATTGAATTGGTGTCTCATATTTTCCTAGTCCTAAAGAAAAATTGGAAGTGGTGAATCTGTGTTGACTACTGAGAATTAAACAAAGCCACTAAGAAATACCATTTCCCTTTCCCTTTCACTGATCAAGTCTTGGATGGTCTTGTAGGAAAGAAGTGGTTCTCTTTCCTGGATGGATTCAGTTGGTATAACCAGATTCAGATCAGCCTTGAATACCAAGACACTACCACGTTCACATGTCTTTGGGGAACCTTCGCTTCTAGAGTCCTTCATTTTGGCCTCTACATTGCCCCAGGCCACTTTCCAAAGAGTAGTCTTGAGTATTTTTTCCGAACTTGTCCACAATTTTGGGAGATCTATGTGAACGATTTCACTCCCACTGGGTATGATTTCCAGGAGGCTTTCTCCAACCTGGGTAAGCTTCTAAGAAAATGCATTGAAATGCATCTCACTTTGAGCCCTGAAAATGTGAATTTTTGAAAAAGGCATGGATTGTCCTAGGCCACTCCATATCTTAGGCAAAGATACAGGTAGAACCAAAAGAAACCGTCATTATAGAAAGGGTGCATATTCCTCATAAGCAGAGAGATGTTAGGAGTTTCTTAGTCTTGGCTGGCTACTATAAGAGGTGTTAGTGTCAGTATTTACATCCTGCCATTAGTGAGAAAAAATCCTCTTTTCATATCATTTTAGGATTCCCACTGAGAAATTTTTTATCATTCCACTAGTTCATGCAAAAAATTATTCATTGATCATAGCCCCAGTCCAAAAACATCACTCTTCCTCAAATTTGATTACTTGTTGGTATAGTTTCATACCTTTCTGACTATACACTATTCATAAATTCAAAATCATCATGTCATTACATCAGTTATGAGGTCAATTTCATGATGCCATCACATTAGTGATGTCATCATGAAATCCATTCTTTCAAGGTTTCATTAGGTCTTTCGGGGTTTTTCAAGGTCTCATTAGGGTTTTATGGTTTTTTTCCAAGGTCCAATAAACACACCATTTCCATTGCTTAAATCCAAAAAAATAATATAATGAACAAAATAACATATCTTTACCATGTAAATATTATTTGCAAAGATGTAATTCAGATTCCAAAGTTTTGATTTTCATCCTAAAATGTAATTTTTATTCCAAAAAGATGTAACTTTTATTTTTATTTTGTAATTTTATGTCATTTAATATGTAATAATTACAAGGTTCCTAAGATGGAAACTCAGATTTCCACATGCCAACAAATAAAATATCAAAGTGCAAAGAGTTCCTAGTCCATCAAAATGATCAATTATCGAAGGAAAGAAATCAAAGTGAAAGGGTTTAATTGTGAAGTTTAAAGGTGAATTTGAACATATCAAAGTGGGTTCCAAAAGCATAAAAATAAATATTCACCAAGTATAAAATACCTCAAGACATCGAATCCATCCTCATTTGTCTCTTATAGCATTGAGCAACCATCTCCATAACACGATTTTCAAACTTAGAGAGCGAAATTGGAAGAAAAGTGGCAGCACTGTGTTCCTGGACTAGCCGCGATGCGCATAGCCTTCATGCATTGCACATAGCCTTTAGGCATTATGCATAGCCTTCAGGTGTTGCACATAGCCTTCAGGCACTGTGCTCCTGGCAGAGGAGGCGCTGCGCTCCTCCCACAGGGGTTGCACACCTACCTGACTTACTCAGCAAGCTCCAAAACAAAGTGTCAGCGCTCTAAACGTTCAACATTATTTTCCTTCGCCCTCCAGAAAGTAAGTAACACCTAATTGCTATCTTCTAGCATTCCTAAAGTCAAATTTTTATGGTGTTTGAATGTTCTATAGAAAATTTGGTGTATTCTTTGTTATAAACCCTAGTTCCATTCTTAATTTTCAATTACACTTCCTAAGACTTCCACTACCCTTCCCACATTCCAATTAGCTTTTCCCAACCCCTATTTCACTATATCCCTTTCCCCAAAGCCCTTTATCCCCTAAAACCTAAGACCTAGGTATGTCAATTTCCTAGGCACCCAAATCCTGATACCTTTAATAAAATTCATATTCCCAAATCCCACAACATTTATACTCCTTGTCACCTCCCTCAATTTAATAATCCTTTCGCCCATCTCCCTAATTTTTTCCATCCTATTCCCCACTCCCAAAACCTACATTTCACTCCTAATTCATCTTCCTAGGGTTTCTAGCCAAGACATTATGGAAGAAGAAAACAAAAAATTTAGTGAGGAAGAAGAAAGGGAAGAGAGGAGGCCACACAAAGGAGGGAGGATCCTTAGACGTGAACCTAAAAACACCAAAGAACTCATGGCATCTCCCATGGCTATGAAAATTTTTAAGTAACTCTTGCTGGTTTCAATTTCGCAGTATCCACAACCATCATAACAGCTCCCACTGGAATTCCAAATGTTAGTGAAAAGTAGTACAAGGCAAAAGACTTGGAAAATCGTTGCTATGAGCCATACATCAAGCCAAGGTACAATAATGAAGGGAAGAGGGTCTTTCCTTTCTCTTACCTCCTGGAAAGGTATTCACCCATGATGAAAATCACCATGAAGGACTTTTCTTGTGAAGGAAGGTTCTCTAGACTCTACACCTACCATATCCAGTTATTAATGCACTTCACAAGGGTCAAAATGCTCAACATAACTTATTATCTCTTCAGGAACATTGAAAAAATGGCATACATGTTTCAAAATAGAGATTATGATCACTAGATGAAAATTCTTTTTCACCACTCTCTCATCAAGAGCATTGTCCTCCATCACCTCGATCAATTGAATATCTCATCGGACACTTTCATAGTTAATGACATCTCTACTTCTCCACTAATTCAACATGGTCAAGCTATGCCTCCACCATCTCATCCTTCCACATCCATTCCTCCATCTCAGCCCACAGTATCTACTTCTTCATCAGCTCAAACTACTTCACCCATTTCATCACAATTTCACACTCAGATTGGATCATCTAGCATAGGTAAGATCAGTGAGCTTCAAAAGACCAAAGTGGTTGAGATAGAGACATTGGAAAAAACATATCAGAGAGGTCATAGGCAAGTGTTTGCTCCATATATTATGTAAGGGGCCTTGCCTTCTTCATCGACAAAGCAGGTAGACAAAGGAAAGCAAAAGATGACAGAGGCAGATATTCAGGAAGAGATTAGGCATGAGGAGGGAAATCTTCATGAGACAGAAATGGAGTTTGAACTTGTTGACTTGAATCAACAAGATGATTATGAGATCATTAGCACGGTCATCAAGGGAAAAAAGCCAAGATTAGAGAGCTAAAAACTAATATTCATATATCGAAGTTTGTCATTACCTTTCTTGAGTAGGAGAACCAACAGCTAAAGACCAAACACTTCATTGATGAAGTGAAATTCATCAAAGCTCAAAGAGAGGCTAAAAAAGCTAAAGTCTTGGTTGAAGAGACACTAGAAAAATATGGTGAAACCAATGAGGCAGAAGAAAAAGTGCCAATAAAAATACCGAGGACTAGAGGGTTGAAAAGAGCTCTAAAACTAGAGAGGCAAAAGGAGGCTGAGCTTGCTAATCAACTCACTTTGAATGAATAGTTTTCCATGATTTTCAATGAGAACCGAGAGCAATGGCTTGATAGGGCCAACCATCATCTTGATAAGCTCTTGGAGAAAGATAACAAAGATAATGACATATTGAGAAAGAGGGCCAAGCATTATGCCAAGAGAAATAAAATTGCAAGGTCAACACTTAAGGAAGCCAATGCAAAATTTGAAACCCTAACCATGAAAGAAGAGAAAAGAAGTTTGGATATCCTTGTTGAAGCCTCACTCCATGCCTAACTCATCATCATCCACCAATAAAATTTTCTTGGCAATTTTTGATACACTTTCACAAATTTTTGAAGTTTTTGTACATTCCTGGACAGTCATGTGGCAATTGAATTGTCAGGAGCGCAACGCCCTAGGAGCTGCACTTTTTTTTGATGCATATTTTGATCAAAAGGAGACCTCCATTAGGTTTAGAGCAAGGAAAGCATGCATGTTAACCACTTTTCTAGCCTTGTTTGGTCAAACTGGTAGGTGAAAAAGTGAAAAAACACTCAGAAAATCATAGTTCTGGCTCCTTTTTCATCTTCGCACTGCGCTCCTAAGAAGCCTTGGGATAATCACTTTTTTGGAGGTCAAGTCAAGTCAACTCTACAAACCAAGCACATATCTAGAAAGTAGATTGGATAATATTTCCAATGAGCTATCACGACCTCAGTTTGGACACCTGCAACCCATCCAAAAATCAGTTGCAAGATAGAGGGTTTTCCTGACACTGCCACTGTGCACCTGACACTTGCACTGTGCTCCTAAACAGTGTCTAATTTTTCTAAGTTTTCTCTGCAATTTTGATTTTCTCCTTGAGAAATCATGTTTTTACTTATGTAATTGATGAAATTAAATGTAAATATGGTGTTTTTACTCTTACCTAGGGTAAATACATTACGTGAAAAGTTTTGATGACACGTAATGAATCAGTTTGCAAACAGTGAGGGATGAGTCAGTTTTACCTCCCTACACTCTATGTATTCAGCTCATTTTTTGGTGGAACTGCTCCTCCTCTCATGGATTCGACCCCTGAGGTTGGGAGAGGTTGTTTGAGGTCAATATCATGTAATTTTTTACTCATTTCATAGGTTGGATGTTGATGCATTGATCAGAGACTCTAATGTAATCATTTTTGGCAGGAACTTAATGAGAAGGTTGCAACTGTTTCTTTGGGATACTTGTGGTATAGAAATTTAGCATTGTTCTTATTATGTCTCATTATGTATTAATGTTTTGTTTCATGATCCATTTCATTTCTATGATATGATGGATTTCAAGTTGATAAGAAAAAATCATCTCTCAAGCTCTGCCTTTGGGAAAACCTTCATAGTTTGTTCATCTTCTTCAATTTAGAAATAATTCATGCTTAGCCTTTCTCTTTCTAGCTCCTCACCTATGTGATCCATCCCACTCAAGAAACCATAAAGTTTTAGGTTTTCTATCTACCTTACCCCATTGAATCTTTACAACCCTAGTCATATTTTCTTTGACCTAACCTCTTTGACCTAGTTCACTCATCTAGCAACCCCAATTCAAACACAGACCCCTGTACTTATACCTAGCATAAAACTCTAAATCATCCAGCCCTCTTGGCTTTGAAATTTTGGAGAGATCCCTATCTAGTTTGGTAGGTTTAGCCACCAAGTTAAAAGATTGGTCTGTGGTTACCTCTGTTGGGATTTCTTCTTCAGCCTTAGAGATTTAGCGGAGTGATAATAGCAGGTTCATCAATGATTTTAGCAAAGTGGCTTCCCCAATATTTGGATTGCTGGCCAAGGATTATAAATTTTGTTGGTAAATTATTTTTTAAGAGGATGTTGATATCATCAAAGAAAAATTTACCACTTCCCCTATACTTCAAGGTTCCAATTGGATTCTGCCATTTCATATCCATATTGATGCATCAGGCAAAGTTGTGGGGGAATCCTTGGGAAAATTGGATGATAAATTACCCTATGTCATTTATTTCATCAAAAAAAACTATCTAAGGTTGAACTGAACTACACTGTCACCAAAAAGGAACTTCTAGTTGTTTTTCATTCCTTGAGTAAGTTCAAACATTATATTATTGGGTATCAAATGTTTGGGCATACTGACCATGTAGCAATTAAATACTTAATGAAAAAACATGATGTCAATGCTAGAACTACTAGATGGTTATTGCTGTTGCAACAGTTTGATTTGACCATTTTTGATAAGCCTAGAAAAGAGAATGTTGTTGCATATTTCTTTTCAAGACTCACTTTTCCCGCAGATGAGGAAGGGATGGTTGATGATTAGCTTATATATGAACATTTATTTTTTATCTTAGTACTCTCTCCTTTGTTTTCTCACATAGAAAACCACTCGGTTGCTGAGAGGTTTCCTCCAAACCTTTCATCCAAAGAAAAGAGAAGGATTGTAAGAAAGAGTGCCCCTTTCACTTGGATTGGTGGCAATCTTTTCAAATTGGGACCGGATCAAATCCTCAGGAGATGTTTCGGGGAGGAGGAGGTCTTTGAAATCCTCTAAGCATGTCATGACGGGCCCTGTGGGGGTCATTTTTCTGCTAAGAGGACGTCCTTCAAAGCCTTTCATGCTGGCTACTATTGGCCTACTCTCCATTAGTATGCAAAGAGATACACTAGTAGATGTGATCAATGTCAAAGGATGGGGAAACCTACACCAAGGGATGAAATGCCTCTACAACCTCAGGTGGACCCAGAGCCATTTCACAAGTGGGGCATGGAATTCATTAGACTCATTGATCCACATCCCGGGCAGAAGAGATACATCATAGTGTACATTTATTATTTGACCAATTGGGTTGAGACAAGAGTTGTCAAGGCAACAATAGAAGTGGTTGAATTTCTGAGAGAGAATGTGTTGGACAAGTTTGGGTATCCTAGGGAGGTATTCACCAATTAGGGGGCTCAATTTACATCTCATCTTATTGAGAACCTCATGAGGTAGCACAAAATCAAGCACAAGACTTCTCCTGTCTATCATCCTCAAGAAAATGGGCAAGTGGAAGTGACAAATAGATCATTAGAGAACATCCTTACCAAATTTTTGAGCAACAGTAGAAGATATTGGGCAGACATATTAGTGGAGGCCACTTGGGCTTGCAACACCACCTGGAAGGCACTGCATAGTGTTTACTCCATATGATCTAGTTTATGGGAAGAAATATTTTCTTTTCATTGCATTTGAGTATAACACCTTTAGAATGGAAGATCAATTAGATTTGGACATCATAAAGGCACAACAAGAAATATCACTTCAGCTGAATGGTCTAGATGAATTTATATTGCAGGCCCTCCTTCATAAAGAAGTAATCTAGCTACATAGGAAAATTTGGCATGACAAGCACATCAAAGATAATATTTAAGGAACAAGATTGGGATTTTCTCTATGAATCCAGATTCAAGGACTTCAAGGTAAATTTAATGACAAGATGGCTATGACCCTATCAAGTAGAGAAATGACATGACAATGGGGTTGTTCAAATCATAACGATAGATGAGGAGGGGATCCCTCTTCTTTTCAATGGTTATAGGCTAAAAATGTACAAAAGGCCCATGTCCAAGGAAGAATTCAACAACACAATCAACAGAGAGGTGAATGTAATTAGAAGCCTCATAGTTTCCAGTCCCTCACCTTCCTGGGAAATAATGAAAAAAAGATAAAAAATAAATAGGCCTAGGTGAAAATATTTCTCAGGCATCCAAGGCCAACTCTAGGGTTGAAAACCTCCATGAAGCAATCCTGGAGAAAAAGAAAAAATAGAGAAATAAAAGATCCTTTGCTGAAAACCTCTTGGAGGCACCTAAGGCAGGCTTGTAGGTTGAAAATCTCTGCTGAGGTAGCCTACCTTCCTTAAAAAAGATGAGAAAAAGAATAGAGAAATACAAAAAAAATCAAAAGAATAAAATGGCATCAAGGCACTAACATGTTTCTATTTTACGGGTTGTTAAACAGGGATAATATGGAAAAGGGAGCAACATTATTCCATCTCTCTGTCTCTCCTCTACCTACTCAGTCCACATCCAACCCCATCACTCATTACTCCAACAATTTATACCACTAGGTGAGCAAAAATTTCATATCTTCTCCTCTCTGCAATGCTACAAGATGTCCTAGGTAGCTACAGGAAATCTAGGTAGTCTTGAAAATCTATAGGAAGGAAGCTTGAAGCTATATGCACTCACCCAAAGCTCTCTGACCATAGAAAAGGCATGAAAATTGTTACCCCACATATGCCTACCATCCCTAACTGTTAGGTTCCTATATTACTAGTGTAGTCCCTTACTATTTTAGTGTAGCCCCCCTTATTGTTATTGTTGCACCCCTGTAACCCCCCATATTGTTATTATTGTGCCCTTACATTATTATTGTTAGGTCGGCTAGGATTATTTTGTGACCACATGGACTCCTATGTATAGAAAGGAGGTTTTGTCATTTGTATCATCCAATAATTGTTCATTTATGTAATGTAAAGGATGTTTCCCCTTCAAAGTGGCTTATTTCTAAGGCATTGATCTCTCTTTTCTTATATTTTTGGAGCTGGTTTCATAACATTTGGTATCAGAGCTTTAGATTATAGGGTTTCGCTGCTCCAAAAAGGTCATCATGGTATTTTCTCTAGAAATTTTTTTTCTACGAAGGTTCAGATGCTGAAATTTTTACAGAGTGAAGCAGAAATCCTGAGGAAAGTCATGTCAAAATTTCATATCTTGGTTCGTAATATTTTCGTAGATATGATCTATGGAAGTAAGGGTTTTTCAGGCTCCTGAATTTCACCTAAACAGGTCATCATGGCATGTTCTCTATAAAAATTTTCTATGAAGGTTCATAAATTGAAATTTTTATAGAGCGAAGCCAAAATCCTAAGGAACATCGTGTAAACATTTTAGATCTTGGTTCACAATATTTTCGGAGATATGATCTGTGGAAGTTAGGGTTTTTTCAGGCTCCCGAATTTCATCACAAAGAGGTGACCGTGGGAAAATCATCATAACTCTCTCTCTAGGCATCGAATTGGAATTTTGTAAAAAGAGGTTGTAAGTACACAAAATATAGTTTCCTGCATATCAATTTCAAAGCCAAAGGAGGAAACAGTGACACGTGGCACGCCGTACAAGTTCGCTCCACTCAACCAGTCCATAATTAGGTCGGTGTGGGATATTGGGCATAACTTTTCCTTGAAAAATCCAAATCAGGTTAGACCTATGGCATTCGAAAGAATATTCAGATGGCTACTGCATGATAGAATTTTAGATATTGAAGATCCTAAATCACAGAGATAATTTAGTTTCAATATCGAGCTCCTCAAAAGCAAGAAAAAGGTGTGTATTTGTCTTTAAAATTGCATAACGTTTGTTTGAAAAAGAAGTTTGAAGTGATTACAAGGGCATATTGAAGAATTTTTCATCAGTATTGGGTTCTATAATGCCTCCAAAAAATTATTCCATACCCATTAAACCCTAAAAAAATTATACTATGACGCATGAAGAGGAAGAATTGCAATATGAAATATCAAAATTACGATACCCAGTGCAACAAATTTCGATCTTACAAAGAGAATCAAAGATGACATAAATGGTTTAAAAGAAAAAATGAAGGCCAAGTTGGATGGTTTGAAGGATCAAATGAAAGATAATATGGATAATGAAGTAGTGGAGATCACATCGATCATCAACAACAAGTTCTCCAACTCTTAAAGGATAACCTAAATTTGGTGCATAATCCAATGAAACAAGAGAAAGATAAGCATCACAATGAAAGAAGCTCTCAAGCAGTCATAGAAACAAGAACTAGACAAGTACAAAATAGATCAATTTCAAAGTATCTCATAAAGTTGAATAACTTTCCCGTTGAAGATTCCACATGGAAGGATGAAAATTTTATACAAAATCATGAAGAAATAATCAAGGGTTGAGGACAACACTTGTTTGAAGGAGAGGGGCAGGTTAGGCTCCTATATTACTAGTGTAGTCCCTTATTATGTTAATGTATCCCTTGTTATTGTTATTTTTTTACCCCTGTAACCCCCCATATTGTTATTATTGTGCCCTTACATTATTATTGTTAGGTCGGCTGTAATATTCCTAAATTTTATCTTTTAGCTAAATGGAATATTATGGATCATTTTGTCAAAAGGTAGGTGAATAAATGGGTGGGGAGGCCCATACATCTCCTTAGTAGCAATAAAAACACTTCAAGTGTGAAATGAGACCTTCTAAGAAGCTAAATAAATCACCTTTGAGAATGAACAGGGGTTGGTTCATGTTGAACAGATCAACTTTGACCAAGTCAACAACGGTGTTATGGAGGAGTGGACATTAAATGAGAAATAACACAGTTCTGGAGGGAGATGGATTGCATGGAGGAAATGACCTAATTGAGTGGGGCCAAGGGCAAGGAAGCTCATAATCTATATAAGGAAAAGGATGGCAGCCATATGGGTTTGTGTTTTGGGATTATTATTTTGTATGTGGTCTATTTAGACTTCTTGCATTCTTTAGCTGTTTAGTTGAGATTGTTGTGATGTTTAACACCGGGTATTCCCGAGTGTGAATCCCACCTCTTCCATTGAGATACCTCTTCGAAGACTATTTCATTTCATTTCCACATTTAGGTTTCAGACCAAGATACAAATTTTTTCATCAGTGCATTTTCTGCTAGTTATTGTGCTGTGTCACACGGTGTAGCAGTGGAGGAGTAGATCGGGTGTCTTCAGAGCTAGTTTTGTAGTGGAGGAAGGTTTCCATACATTGGAAGGCCTGTGAAGAAGCCCCTTGAGATTTATTGACACATTTAGCAGTAGGCTAAGGATCATTTATCCCCTACAGCGTAGTTTCAGCCCAAATCTACATTATTTTAGGGAGGAGTTGCAGGGGTAGTTGTAGTGGTTGTTTTGAGAGGCGATTTCTTCAGTGGAAGAGCCATTCTTTCATCTGAAGGATCTATTGGAGCAGATCTGTAGTTCTCTACATCAGCTTTAGCCATATCATTTCATTTCAGTTGTTACAACATATCTTCAGGCCTAGGGCTACATCTTACATTAGCACATTATATGCATTTTTCGGAAACCCTCTTGGGTTGCCTTGGAAAGCTGATCTAGTGCCTAAATCTATATGTTTAGATTCTATTGGGGCCTATATCAGTATTTTTACATCATTGTATCATCTCTAACTATATTTATACCCAATATTACTGTGTTGTAGTAGCTCTCCGGCATTTTTTATTGCATCATCATCTCACTTTTGAGAGTGTTTATGTATTGGAGCCTTGTGTGATCACATTCTATGATTGGTGCCTCATTGTTTTGTACTTATTTTCTGCATATATGATCAATATTATGGCCTTATATTGGTCTCATGGTTTCATGTGTTAAATATTTGTTGTTGCTTTCATTTTATGAGCTATATTGTTGCTTTCCCCATTTGGGAATATTACAGTGGTATCAGAGCATAGTCTTGGCTCAACCTATGCATTCAGATAATATGTCACCATAAGGAGAAGCTTATCACAAGGAGAGGAGATGTACAAACAAAAAAAAGACATGACTCCATTATTTGGAGGAAGAAAGGAAGAGAGGCTCTCAAAGCTTCTTTTTCAAACTATGAAAATCATTCATGAAGATATCAAGAAGATGAGAAGGGAGATGTACAAAGAATCTCCAAAGGGGTTTTTATATAAAAAAATCCCTATATTTTTGCATTATGGGTGTGAGCATGCAGCCACACATTATGATTCACGGTGTAGTCTTATGCCCAGATTTATTGTAAGAGAGATGGAGGGAGAAGATGTGCCAAACAAGGAGACTCTTGGTGATTATTTGAAAGAGTGTGAATCTCAATCTAAGAGGTTCGAAGATCACCTAAAATTCCAAGGGTTTTGCAAGATCAAGGAGGGAAGAGGCACAAGGAGAAAGCATCATGATGTGGGTAGATTCTTTCTATCTACTTTTGAAGGTTCGCCTAAATGTTCAACCATGATCCGTATGTTTAGATTATATTGGGGTCTATATCAGTATTTTTACATCACTGTATCATATCCAACTATAGTTATACCCAATATGACTACGTTTTAGAAGCTCTCCGACATTTTGTATTGCAGCATCATCTCAAATTTTAGAGTGCTTATGTATTGGAGGCTTGTGTGATCACATTCTATGATTGGTGCCTCATTTTTTTATACTTATTTGCTGCATATATGATCAATATTATGGCTTTATATTGGTCTCATGGTTTCATGTGTTAAATACTTGTTGTTCCTTTCATTTTATGAGCTATATTGTTGCTTTTCCCATTTTGGAATATTATATCGGCTAGGATTATATTGTGACCCCATGGACTCCTATATATAGAAAGAAGGTTTTATCATTTGTATCATTCAAGAATTGCTCATTTATGTAATGTAAAGGATGTTTCCCCCTCGAAGTGGCTTATTTCTAAGGCATTGATCTCCATTTTCTTTTATTTTTGGATCCGGTTTCATAACACTAACCATCATTTCATCCCATGCATGAAAATTTCCTTGCCTAAGCCTCTATTCTGCCACTGTGATACAACTTCTTTTAACACACACATAGGGCATCTTATTTTATGTTTTTAATAAACCACACCACTAAACCAACACCCTAATACCACCCCCAACATTCCCACATCCTTTTCTCACCCCCTCATGGAAATTTCAGCTCTAGATATGTAACAAAGGGATTGCTACAAGAAGATGATCAATTCATGTAGCACACTTTTGCATGCACCAGAAACTTTCTACCACAATCTAGCACATCAAGAGCAGTGGAAGTGTTAACTCCTTGTAATTTGTAAGATTTGCAAGAATAAGTAGCATGGAACAACATCAAACCACTTTGGATTCTAGGACCTAGCCTTCCTGGGCTCAGAGAGGGCTCTCTCTATATTTATGATTAACTAATTTAGCTTTATGATTATATTTTCGGATTTTAGGCTAGTTATAAAGATTGGAGTTATTTGTTTGATTGTTTGGTTCGATAGATAGAAGGTGGTAAGCTTAATCCATTGGGCTATGGAGTCATAAAAGGGTTGAGTTGTACATCAAATTTTCAAGGGTTTTCACATGGCAAGCTAACTATGCAAAATGGATCATAGTGGCAATGTGAATATGAGATGGTAGTGAGTTCATTAAAGCCAAAGAGTAGTTAAGAATTCTTTAACTATACCTCAACATAAATGTAGAGCAGGCAGTATCTGAATTTTGCATTTAGGTCTTTAGAGGAAAACATTTAAGATAACATTTCAGTGGAGGTAAAGAGCAGTTAAAAATTATTTAACCCAACTTCACAAGAAAAACCTCAAGGTAGCAGTTTTAGCAAAACTAAAGAGAAGTTAAGAATTATTTAGTTAAACTTCAAAAGAAAAACTTAAGATAATAGTTTGGTAAAACTAAAGAGCAAATAAGAATTCTTTAGTTATACTTGCGGAGGAAAGCATTGAGATAACAGTAACAGACAGAATTAAGGTGCTCATGCAACATATCTTAATCTAATATTTCTGTTATGCTATCAGGGAGATTGATGTACAGTATGGAAAAACAAAGGGAAAACATTAACATAAAATGGATAACATCACCATTAAAATAGCTCAAGGATCCTGTGAACGTGCTTGTATTATTGATGTCCACCTCAAAAATAGTTACAGTGCTCCAATACAATAATCTTCACAACTCAGAGTCTAAACAAATTCCAACCCTTGATAATGAAAACACATGCAGTATTTAACTACAACTGGGGTGGTTGCCCTAATCTAGGGTGACAGACTGCATTTACTACAGAGTAAATGAAAATTTGAAAATTGTGACCATGCAAGGCCCAAGCCAAAAATGCATCTAACAAACCTACTATAATAATAACTTTAAAATTAACTCCTGACCTAACTTTAAAATATCTTCGACCAACTGCCTGCAAAATTAACTTTTATAATAACTTCTGAACTGATGCTAAAATATCTCTGACTGTAATATTAACTTTGGTAGCTTTCATTAAATCAAAAATAAGCCAGAGGTGGCCAACATGGTTGTGAAGAGGCAAATTCTGAGTGGCCTTGACATCTGGCTTTGTCTCCCTCGTTGATTTGTTCTTTGATTTGTCTTTTAACTTTAACTTGTCTTTATCTGTATATATTTTTACTATATTTGTTGTCACTTGTAATTTATTATTTTACCTCTTTATATGCCTTTTCCTTAACTCTATCCTTTAACTGTGTATTTCATCTGTTTTCATCTTTACCCTGACTACTCATTTTCCTGCTTTTATTTATTCTTCTACTCATAATCCTCTAGTGAATAAGGCCTTTTAAACTGAAATCCAGAGATTTTGGATTTAAAAAATTCTTTGGACCTAGTATCGCAAGTTGTTAACCCCATCTTTTGATATGTATATCACCTGCAAAAATCAAAACAATTATTAACCTAAAACACAGTGTTCTACAGGGAAGTGATATGGCTTGAAGGAACTTGGGAAAATCTATGGAAGGAATCCAGACAGTGGAGTTTTTCAATTTCTACGTCTATCAATGGCCTTCCAGGTATTTTTAGAAACGTCGTAGGGGTTATCACAATGGTTCGAGATTTTACCACAATAGCACAGAGTTCATAATATTTAAAATGGTCAGTGGTTTCATCTTATGGCACGGAGGCGGTTTTACGGTTTATCGCATGGTGCAAGGATGGTTTGTGGTGTTAGTTTGATGGGATGCGATGGAGCATGGGGACAACACGTGGAAGATGGGAGGGGTTGCAAAACTACCCATTTCGCAACCCCCCGATGGTTCTAAACAACGGGTAGTTGGGGGGGTGAAAAGGATCTAGAGCCGTTGGATTAGGTGGTGGAGATCAGACGGTGTTCGAGCTTCGAATTGATAGTGGGTCATTTTGATAGGTGGGGTTGGGATTGAATGTAATGGAGGGTTTAAATATAAAGCAGGGCCCGGGGATATATTAAAGCGTAGGGGTAAATGAAATGAAGAGTGGGGGAATAAATGAAATGAAGGGAGGGGGGGAAAGTTTAAAGTAGAGGCGTTAATATGAATAAGAGTTGGGATTTTAACATAATAGGGGTCGAGTGGTTTTAATAAACATGGTTTATTTAAAGTGGGACCCAGTAGATTAAAATTTATTTAAAAAACAATGTAAAAGTGGGTTTTACATTGTTTTTAATGAAAACAAGGGGAATGAGTAAAGGGGAAGGGATATTAGTAATGGGAATGGGGTTTTAGCTGGGGAAAGGGGTTTAGGAAGGGGAAATGATCATATATTTATGGGTTTAGGGTTTGAAAATGGGATTTCAAAGCATGCGAGTGTCAAAAAAAAGTAAAATGAAAGGTAATGGAGAGGGTAAATGAAAAATAATGAAGGTGGTGAGATTTGGTTTTCCATCACACTTAATCAGAAAAATTTTCCTCTTTTAACTGAATAAAATGGCAGATGGAATTATTTGACCCCTTTGTCATGTAGGATCTCCTTTCCTTTCTGAAAATAAATGATAGTCATGGAATATATTTTCAGCATGAAAAATATAAGGAATAGGCAGTCATCTTGTGATACTGTAAAAATATAGGAGTCTAACAGTGGCTCCAACTGGGGATGGAAACTCCTTTAGGAGGTGTCAAGAACTTTGTAGACCAGTATCCTGATTTACTTGGGCTGATATGCACTCTGTAATCCTGATTTGTTGTAACTTTTGTGTCTGTAACCTTCAAAACTGAAATCCATGCTTACTGCATACTCAAGTTTGAAACACACTTGATCTTGACCCTGAATAGACAACCTGAAATTGAAAAATTTGAAACATACTCAAGTATTAAGAGCTCTGTTGCATACCTACCTACCCTAATCTAACTTGGAGGTATATATTCACTAAGTGAACTCCCTTCTCCAATGAAACTAATCAAGTAAATGACTACATGATTGATTTTTGTTCAGTCTTTTGAGTCTGCTGAAAAAACAAAAAGGCCATTCCCATCTTACCTGCCTTTGAAAAACAGTGCTCAAAATTTTCTTTAAACATTGCAACAAACCATTCCTGGCATAGCATAAGCCTTCTTTATATGTTTCTAAGAAACTAGTAAAAGGATCTTGGAACAATACCTGGCCCTGAGGATTTAAATAATAAGCTTCATCTAGGACTATTTCTTGTTCCACGTTGTCATGCTTGGGATTATTTTGAGAGAGAACCTCTACCCCTTCTTTATGATCATCTGACATGGCATCCTCATCATATACTACTATGTTTTCCTCAAACAAACCTGATATGCCTTGATTGAGTTGGATGAATTCTATTTGAAGGCCATTATTTTGATGAGGAGGAGCACTCTCTGGCAATAGGCATTCTTGAGAAGGTAACACAAAATCAATATCAATCTATTGTTTTGTTTCTTCATGAGGAAATTCTTTAGTACATAAATCAGCAGTAGAAAAATAGAAATAATTTCTTCATTATATAAAAATTTAGAGGCTGGTTGCATGCTTAGAATTTTATTGAATTCTTCTTTAGTTAAAGGAGGAGGCAGTCTTTATTTTCTTTGGATAGAGCCATAGTTGTTCTCTTTCTCTTGTGGAGACTAATCATAAGGTTGAATGTCCTCTTGAGCCTCACAAAAAAGAGCAGATGAATCATCATTTATCCCTTTAGAGAGATCTTGTGGATATTCTTTCATTTCCTGATTTCTTTCATTCTCAACCAAATTCTCTTGGTTGTCATGATAGTTAACTTGAGCATGAAATTCAAAAATTTCTTCTAATAGATCCTCAGGATGCCAATTTCCCAAATATTCATCAATATTTACAACGTATTGTATGAGATCTTCAGACTGATCATAATAATTTTCAGCTAATGATAAAGATGGAGAATTTTCTTTATAATGCTCATAAAACACCTAGTGAAATCTTTTAAAGAAAACAAACTACCAGGGTTCAGACCTTCATACAATTCCCTTGATTTCCCTTCTAATGTCACCATGAAAATATTCATGAGGCAATCTTCATGCCATTCAACTTTAAACCTCCATGAGTGTATATGAAATTTAATGAGATGTAACAATGCATCATTGACTTTCTCATCTTGAAAAACAGGAAAATTTATGACCCAATTTACCTAAGGCATATTTTGTGGGAATCCACGAATGTGATATTTGTTCATTGGAGCATACCTACGTTGTATCCTTGAATCCATATTGTCAATCAGTTAGAGAAAAGGGTCAATGTATCTTCACAACCAGTCTGGATTCTTCTACTAGTGGAGTTTTTAGGCCAACTGAAAACTGTGGAGTCGCCAGGTGGATGATTTCAACTTTCTTGAGGCCGGTTGTTGTCCACCATCAACAACCAGATACCAATCTTGGCTAATACTTGAATCATCTAATTTTTAGTGGGGTTTCTGAGTTCTAAATAAATATTAATATTTTTAAATAACTCAGTCCCTAGTATGGTCGCCATTATGTTAGCTCCAATGTAGTTTGTAAGATTGGCAAGAATAAGTAGCAGGGAACAACATCAAACCACTTTGGAGTCTAGGCCCTAGCCTTCCTGGGATCAGAGAGGGCTCTCTCTATATTTATGATTAACTAATTTAGCTTTATAATTATATTTTCTGATTTTAGACTAGTTATAAAGATTGGGGTTGTTTGATTGATTGTTTGGTTTGATAAATAGAAGGTGGGAAGCTTAATCCATTGGGATATGGAGTCATAAAAGGGTTGAGTTGTACATCAACTTTTCAAGGGTTTTCACAAAGCAAGCTAACTATGCAAAATGGATCATAGTGGCAGTGTGAATATGAGATGGTAGTGAGTTCAGTGAAGCTAAAGAGAAGTTAAAATTATTTAACTATACTTCA
The DNA here is from genome assembly GCA_034641835.2 of Pinus albicaulis. NCBI lineage: Eukaryota > Viridiplantae > Streptophyta > Pinopsida > Pinales > Pinaceae > Pinus > Pinus albicaulis. Next base: position 1,355,651,923 of record CM076570.1, read on the forward strand.
ACATAAATGCAGAGCAGATAGTCTCTTAATTCTGCATTCAGGTCTTTAGAGGAAAACATTTAAGATAACAGTTTAGTGGGGGTAAAGAGAAGTTAAGAATTCTTTAACCCAACTTCAAAAGAAAAACCTCAAGATAATAGTTTCAGTGAAACTAAAGAGAATTTAAGAATTCTTTAGTTAAAATTCAAAAGAAAACCTTAAGATAATGTTTTGGTAAAACTAAAGAGAAATTAAGAATTCTTTAGTTATACTTGCAGAGGAAAACATTGAGATAACAGTATAGACAGAATGAAGGTGCTCATGCAGCATATCTTAATATAAAATTTATGATCTGCTATCAGGGAGATTGATGTACAGTATGGAAAAACAAAGGGAAAAAATTAACATAAAAGGGATAAAATCACCATTAACATAGCTCAAGGATCCTATGAACGTCCTTGTATTATTGATGTCCAGCTCAAAAACAGTTACACTGCTCCAGTACAATAATCTTTGCAACTCAGAGTCTAAACAAAGTCCAACCCTTGATAATGAAAATACATGCAGTATTTAACTGCAACTAGGGTGGTTGCCCTAATCTAGTGTGATAGACTAAATTTACTAAAGAGTAAATGAAATTTTGAAAATTGTGACCATGCAAGGCCCAAGCCAAAAATATCTCTTACAAACCTACTGTAATAATAACTTTCAAATTAACTCCTTAGCTAACTTTAAAATATCTTTGACCAACTGCCTGCAAAATTAACTTTTATAATAACTTCTGAACTGATGCTAAAATATCTCTGACTATAATATTAACTTTTGTAGCTTTCATTAAATCAAAATTAAGTTGGAGTTGGCCAACATGGTTGTGAAGAGGCAAATGATGAGTGGCCTTGACATCTGGCTTTGTCTCCCTCGTTGATTTGTTCTCTGATTTTTCTTTTAACTTTAACCTATCTTTATCTGTATATCTTTTTACTTCCTTTGTTGTCACTTGTAATTTCTTCTTTTACCTATTTATCTGCCTTTTCCTTAACTGTGTCCTTTAACTATGTATTTCATGTGTTTTCATATTTACCCTGACTGCTCCTTTTCCTGCTTTTATTTATTCTTCTGCTCATAATCCTCTGGTGAATAAGGCCTTTTAAACTGAAATCCAGAGATTTTGGGTTTACAAAGTTCTTTGGAACTAGTATCACAAATTGTTTACCCCATCTTTTGATATGTAGATCACCTGCAAAAATCAAAACAATTATTAACTTAAAACACAGTTTTCTGCAGGGCAGCAATATGGGTTGAAGGAACTTGGGAAAATATGTGGAAGGAATATGGATAGTGGAGTTTTTTAAATTTCTGCACCTATCAATGGCCTTCCAAGTCTTTTTAGAAACATCACAGGGGTTATCACAATGGTTCAAGATTTTACCGCAATAGCACAGAGTTCATAATATTTCAAATGTTCAGTGGTTTCATCTTATGGCGTGGAGGTAGTTTTATAGTTTATCGCACGGTGCAAGGATGGTTTGTGGTTTTAGTTTGAGGGGATGCGATGGAGCATGGGGACGACATGTGGTGGATGGGAGGGGTTGCAAAACCACCCATTTCGCAACCCCCCGATGGTTCTAAACAACGGGTAGTTGGGGGCATGAAAAGGATTTGGAGCCGTTGGATTAGGTGGTGGAGATTGGATGGTGGTCGGGCGTCAGATTGATAGCGAGTCTTTTTGATAGGTGGGGTCAGGAGTAAATGTAGCAGAGGGTTTAAATATAAAGTAGGGACCAGGGATATATTAAAGCGGAGGGGTAAATGAAATGAAGAGCAGGGGAATAAATGAAGTGAAGGTTGCGGGGGGGAGTTTAAAGCGGAGGCATTAATATGAATAAGAGTCAGGATTCTAATATAACAGGGGTCGAGTGATTTTAATAAATAGGGTTTATTTAAAGTGGGACCGGTAGATTAAAATTTATTTAACAAACAATGTAAAAGTGGGTTTTACATTATTTTTAATGAAAACAAGGGGAATGAGTAAAGGTGAAGGGATATTAGTAATGGGAATGGGGTTTTAGCTGGGGAAAAGTGTTTAGGAAGGTGAAAAGATTATGTATATATGGGTTTAGGATTTAAAAATGGGATTTCAAAGCATGGGAGTGTCAAGAAAAGGTAAAATGAAAGGTAATGGAGAGGGTAAATGAAAAATAGTGAAGGCTGTGAGATTTTGTTTTCCATCACACTTAATCAGAAAAATTTTCCTCTTTTAACTGAATCAAATGGCAAATGGACTTATTTGACCCCTTTGTCACCCAGGATCTCCTTTCCTTTCTGAAAATGAATTATAGTCATGGAATATTATTTTCAACATGAAAAATATAAGGAATAGGCAGTCATCTTGTGATATTGTAAAAATACAGGAGTCTAACAGGAAGTATGTTGAAGATTTGATTGTGAAGATCACTAGGGGACTCCAAAAATGAAGCTACATTAGTAGCAGCAACTTTAGGTCTCCATGAGGTACCTGCGGAAGACACAAAAAATAAAAACACAATAAGCACCTCACTCAGAAAATAAAAACACAACAAATAAAAGGCATCCCTTGTGACTATTTTAGTGCTTCAGCTCTCTGCATCAAGGATCCTCCAACTCATTGGAAACTAGGTAAGGCTCAAGTATGACTCCCTCACCCTCCCTCTATGCATAAATTTACTAAATGAATAAATTCCTAGAAGAAAGGGATTAATAAGAAAAAAGGTGTCCAATTAACTTGTCCACCCTCAACAGTTGAAGTAAAAAGTTGGTGGAGTTGCATGGCACTTGGAGATGTCACATTAGTCAAGGAGAGATAACAGAAAGTGGGAGCTGATTATGAGGTAGGAGGAAATGATAGGCTCGAGTGGGACCAACGGTCCAAATATGGAAACCTTGTGTGAGGGACGCATCACCACTACACTCCAAGCCCACTCAAATTAGCATAAAAAGTACTTTGGCTCATTTCCCCTCACACTTATGCTCATTTTGAGAACAGTTAGCCAAAGGAAAAAGTCAGGAGACCACTAAGGAGTTTCGATCACTGGTCGATTGTGCATGCTAGAAGTGCTACAAGAACCCCTACAACTGCTACAGGAAGCTTTCAGGGAGGCCACAAAGTGTTGAGAAGGGGCATGCAAGCCACCACCACTGTAAATTAGCACAACAACACCACACTTCAAGTCAAAAACTTCAAATTATAGAGGTAAGTGGCCATCACCCTATCAAATTCAAAATAATTCTTCGTGGAAGTTTGCATATAGTAGAGCCATAATTAAGAAAATCGAAGAGTGTATAAGGAGGTAGGGGATAAGAAAAAAAACATTTTGAAAATTTGAGATTCTTAAGGTCCCATATCACTAGTGATATTTGACATCAATCCACAAAAGCACACCTATCAAACACGATCAAAAGATGGGGGGAGTTTGCAATAGGATAGAACCCATAGACATAAAGAGAATTAGATTGCATCCTATTGTTGTAGACATCTTCAGAAATCACCAATGGCTGGGGTTATTTGAGATCCTCAAAGGATACGATGATGATGTGGCTCGATATTTTGCAATGGATTTTCACTCTCAAGCAGATAACAATGCCACCACAATGATAAGAGGGCTATCAATAACTATCACCCCTGAGCTGATCAGGAGAGTAACCACCTTACCGCTAGGGATCAAATGGAATAGAGAGGATAGGGTATCTAGTGCTACTGCCAAGAAGAGTTTCTTTCTACCCAATCAGGAGCACATTGAAGATGATAATGGGATAATAAAGGAGATTTTGCCTTACCCATGGGATGAGTTTGCCTACCACATCATGAAGTACATCTCTTGTGAGCACAGACTAAGTGTAGTTTATGGATATCATTCTAGGTTGTTTCATGAGATGAGATTCAAATAGGATCTACCTTTGGATCATAGGTTGAACATACCATATTTTCTTCTTCACTCCATCATATATAGGAGACAAAGGGTTAGGGAAGGGAAACACTAACACCTGTCCCATCATGGCTTGATAAAAATTATAGTAGAAGAAGCTTTAAACAAGCTCATAAATCCTGTAATGTGGTCCAATTTCATTGACATGAACGGAGAAGCTCTAATAGGGAAATAGACCATCACCCCTAGAGAGACCCCTGCCTCTAGCCTTGGAGATAGGGACACTAAAATAGGGGAGGGAGAGACTATGAGGATAGAAGAAGAAGAGGATATGGAAATATAGGAAGGAAACATAGAAGATATAGAAACAAAGAGAAAAATTGAAGAAAAGGAGGAAGAAAAGTAGGAAGAAAAAGAAGAAGAAAATATAAAAGAGGAGGAGGCTTTGAGGCCCAAGACAACCATTGATATCTCCCCTCATCAAACTAGTCTTTCACCAGGTAACACTACGAGGGAAGTGGCTTCCACTTTAGCCACTTTAAGCACCCATATAAAACCCAAAATAAATAGGCAAACTCCCATGTATTTCAAGACAAGGAAAAACACCAGGGTGAGACAAGGGAGGCCTCAAAATCCAACAAAGAGCCCCATCACCATTGATCAGTCACCTAACAAGAGGGAAGAAATAAGGTCAAAATAAGGGAATATTCAAGAATTCACTTCCCCTAAGACAACATCCAAGACACCCATGACATATGCAAGAAGGAAATCCTCTAGATTAGCATCCCTAAAAAAATCACAACTGCCCACAGACCTCCAAGGAGGAGAAAAAAAGGTGCTATCGGAATAATAGGGTGAGATATAGGAAAAACAGGGTATGCAACATGAAAGCCAGAAATTGCTACAGGAAGGGCAGGATGTCCAAGGGGAGGAACACAAGGCACCACTGGAAGGGAAGAGTGCCAAAATTCAGGAACGAAAGGAAAAAATAGAAGGGCAGAGTGCCCAAGTTGAGAAACAAGAGATAAAGTGGGAGGCACAAATTGTAGGACAACATCCACAAGTAGAAGCAACCTCTCCAAAAATTGTCTAGAAAGACATCACAAAATTCCAATAGCCTGCCCCATAACCCAATATAATCTCTTATTATAAGTTCATTGGAGGGAGGTTGATCCCTATGAAGCTCTCCATTCCCCTGTTTTATGAGCTAGAAAGATGAAGGGGACACACCCACAAGTGGATGCAAATTGAAAAATTTAGAAATGTTGAAGATGTGGGTAATGGAGGAAAAAATCAGCGAGATGGGGAGCGACCTAGATGATGTCAAACTTAGCGAGGCAGTATTGAAGTAACAACTGTAGGAGGCACAAGTAGAGAATATGAGACTGAATGGGAAATTGCAACAAAAAGACAAACAAATTTTCACTATGGTAGACCTTTGCATGGAGGCAATGCAATATAGGCACCCTTCAAATTATTATGCCATCTATTTGAAAGAGTAATGGTTACAGTTTAAAATAAAAACCTTAGCACAATATGGTTCATTTCCCTTTCAAAACTATAGGAAATTTATCGATTTCTGCAGTCAGTCTAGTATAGAAGAGAGGGCCAAGCTGGAAGAGTTCTACATGCACAACCTTATTCTAACTGATATGAACATTTGGGACCCAAATTATAGGTTGGGAGATATGAAGCTGATGGCCTTAGCATATTGGATGGCCAATGAAGAAACAAGGGTATAATAAGTCAAAAGTTGATGAAGAGAGAAGGAAAATAACCTCTCGAAATTAGGGCAGAACTAATCAGCTCTAGAGGTGTCATAAACAACCATCAGATGATCTCCAATGATTCCAACCTTGCATACAAATATATTAACACCCAAGAACAATAAATTGCACATTTTTATGTCATATCCAGACTACTGAGAGAGGAGAGTGTAATGGCATGTCAGAGAAGATAGAATGGTCTACAACTTAGCTTAAGGAACATGGAGCACCATACTCCACATAGATTGAGAGCTTCCCTGGAGAGAGCACCCTTCTACAAAAGAGCCATGCTGAGAATGAAAATATAGTGGATTGGATTAAATCTCAACCCATCTTTGATGTTGGGGTTGCATGAAAGAAGAGATAAAACTAAGGAGCAAAAGGAATCGGAAGAAGCAGAAAATAATGCATGGTTTTACCCACCTGAAGGAACCCCTTCCATGCTACCTTGGGATGTCAAAGAAGCTACAAGAGATATGAAGAAAATCAAGAATGAGGACTGAGTTTCTCAGAGGATGAGAAACCATTTTAGTAGGGCAGTTATGATGAGGGCCACCATTAGGTATATTTTAAGGAGTTATAATGTCACCTTTTTAGATTATTTACTTTCTCTCTCTCACACACATTTAATTACAGTTTGTCATATTTTTCTTAGTGAGAAAGGTGTAAAAAATATTATCATGACTTGAAGCCTAACATGGTTCAATGGTAGGAAATGAAGGGAATAATGCTATTTTTGAGTGAAATTCCATGCCAGGGCTCGGAGTAAACAATGAACAACAATCATAGGGAGGTTGACCATCTTCTTAACTCCTATAATCACCCAATATCTTTTCATATCCTCCTTCAACAGCTCGAAGTCAAAGGAAACCGATCAAGTGGATAAGAAGAGGGAGAAAAGATCCACTCCTCTCGCTTTTCAAGGGAAAAAAGACCTAATTTTTAGGTAGATGTTGGTAGCTACCCTCTAGTATAAATAGACAAGAGCAAGAACTCATTAGGATTTTGATTTTATATGCAGTTGGAGAACTCTTGGCTTTGTATTAGAGATTTTTTACTTTCATTGTTAATGTAAGAGATTGATTATGGAATAAGAATGAGCATTGGGTTTCTTTCTCATTGAGTTTATTTCAGAGAGCTGAGTTTGTGGGTTATGGCATAATCCATGGGCTAAAATCTCTCTTTTGTACATTTGTGGCTTTCCTTTATGCTTTAGTAGTTGGTTAATTTCATTTCATTTTGGTAGCATATAAAATATCCAAACTATGTTGACAATCTCCATCTCTCACCTCTTCCATTGGAGTTTTAGGAGGAAGATCTTCCACCACATACCAAACATATTCAGTTTATGATTTCTTGGAAAATTTAAGATATATTTCACTTTTCTTATCATGAATATGCTGTAGGTTCAAAGGTAGATTTACTTTTCAAGTGCATGAGTAGTTCTAGTTAAATTCAACTCATCTTTTCCACTATTTCCATGATAAGTTTGGTGATGATAAATAAATGAGTGGATGTCTTGTTTGTAAGTTTGTTTATATTAGTAGAGAAGGACCCTTTCAGCGCTATCGCTTTGAATTTCTACCCTCCATCAGTCACCTTCCATTCAAGTCACCCACAACGATGTTTTTGAGACTATCATCACAACATCGAGAGCAACCTTTTTGGTGCAAGACATGCCTTTTGAGGGCTTTGAGATTGTCCAAGGGGGTTGGTAATCCTCCATTTCCTTAGATCCACCTTTCCCTCACCCTTCCTAGCCTTCATTTCATCACTTATGGCCTCCAAAACCTCTCGGAGTATTTCCTATAGCATTACAAGACTTCCTATAGAAAAACAAGAATCCTATAGCAGCTTCTTGTAGTAGTGTTGAGAGCCCTCTCCTTCACCTCCAGATCACTCCTCCACCTTACTTGAGCCTAGAAAAGCAATTAGTGGACCTCCAACTCTGAATCCTTAATTTAGGCACACCGAAACTCCTTCTTCTCTTACTACAAAACAGAGTAATTTCAAGTGTGATTAGTTCATCATAAGATACCGCATTAGCATAATAGCTAGCATGAATTAGATAGAATTCAATTAGTCATTGATTCAATATGTTTGAAAATATAGATTAGTTAATTTTTGCAAACAGGGAAAATTTTAGGGGCGAATTTTAGACCAAAGCCGAATTTTAAGGGATTTTAAATTTTAATAGGGCGAATTTTTAATATAAAACCCATTTTCTATAGTTTTATAAAGTTAGTCCAATAATTATTTTAAAAATAATTAATTATTAAATATTAGCCAGCCACAGTAAATGCATATAAAACTAAAAAAATCAAATTCGTCCTCGATTTTCTTTGACTGGAGCAAATTTCAATCGCATTCACCTAGATTTACAGGGTCGGAGGGAGGGGTTTGAGTGATTCGCCCCAATTTTTGACTGGTTCACCGGAATTTACTGGGTATTTACGGGGCCAGAGAGGTGGTTGGGGCTTGGAAGGGGTGTGGAAGTTGGAAGGGGCATGGAATAGTTGAATGTTGGTCCTTGGATGTGCAAACCTACGAGATTGATGGAGGTTAGAGTGATGGAGGTGGAAACGATCTGGACGCATTGCACGATAATAGCTGCATGGGCAACCGAACCTAAGAGTCTGACCATGGTAGCTGGATTTAGAGTTCCAATGTTCAAGATAGCCCATTTCCCCGATGCCATGGAGCTAAACCCACGCGCGAGGAGGTGTTTGGGCAGTGATGATGGCCCTTGGGTTGCAACTGTAATTATATTTTTTTCTATAAATTTACTGAGTCCGAAATTCGAATGCTTCAAGTGTGCAGTGTGCTGTGATTGTTTCCAATCTCCGGTGCTCTTTTTTTGGCACTCACTTCTGACACAGACCGACCTTATCAGCCCTCTGGCTTCTTCCATGGGAGGCGCCACAGCACCATCATTCTTCTGAAGAACAAGTTCTTGTCTGGTGACAGAAGCCTATCCAGTTTTGCTCGACGAGAAACCGTTTCATGAGCTGCTGTGAGAAATAGCGGTAGTGTGTTTACCAGAGCAGAGGTCAGCATAGGGAACCTGGATTTAGGAGCCGTGCTTGAAGACGTTCCTCATCTCTCGGACTGGTTGCCCAATTTACCTGTAAGAAAATATTTGCTTAGTACTATGTCACTAGAAATAGTATCTCCTGGGCAATTTTTTGGGCCATTTATTTTATTTTACAGTAATTTTAATAAGGTTTCTTTAAATTCAGATGGATTCATTAGCTGCACATACTATTTATTTTTTCTGATAAGTTTGCTTTTCATTACTCTCACTTAAGTTATGAATCCTAGCTCCATGGCAAACAATAAACACCAAGTAGTGATGCAGTGAATGCCCCATATCCAGTTTAACATGGCAACTGGTAATCAGAGGCGGTGTTGCATTTATAGCAGTATATTGTTTAATTATTATAGTCCAATTTGACGTTACAGTATCCTAGATACAATATATCAATTCAGACCCAAGAAAATATTTGCTTTAACATAATTTATTTATAATTCAGATCTCTATTGCAAGATTTTGGGTTTTTTTCTTTTATTTTACAGTAATTTCAATAAGTTCGCTTTCAATTGGGATGGATTCATTAGTGTACATATTATTTACTTCTTAAATTTCCTATGATAAGTTTGCTTTTGATTGCTCTGTCTCGAGTCATGAGTCTAGTTGCACATTAACTCGGTACAATACCCACTAAAAAAGCACTCGACAGTCCTGCATTCATTTCAGTCCAGGATACATATGGTCCAATCTGAGAAGTCCAAGATACATTGCATCTAATTTTAGATGCACAATACTCGCCTTTTAACATTAGAGCTGGATATTTGCAATGACTTGAGATAAAAAGTAGATATCAAAGAAAAATTTTCCGCATTATTATAGAGAATATAATATTCATTGACATTGAGATGTAGGGAAATAATTATGCATTGAGGCAAAATTTGCAACATGTTTTGCTTCAGAAGCTTATACCAATTTTCCCATCACATTTGACATAGAAAAATAAATCTTTCACTAGAATTAACAAGGAGAAACTAATCCATAAAGGGAAAAAATGGAAGTAGATGGATGATTGCTTTGTTAAACAAAATAATGATCTATTCTCAATTTTGACATGGTCAAGTCTGGATGGAACAGATGATTTCCCATAGAAACTGTAGCCAAAGTGTGTCTATGCTGACAAAAAAAACTTGAGCATGTGTCTAAGACAGTTGAAAACTGCTAAAAAATAGACCTATTTGATTGTGCAACCCCTAATATCTGGGTGGGTAGAAGAACATTTTAGACTGATGATTGTTGAACTGAAAATATTTTCATCCCAAGGGAAGGTAGGCTAAGAGTTTCTCCAGAGAGGCATCTACAGCAACTACGTAATTGACATAAATTAGTCCAGGAGTGTGCAAGTGTTCAAGTTCGATTATTCGAAGTTCCTTGTCTATACAGTGAAATGTCTCGAACCAATGTAGGTTGTCCTTTGATGTATATGAGACCCAACTAGGAGCATGCATTTTAGAAAGGTAGGATAAGCTCAAAATGCAAATAACATAACTCTTGCTATAGATATGATTAATTCATTGTCAATCACTTTCTTCGTTATAGGAGGATAACAAACTCCTATAGGTAGCACTATGCCATTATAGTGAAAAAGGAAGGGTAGATGCGATATCCTTATCTGAGGCCCTTGGTGGCCTTGAAGATTCAAGAAAGACATTGTCCTCCTGTTGACCATAGTTTTAATTCAGGGTCCTATGTAGGCCTTAGCCCACATAATGAAGTTCTCAGCAAAGCCAATTTTCTTCATAGCTGAGAATAAGAAATTATACCTCACTCTATCCAAGGCATTCACCATATCGAGTTTTATGACTCATGTACTTCTTTCCAGATGGGTGGCTACTGTGAGCAGCTTCCTGAACTCTTATGCTGTTTTCACAAATAAGTCTGCCCTGAACAAAGCAAGTTTGTTTCTCTACGATAACACATTGCATCAATGGTTTAAATCTAGAAAAGGTAGTCTTACCTAGAATCTTTTAGTTTTTGACGTTAGGGATGAGGGTGAAGTAGAAGGAATTTATTTGTTCTTTAAATCTGCATTGCTTCCTTGATTCTTCCACATAGCTTAAGAGGCCCCTATTGATATATTTCCCTGCTTACTAAAAATATGTTGAGAGCTTGTCTGGACTCTGGACTAGGGACTTTGTTAATTTTTGTATTCCATACTATTTCTTGGACTTCCTTGCTTGATGTGGGTCATAAGAGTTTCTCATTATCCAGTTCTTGTAAAAGACATGGATCTTGTCCAATATTTCCTCCTAAGCACTTTCAGTATCTACTCTTATTTTGAAAATAGGTTCCTAAAGTGAGAGAAGGCTGCTACTTTGATTTCATTAAACCATTTGTTTTCAATCTATCTAAGAGTTACCTAAGAGATGAAATTTTAAATTATTCTTGAGTGTTCTTGGTAATGGAAAAATTTAATGCTCCTGTTCCCTACTTTCAGCCACAGGTTCCTTGATTTCAATCATCAGATTTCTTCTTTGACGATCTGATCTTTGAATAGTTGAGCACTTACTTCCTTTTCCCCTTGCCTGAGTCTGTTCAGAATGCCCTTATTCTTCAATTTGGGACTTGACTTCTTCAAGGATTACTGTCTTTTTGGAATGGGACGATCTTCCTTGTGGGATTTAGCCCATTCTTTCATTTCAATTTTAATCTCTTTATTTTTTTCTCCCAGATGTAGGAGGCAAAGCCATGAACTGGGAGAGATCCAGAATTTCTCACCATTTCTTTAAAGTCTGGCTGTGAGAACCATACAGGGCTATATTTTAAATGACCTGGACCAAGTTCTTGAGAGTTTGATACTGAGAGCAGAATTGTCTTGTGATTGGATAGAGCACTTGGGATAATTACAGAATTTAGAATTACTCAGAGAAAAAGGAGCTTTATAAGATAAACCTATCAAGTCTTTCCACAATGAACCCTGGCCCTAGCTCTATATTGCTCCAATTGAATTTTCCATTAAAAATGTCCTATTCTGAAATCAGGTCTTCAATGGTCCTAATGGTTAAGAACATGTTGGTTTTTTTTTCATTTCACTTATTAAACCTATAGAAAGGGTCCATTTTATTGATTAAACAAGTGTAAAGATACCATTCCATTGATTTACCCTGCAAAGGGTCCATTCCGCTAATCAAACCCATTAGATGATTTAATGCTTGCAATTTCTTTTTCCCATGCTTGTTCCATGCATGTAAACCCAAATCATTGGCCCACCTAGAAATGTCGCCCACTTGGTGTCTTAGTGTAAGAACACTCTTAAAAATCCTTAGCTCCTCGTCAAGCTCATGAAATATTACTTGCAATCATTCCAAATTGTTTTCACAATTGTTCATCTAGGCAAATTAAAGGAATTTTCACCTATGATTAAATCATAAATCATTATGGACTTGGATGTTGTGTATATGTGCAGTTGTTTCTAGCCTATGCTTGACAACTACCTCATAAGGAGCTTCTCCTTCATTTGTCCTTATAAGCCATTTAGTCGCCAAAACCGTCCTTGGAGCATGGATGTTAATTAGCCCAAGTCCTCCATCTTCTCTATGGAGGGTGTAAATAGTTGCCTTCCTCCTCACTTTTATCATGGAAAATGATAGAGGATATGTTTCAACTTCTTATAACCAATTCATCAAGGGAAAGATAAGTAAAAGAATCACTAGTAACTAACTAGTTTCCTTTCTCACTTTTATCATGGAAAATGATAGAGGATATGTTTCAACTTCTTATAACCAATGCTTTACAACTTAAGGGAGAGGTGTTTTGCAAAGGATGATTAAATTTATTGTAATATTTTGTTGTTTTGTTTAAATCTTTCAAGTGTTCATTAGTTGATTTCGAGATATGAATTAATTTAGTGGAAATTTTTATATATTTTACATTTGAATGATGTTCTTTGTTTTATAGATGATGACTCATGATGTTATTTTTTTTTTATAATGATTTATTTTTTCTTTTGGGCTTGGGCCTTGGCACAACATTTTAATAAAAAATTGCATAATGGTTTTTGTGAACATTACACTTATTTTACTTTGAAATCTACTTAAAAATATAGTAATTCTCAACTCCTGGAAACTATTGATGCAGGTTTCTAGATCGAGGAATATTCAATGAGATGTCAAAAGCTAATCCTGGGAAAAACTATCAAGGAAAATTGATGTATTATCATACTTTAAAAAGTCTCAATCCAATTCTCTTCATGCTTCAAGCTCCTTTGAACAATATGTTACTGAGAGAGATGTTAACTCTTGTGAAAATGCATCTGATATCCATATGATGGATGAAATAATAGGTTCCTCAAGTGATCAGGGTGAGATAAATGCAGTTTCAATAGAAATTAGTGATGAAAATGTTAAAGATATTTCCTTGGAAGGTGACACAAACCATTCACAGAAAAGGAAAAAAGGCCAGTGGACCGTAGAGAGAAAATTCCAAGATGATTGGGTCTCAATTTTTCCATTTATTGAAGAAATACCTCCTACAAATGAGGATTTACGAGAAGTTAAATGTATTGCGTGTAGTTGGAAAAGTTGCAAGGTAGTGAAATTTCAGATGAAGCTAGATACAGTACAAAAGCATGTAGGAAAGGTTTATGAAAAGAAAATTGTAAATGGTAAAGAGAAATCTATTGTCAGATGGAAATCTTTGGAGGAATGTCGACATAGCCAATGTGTGGAAGAATACAAAAAATATTTAATAAGTAAGAATAAACTTGAGGCAAGTGGAGGAACCATCATATCTCAATTTGAAAAGACAATGGAAAGAAGGTTGTTATCCAAGACGATACAATTGAGCACTGTATTTCACATCTTATGTAAAGGTCGTCCTATGACAGATTATCCAGATCAAATGAAATTTCTATCTTTTCTTCACGTGCCAAACTTTCCATCTTCTCATTGGTCCATAATTAGTGGTTGGGAATGGGCAAGATATCTAGCTCAAGTAGAAAATGATGATTTGAAACAGGAGATTGCAAATGCTAGGTTTTTGGCATTGTCTTTGGATGAGGTTACGACTATTGATAATACTTCATGGATTTGCATGATCATTTATATGGTTAATGACCATATTAGGCATTCCTATCTACTTGGGATTAAAAATATGAGAGAGACTTCTACAACTGGAAATATTTATGAACTTGTTCTTAATACTTTGAAGGAAAGTGGTATGGATCATTTAATGATTGCAAAAAAGTTGGTATGTGTTGGAGCAGATGGAGCATCGGTAATGCAAGGACAAAGGAATGGTCTTTGTGTTAGAATACAACTATCAGCTTCACCATATATGATTAATATTCATTGTATGGCTCATAGGATGAATCTTGCATTTAAAATAGTAAGCAAGTTTCCATTAGTTTCAAAAGTTGAAGATCTTGTACGTGAGACTCATGCATACTTTTCTCGTAGTCCCAAATGATATTTAGAGTTTCAACAATTTGCAGATGGTGTTACGGATGGAAAAAAACTACTGAAAGATGTTGATACAAGATGGATCTCATTAAATGGACCAGCTCAAAGACTGTTTAGTGAGTTCAAATCTTTGGTAGGGTTGATGTATGAAAATCGCTAAAATGTAGACAAAGCTCAAGATCTTCTTTTTCGACTAACTGATATAGAAACATTATTGACATTGGCTGGAATTCCTCCTATGCTACATGAAATGAATGTCCTCATGAAAATGTCTCAGAATAACACAATGTATATCGTCGAATACACAAATGTGAGAAATTCAGCATGCCTTGCATTGGATAATTTGTATATGATGCTGGACTCTTTTACTGGTCTAGAGTTTACAAGTTGGACTAAGATCATCAATATAGAAAATACTGAAATTTTTTTGACGTTTGATGAAAAAGGGATACTATGTATCATAGTGCATGGGTATATGGTCCCCTTTCATTTTATTAGTAAGACGGGATGAATCACCAAAGATTGCCTCATGTCAAGAGACCAATTTGATAATATTGTGATCTCAATGTGACAAAATTTTATAGAAATTGCAAGATCACTATCATCAGAGGTAAGAGAACGATTTCCTCGAGATGAATTGTTGGAGGCCATGTGTGTGGTATACCCTCAATATTGGAACAATTTTCAATGTCCAAGAAATTTAAAAGCCGATTTTCAAAAGAGATTAAAGTGTTTAGTAGACCACTTTTGCAAGAAAGTCTCAATACATGGAGAACAGATTGAAGGTATTTTAGATTCATCAAAATTGTATCAACAAGGTGGACTCTTTGCTAAAACAATGTGGAAGAAATATCCTTTTTGGGAGAATCATAATGAAAATGGTGCTGTAACAAGATTATGGAATACTTTAAGTGCTAGCCAATACCTGCAAGAAAACATATCAGAATATTTCAAATTAGCAGATTTGTGTCAAACCATGATTTTGGGATCAGTGGAGGATGAGAGAATGTTTAGTGCATTATCATTTTTGAAGTCAAATTTGAGGAATAAGCTTGATAAACATGTGGATACATGTTTAAGATTATATGTAACAAAGTATGATGTTGAAAATTTTCCATATGAAAGAGCACTAGCACTTTGGCGATCAGATTTTGATAGAAGGGGAGAAAACATTATAACAAATTTATCTAATGAACTTGATACAGAACATAATATTTTGGAGGCTCATAATGACAGTACATATGGAGAAGATCATGTTCACAATGTAGAAAATGATGACCAAGATGAGAACTTGGAAATTGAAATAACCTAGGACTCTTATTTTGGTATACATGTTCCGTTGATCATGCAAGATTACTACATGTCAAATTCAGGTAATAATGGGTTCTATATTTTGTATTTTTCATTGTAACATTGCAGCTACATTTCTTTCATGCGTGTTATTTTAAGATTGATGTTTCATATTTAATCCCTACATTGTTTGTTTCTTATTTGTGATAGGAAATGAAGCTGGTTTTGATGATTCCGGGACCTATTTCTTTTCACATAGATAGTGTCTGACTAGTATTGAACGATAAATAACTAATTTAACAAGACTAACGCAAAGCATCAATGGGCTCATTCAAGTACATGAAACTACCTTGATGTCTAGCTCTGACATCTTGGAAAATTTTAATGGTATATATGTTGCTTGTGTTTGGGGAATTTTGCTGAGTTTCGAGTTTTATATTTTCTTGGAAAATAAATATTGATATTTGGAAAATGTGTGATTTTATATTGGTATTGGAAACGAAGCTGGTTTTGATCTTTGATTGGAAATGAAGTCGGATTTGATGAAGTTGGGAACCTTTTTCTTTTCACATAGATAGTGTCCTCGTATTAAATGATAAATAACTAATTTAAGAAGTCTAACGCTAAGCAACAATGGGCTTATTCAAGTACATGAAATTGTGTTCATGTCTAGCTTTGATATCTTTGAAAATTTTAGTGGTTTGTTTGTTGCTTGTTTAGAGGATTTTGTTGAGTTTGAAATTTTTGGTTTGTTTTGGTCAGATATTTTTAGTACCTTGAATGCTTATGGCTCTCATATCATGCATAGATCGATAAATCTAGTTTTATTATTATAATCATTATTTTTTTCTTTATATATTTGGTGGTTTGAGGAAAGATATTTTATTTCCTTTCACTTTGTGGCATGATTTCGACATCTTCACCTTTTAGAATATATTAAAATATTTTTGTTATTATAGATTTTTCTTGGAAAAGAATTATTGATATTTGGAAAGGGAAATAAGCCCTAGGTAGCTAAGCGAAGAGAAAAACAGTCTATGTACTAGGTTCCT
This sequence comes from Pinus albicaulis, assembly GCA_034641835.2. Lineage (NCBI taxonomy): Eukaryota > Viridiplantae > Streptophyta > Pinopsida > Pinales > Pinaceae > Pinus > Pinus albicaulis. The sequence goes on from CM076570.1 coordinate 1,355,668,399, forward strand.
GCGCATTCATCGTAGGAGACCTATTGGCATGAGACATACATTCCTTTTATGCAATTACACTTTTGATGCCAAGGCGGAGCTGAGTTCGTTGACCTGGGAAGAACAGTGGCAGTTGATCATAATGTTAAGGAGATTAGAATGCTGGTGGAACCAAAGGAACCACATCAGCTTATTATGATTCTTTCGAGATTGCTTAGGGTGAAACCGAGGCTGTTTTGGGAAGCATGGAAGGTAGTTGTGGTTGCCTAACATTTAGTAGCAAGGTATTCTTATGTTGATTGCAGATTCCTAGAATCTCTTGAAATCTTATGGTTACAACAGGGTCAATTGTTTGACCTTTCTAGTGACATTTAGATTCCTAGATATTCCTAGAATCTGCAATCCTCATAAGTTCAGCAATCAACACAATAGCGTGTGTTTAGTTTTAAGAGGTAACATGTTTAAATCCAAAAGCATTGAATACCCCTTCCTAAATTCACATATGTATTCCTTAATAGATTTTAATATTCATAGTTCAACTACCTCTTTATTATTGTAATTAACTACATGGAGACTTTTTTGGGCAGTTTTATTGTCTACTGGGTGTTCTATGTAAATGACTGATTGTATTAATGTCGTTTGTGTGCAGGAGTTCTTGATACAAAATGTGCACTCTCTTCAGGAATACAAAGGGCATGCAGACAATTTTATTTGCTATCTTATGCCTGGAACACCCTATTCACATGCTCAATAAACTCCAGGTGATCTCTTAGATTTTAATGGCATTGAAATATAGTACACTTGCTCTCTCTTATTCTAAATTGAACACTGTATGTTGTTATGTAAGCAGGAGGTCTTCTTTACACATTGCAGGATACTAATTTGCAATATGCTTACAAATTTTGCTTCCTTTTGGGAGTCTATTCTTAACTTTTCTTTTTTGGAGGAGTCTAAATTGGATGTAAAAATTATGGGTATTGATGATGAATGCAGTTACCTCAAAGGTGACAATAACTAGGACTAGTCTGAAGCAAATCCAAACTTGTATATTAGATTAGACATGAGCGTAGGTGAGGTACGAAGAGTTTTTCTTCAACAGTCTTACCTGACTCAGGAGCATATTGTGCAGAAGACTTTGGACCAAGTCGAGTATATATATATTACATTTGTGTCTCTATAAGATGTATAAAAATCTAGACCTGTTAACCTCGTATAGCTTGTCCTCCAATGAGTGCTAAAGAGTGAGTGATCTTTTTAATGGACACAAAATTTCGAAATTCTGAAGTATTTTTCTTGTTACTTTGCATTGGAGGCGTAAGATCAAGGGCATCAAAAAATTTGCTGCTTGCTCTTCTTGTTACGATTCATGAAAGCTTGCTTATGCTCATTATCATTAGGTATCCTATAATTGAAATTGAGCTCTATGTTTTGAAGAAACCTTGTCTTTCATGCTATATGATGGAAGTTTAGAATGGCAACAATAATTCTGACAGTATAAGACAAATACATCCAAATGGCCAATCCCTGACTAAGACATGTTTAGTTGCATTTTGTCACTAGTAATATCCTGTCTGCAATAGAATTTGACATTGATGCTTTTATTAAGTCTTTTTATATTTCAATCCACTAGACTTGGATTTGTAGGCAAACAGACTGATCACAAATATGGCTGAATTAACTGTTCTTTTTAGTATACTAACGACCTCCAAATTACATTCCATCAAGCCAATATTTTTCTCCACACAATTCTGATGAGGGGCCATCTTTAAATGGTTGGAGGGTGCAGCAATGGGAAAGTTCACGTCAGCAGGTTGCACTGCATCCCCTTTTTGAAAATTCTAATACAAATTTTGGTGGACTAGCACCAATGACAACAATCTGGACCATCAAAGTAAATAAGAGCATATCTCCAATAAAAGACTTCAAAGGTTCTCGACCCCTTGATACACCTGGAAATTTGTTAGCATCCCAGACATTGGTAGATTCAAATGGTGGAAATAGTGACAAATTCAACTCTGACCTAGCTAATTAGCACAGTGACATAAGGATGCTAGAAAAAATTGTCTTTTCAAGTCATGGAGGGGAGGTTTCTTTTGCTTTTCGGTATGGCGATGTTCATTTATTCTCTGGCAGTAGCTTTAATCTCATAGATTACTACTGTGCCACAATTCGGGTTTTTGTTGCCCTACCAGCTTTCTCTTCTACTAGTTGTTGCCTGGTCTCTCTTTGGCATGATAACAACAAGGATTGGACTGTACTGAAGATTCTACGTATTCTACCTCCTACTAGTCAAAGTAGTCAAGGGAAAGGTAATGCAGCTGCCTGGGAACGAGCTATAGTAGACAGGTATGAAGTTGATTTTTCTTGTCATCTTGCTAGATCTCTATATTTATATTGTGGTTTATTTCACTAGCCTACGGTTTTATTATTCTTATCCATTACCAGATTTTGGTGGGGCCTCTCAGTTGGAGTTGATTGGTGGGATGTTGTTGGTTGTGTACAAAGTGCAGCTAAATATGACATAGGTAGAATTAATGTACATTATCAAAATGAAATCAGTTATGTGTTGGTGAAAGATAATTTAAGTGATGATGGGAAGCCTCTTATGCTAACAAGCCTTTGCGACTCATTTATATTCATTCAAACTGTAAAATGGGAGGAATACTCACAGACTACTATACTATAAATCCAAGTAGAATTTTTGATGCAAATGTTGTTTCTACAATTGGAATATCTGTTCAAAGGTCCCCATCTATGGTTTGACCCTGTTTGATAACAAATTAAAAATGAGTTTTTGGCATCTCTTGATTCCAAGGACGTAGGTGGCAATTTGGTTGAACATATTACATCACAGAGTTTCTCTTTTCATGGTCAGTTCATATAGATGTTTTATATATTATGTTGGTAACACATGGTACAATTGTTTTTGAAGGATATTAGGCAATAATACGATCTCCCCAATCATCCCTTGTTCAAGATAAATGGAGCTAAGTTTTCCTATCAACAAAATTTAAGATTAACATTGACCAGAGTATGAAGCTACATATATGACGTTGACAATAGAGATATCCATTGCTTTGTGGAAGAATGCTCACATGGTGCGGCTAAGGGAGAAAGCTGTGTCAGAGTATTTCTAAGCAAATATATTAATCTCCAAAATTATTTAATATGGGGCATTCAAGTCTTTGGAAAACGTGTTGATAAGCGCTCCTATGGTGCTTTTATGAAATGGGATATCAAGTGCATGACAATTTGTTACATTTTGGTAACATATCATAAGTTTATTTATTTGTTGGCATTATGTTCAACAATTATCAACAAAATATATACATTTTCCATAAATGCATATAGGTTGACAAATGGGTCGAGATCACGAATAGGTGGGAGTCCTTTAGGAGTATCAAACACCTTGGAATGATTATCCAAGACATTTTGGAGAGCTAGAGAAATAGATGATTTTCATGTTATGTTGGGTATGTTGGATAGTCTGGTGTGCATTACTATTCTGGACACGAATCTTGGAAAAATGTGCAATTAGGGTTTGATTCTGGGTGTTATTTTCAGGTAAATTGTGAGAAGGCAGAGTTTTGAAGGGGATTTGAATTTGAATCATGGAAGTTGAGTGTTGCAACCCTCGGTCTTCTACTCAGGGGTGTGAAGTTGACATGAAGCCAACGATGGTGGTGAAAGATACGCTTAATCAAGGATGCATGAAATATGAGTTAGTAATTAGATTCAAATCAATTCATTAAAACTGGGTGACAAGAATTAGATGCACTGCTATTGCACATGATTTTTTTAATATTTTATTTTTGTTTTTCTTCATTTTTGAGGTTTTCTGTGATTATAGATATAGAGAGAATCCCTTAATACAATTCTTTGTATTTGAAATTAATCTCCTGTCAGTATTTTTACATTTTCTTCAAATCTTGAGTTCGGGAGTTTTTCTAATGCTCTGGAGCCTTCTGGTCAGATTCTATGTTGTTAGTATACATTAATTTCAAAAAAAAAAAATTACAATTTTTCCTTTCATTCTTTCTTCAATATTTTTACTCATGGAGCTCTTTTATTTTTGGGGTTCACTAGGTTGAACACATTTTTTCTACTTTGGGAATATCCTCTCACATGGAACCAATGAGTGGTGTAATGGCATCGAGCAAGCGATATAGTAGCAGAGTATTTGATTGCTTTTTGCATTCTGTGGTAGGATGGTAGAGAAGACAAGGATCTGGGACACTCGGATTCTAATTGTTGCTAGCTTGGTTTTAGCTACTGCCCTCACCGGCATCGATGTGAAATTGGCACCTGGAGCATGCAATTGGCAATTTGAACAATTTGTCGTATGGATGCATGAGCCATATGAGTGCATGCCTACATATTTCATAATTGCTATAAAAAATATGTGGGAATATGCATACATCTCATCTCCTGTACCAAGAGAAGGGACTAGTTTAAAATTTTATTTCTAATTTCCATTGATCTAAACATTTGGAAGTCAATATTCCCATATCATGAAAATATAAGGTGAATGAAATAAATTGAACCCTGACATTTTCACGGTACTTATTTATAGCACCCTTGAACTAGTGTAGTAACAAAAATTTCTGTGAACAATGAGGAATTGTGTGTTCCTGTAATCCAGTAGAAGTTATGGGGTAGCCTCTTTATGTCCTTGAGCCAGCAATACATTTCTGTTGGCACCCTTCAATGGAGTGGGATTTATTTCAAATTTCTCTCTAACAGCGACGTCTATAGAACATCACTTCATCTGATTGTTTGAACCATGGTATCAAAATTGTGTCAAAACTTACTATCTGAGAAGTTATCATGGCCATCAACTACCTTTATTTATGATTTGGATCTTTCATTACACCAAGTATAGTTCTCTATTGAAGGAGGAGAAACTTTGGACATTCTCCTTAAATGGTAAAAAAATGGAGTGGGTTCTTTCATCTGATTGTTTGAACCATGGTATCAAAATTGTGTCAAAACTTACTATCTGAGAAGTTATCATGGCCATAAACTAGTAACTACCTTTCTTTATGATTTGGATATTTCATTATACCAAATATAGTTCTCTATTGAAGGAGGAGAAATTGTGGGCATTCTCCTTAAATGGTAAAAAAATGGAGTGGATTCTTTCTTTTGCTAACGTAGGAAACCTACAATTGGTGCATGTGTTCTTTATGTGGATCTCATAGAACAAGAAAATAGGTTGTGCTAAAGTGGCCTCTTTGTATTGCTTACATGAGAATAGTATTTCTGTGGGTGTCATTATTTTCTTCAGCTTAATTTACTTTCTACTAAGACAATGAATCTCAGGGAATTGAAGTGTGTGCAAAAGTATCATTCATTAACGTGGGGCTATGACATTTTTGTTTTTAACTGTGGAGGAATGCATCCTGGTTATTTTTTGTCCTTAACATAGATATTTAAGGTAGTGAGTGCCTACATTGTTTAACATGCATACCCATACTGTATTTGGTATTTCTTCCTTGAAATAGAATGGAGATATTCAATACATTGTTCTTTAATGTAGCATTTATACCTTTTATTTAGTTATATATAACTTTGATATATTCTTATTGGTATCTCCATGCATCTTAGAAAATGGTGAAAAATGTGCCATAGAGGGATCATTTTACTGATGTGTGTTTTCTTGATACTGATAATTGATGGCAGATGTTCAGACTACCGTCGTAGATGCCAAATAAGGGCTCCGTGTTGTAATGAAGTATTTGACTGTAGGAATTGTCATAATGAGGCTAAAGTATGCTTCTTTTTCTTTACTGCATTCGTAGCTATTTCAAGCTGAACGGTTGCCTTTGGTTTGTATCCTTGTCAAAATAGAACTAGAAAATTATGTCTCATCCAATTTCATTTGTGAGGGTATAGTATGGACTGAACTCATATCTGAACAAAATTCAATGGATGTCGATCCACTTGAAAGACATGATGTACCTCGCCATGAATTTTGAAAGGTAAGGTTCTATCTTGTTTTCTAGTTGGATGTTATTCATTATAATGTTTGTCTTAATGCTCTGAACCATATGTATTCCTTGTAATTAGCGAAGGTTTTTTAGGGTGTAACATCATAATATTTTCTGAAGGTAAATTTGAAAGATGTAAAGGTTTAATTTTTATTCTTTTCAAAATATAAATGATCAATTATCTAGCAAATCTTATCTAACTTGCTGAATTAGTATATTGCTTTTGTTTATATTATTGTATGTTTGCAGTATATTGCTCTTGTTATTTATAGTTATTCTTGTATGTTTGCAGGTTATCTGTTCACTTTGTAGAACTGAACAAGATGTAAGAGTTGAGCCTTTTTAATTTTGGTTATGTGCATAAAATTTAGAGGTAAACACAATAATGTTTCTTGAGTTATTTTAAAAAGATTATGCACTGCCATTTTGCAGGTTCAGCAAACCTGCGTTACTTGTGGTGTTTGTAAGGAAAGTACTTTTGTGAAAAATGAAATTTCTTTGATGACGAGGTACGTTATTAATGGATTTTCAGGTTTAATAGCTCTGGTTCATGAAAACAAAGAGATTTACTCTCACAAAATTATAAAAAGATGGTTTGGATGTATATGCTTTTGGTTCTAATTGTGCTTGCCACTTTGGTTTTCCAGGACTCAAAACAGCAATACCACTGCGACGGATGTGGAATTTGCAGGTATGCTTTTCTCTTTATGCATATGATGTCTCTTTCTCTGTAGTAAAGTGATATTTCATGCTATTGTGAAATGTATTTAGATGTATTTCTTGCAGTTGACTTTAGCTAGTTGTGTTGGTTTTTAGAACTGGTGGCAAGGATAATTTCTTCCACTGTTATAAATGTGGTATGTTCTTCATGAATTCTCAAATTACCATTTCTTCTTCTCAAATCATCATCGCTTCTTCCCTTGTTTCATTGTAGTGTGAGAATGATTTATTTTCTAGTGTACCTTTTTCTAGGATGTTGCTACTCTATCCTCTTGAAGGATTCCCACCCTTGTGTGGAAAAAGCAATGCACCATGGTTCACAACTGCCCTGTGTTTTGAGGTAGGTCACACTTATCTGCATAGTGTAGTAATTGTAGTTTTCTTTTTAAAACATAATTTAAATTTTAGACTGAATTTATTTGGATATCTGAACCCTTGTTTGTTGACTCCTCTGCAGTATTTATTTGACTCTACAAAGGTTATTAGTTTATTGCCTTATGGTCATACTATTCACATGCATTTCTTAAAAGAGATGCACGAGCATCTTCAGTAAGTTTCATATGTGGCCTGTTTTGTGCTCTGGCTCACAACCTCTCGAGATTTTCCATTTGTCTATAATTTCAAATTATACTTGTTTCTAGTCTATCTATCTATAATATCAAAGAACTCTAGATATACTTGCACTGATATACCTATTGATGGTACCTTCTCTAGCCATCTGTGGTCACAGCTTGGTGCAACTTTAATTTTATTTTAAGCGCCTTGCCATTCTAAATGTTTGTTTGTCTTTTGCATATTTTCTTGTCCACTGTGCTCCAAATCTCTCTGTGATATGTCTAAAGTATGGGAGAAACTTGACCGAGAGGTAGCTATTTTGTTGTTATATCATTAAGATATATGAAAAGATGAACATATTGAAATCACCTTGTAATGGGTTCTATAAAGAGTGGTTTATTATATGTATTTTTGCTAATTTTGATTTCTCATATTTGAAACTTGCTTTCGTCAAATGGAAATTGCATTTTTAAGTTCCTTGAGTGGATTCTAATAACTTTCTTTTATCATGTAAGTTTCTTTGACTCCAATGCCTGAAGCTTATCGGAACAAAATGGTAAGATGTCTGATGTTCATGTGGTATGGTTTGGAGGCATATTTTAGAGCCCATTAATAGCATGAGAGAATACCTGACCACTTTCTCATTGGCATTTTGAGCAGGTTTGGATCTTATGCAATGACTGTGGAGTAACTTCTGAAGTAAATTTTCACATTGTTGCCCACAAGTGTCAAAGTTGCAATTCTTATAACACGTGGCAGACCAGGGGAGGTCCTTCTGAAAGTTCAGGTACCTAGTCTTTGATATACTTAATGTTCATATTCATGTATCCCTCTTTGCCACTTGTAAGGTTACCTTAGCGCTACTTATATGGCATGAAAATAGATATACTGCAAATTGCTATGCAGTGGCATTACTGTAAGAATTCATGGTAACCACTGAGTTTTTGTGGCACTACTCTATGGTTGTTAACGTCATAACAGAATTGATGCTATGTGCCCACTTCAACAAAGACCACAAGAAGAGAATTCTTTATCCTGCAGATCTCACGAGTCACGCCACGACAAAAAAAGTAACAAATTCTGTCTTTTTGCACATCTGCAGACCATGAATTACAATGGATTGAAGGTCTCTTTTTTTGTATGTGACTTAGTCTGACCAGATACGTGCAGGACTTAATTTCCTGTGAAATGAAGATGTATTTTCCCTTTTGGAATGGCATGTTATTTCTCAAGCAATTGATTGGTTTACCGATTTCATTTTTTGTCTAGCGCTTGTTGAAATATTTTATTCAGTTGCACTAAGAGAAGAATGCAAATAAATTTGAATGTGATTCTCTTAAGAGAGAACGTTTAAAGAAACCAGATAAATCCATCTTAAGCTAAATTATGTTAAGTCTTCTTAAAAGAAAGAACGGTAAAAGAAAGAACAATGAAAGATAAATCCATCTCATGCTAGGATCTGATAACCAGTGAGAGGTTTATACATGGATTACAAACATGTATTTATGAATGACTATAAACATAGTAAGAGAGATCCATTATAATAAAAATTCATCAGTGAATAATATTTTACCATTTTTTTATCCATCTCAAGCGAGGATCTTTAAAGCAGTGAGAGCTATGAAAATTGTAATGGAAATTCCTTAGTGAAGAATAATATGGCATGAAAAAGCAATGGTTATAGAATTATAATAAATTCTATATTGGTGGATGAAATCAGGGTAAGTATTTTTTTTTTTTGGGTTACTGGATTCTTTCGTAAGTAAATCTAAATTTATCACTTACCTAAACTGGAAAATCATTTCATTTCTTGTTAGGCATACTACCTCAAGAAATACTGCATGACAATGACTCAAGCAAGAGTGCATGACAATGGCTGGTGCTTTGAAACTATTTTATGTTTATATTTATACCATCCTTTACAGCAATCAAAATTAGACTCCTTTTCCACTTCGGTGCTATGTATGGAATTTGCAGGTATTTGTAAATTCTGCCATGAGCTGAGTTGGTTTGGATGTGTGTAGCAGACAGTGAGACACAACTGTCGGTTTGGAGGTGTGTTGGGATTGTCGTATTGACTCTACTCATTTGTTATCGGCGTTTTAATTTTTGTTCGACTTTTTCTGCTCATTAAAGAAATCGATAGAGGCATGGGCCTTTGTGTTGGAGGATTGTTGAAACAAAATGATCTGAAAAGATCCCAATTTGTTGAAACTCCTCTCCAACCTCAATATCAGTGCTAGTAGTAGCATGAGCAACAACACTACGCTTAGCAGAACTAGAAGAACACGTTTTCCAAACTGCACGAGAACTACTTCCCTCATGAGTCACCATGTGCCATGCTTGGTCTTGGTGGTTCTCTTCCTTCTACTCCTGGTTCAACTACCATATCTTCATTGGAACCAACACCCCGAACTCCACTAGACAACGATTCACCATTTTGTAGTAGTGATTCGCCATTTGTACTGGTGATTCTCCATGATTTTACAAGATAATATAATCTCGTGAGAGATTCACCAAAAATTATATATACATATTATATTATTAATAAAATCGCCTTCCATTTTTCCTATGTCTCATGGGGATTCGCCCATTTATTATATATATAAATTTAGGGCGGTTCTTAAAATTTTCTCTATTTGCAAATCAATTAATAAGTCTAGAAAATGAATGGAATCTACCACAATTTCCCTTCTTGTACTTAGAATGAGTGTTAGTCCTTTTTCATTGCAAGAGAAGACATTAAATAGATACATTAGTGAAATCTAGTGTACCTTATTTTCTTGATAGTAGAGTAATGGTTATGATTTTCTTTCAGTTTTAGGTTGCAATTACAAGTGTGACAGACTTCCTCTTTTAGAGTAGCCCTAGTTATTAGTGCCTCATTGTAGAACTAAGATGAGGATGGCATGAATAGAGCTCATTTGCTATGCATATAGCCTTGTCACCACCAAGTTTGTACGAACCCCGGGTTGATAAGTAAATTTGAGTAGCCTCTAGGAGTTGCAGCACTATTGGTGCAATACCAAGGATCACCAACATGTTGGGCCTGTTCATCTGTCAAGAATAGAGACAGGACAAGAACCCACGAGCATTGAAGATAACTTTCCAGATGCACATTTATTTGTAATAAGGGTCGCAGATAATCACTTCGTGGATATTATTCAATTTTTGACCATAGGAATGGTGCCCATGAAGTACACTACGCAGCAAAAGAAGGAGTTGGTAGTAAATGCAGCTGAATTTTCATTGATTTCAAGACAATTTTACAAGATGGGACTTGATGAAATACTGCAAAGATACGTCCCTAAACATGAAAGGTAGATAATTTTAGAAGAATCTCATGGAGGAGTTGCAGGAGTACACTATGCAAGGAAGGCCACTACGCAGATGATTTTGAGACCTGGATTATGGTGGACCACCATGCATAAGGATGCAAAGGAATATTGTAGATCTTGGGATGCATGTCAAAGAACAGGGAGGCCATCTAGGCGAGATGAAATTCCATTGAATCCACAGGTGACACTGAAGGCATTTGATAAGTGGGCTATTGTCTTTGTTGGACCTATTAAACCACCAGGAAAGAAGACCAATGTGAGGTATATCATCACTGCAACTGATTATTTGACAAGGTGAGATGAAGCACAACCAATTAAGGATTATAGCATAGATATTGCCGCAAATTTTATATTTGAGGACATTTTGTACATATTCGGGTGTCCGAAGATCTTAATGAGTGACAGGGGTATTCACTTCTTGCATAAGACTATTGAGGTGTTGAATAAAGAATTTCAAGTACATCATTAATAGAGAGTACACCCTATCATCCTCAGGAAAATGGAACAGCTGAAGCTTTCAATAAGATTTTGGAGAATGCATTCACCAAAGTATGCAATGTGAACGGAAATGATTGGGATCTAGGGATTTCAGTAGTGTTATGGGCGTACAATACTACATTCGAGAAACTGATAGGACAGACACCTTTTAGGTTGGTCTATGTAGGCATGCGTATGGAGTATATTGTGCCTAGTTTAAGAATTGCAACCTTCACAGATATGGAAGACTAAAACATAATGGAAGAAAGGATGGATAAATTGCTTGTTGTGGAAGAAGACAAGTTTATAGCAATATTTCATTAGAAATTGCACAAAGCAAGGGATAAATCTTGGCATGATAGGCACATTAAGAAGAAAATATTCAAAGAAGGAGATCTTGTAGTCTTGTATGATATTAAGTTCACAAAGTTCCCAGGAAATTTCAAAACACATTGGTTAGGGACATATATTATCAAGCACATATCTAATGGTGGTGCAATTCAGCTTGTGAGGTTTAATGGTGAATTTTTTCCTCGATGAGTGAATGGTAGCATATTGAAGATATACAGGGATGACTCTGTACTTGGAACTCCACACTAAAAAGGTTAAATGGAAAATTCTTAGTGCCACCTATAGTTGGAAGTGGGCACGGGAATATAAACTACTCTGCAGAAGAGGGACTTCGCCGAAGGGGGATTACTGTGCAATATTCAGGAGTATGTCAAAGTCCGAAGGAACTTCAATGAAGGATGGATTGTTGCGAAAAAAGGGACAGTTCATCGAATTTTGCCGAAAATATGACTGTTGGAAGGAAAAAGTTACTGTTAAAGGGAAGTTTTCATTAAAATAAGCGTGGAGGTGCGCGGTGCCAATAAGATAAATCTACTGGGCAGTGTTTAGAGGGTTCCGGGTGGGTCGAAGAGCCTCATTTTTTAATGGGTTTGGGGTATTATTCTATTGTTTTGTCTGCCCATAGTATGTGGACCATGGTTTTGTAATGATGTAAATTTATATAAGAAGATATAATGCTGAGTCAAAGTCATAGATAGGTGTGCTAATGAGCACAAGCAGGTGATTATTAGTATTTAGTCTGTTTTGGGTCTTAAGGGAAGGCTCTACAGTTGTGTGCCCAGAGGCCTTGGAGATTCTGCCGCTGTGTGTGCAAATCACCTGCAGTTCTGTGAGCAGGTCGAAGAAGTAAATGTACTAAAGAGACTTATTATATTATAGAAGATTCAGTTTTGAAGGCATCTCTATTTTTACGTGTGAACTTGCTTATTATTTGTATTTTAAAGTGATTATTTATGGTTATATGTTGTATGTTGTGTTGATTATCGCATAATAATAATCAAGGCGTAGTGTGCACAATGTTAATTGATGAATTAAGTGTAGATAAATGTATCAATGTAGTTCATAATAAGCATTAAGTAGAAGTTTAGCAGTAGATCCACACTCCTTTGTCCCTCTGCATGTAGAAACCTAGTTCTGACATCCCCCAATATTGCCTCAGATGAGACTGTGATCTTCTAGCAGGTCGTTAACCGAAAGGGACAGTAATAAATGGTTTTGTTGGTGCAAAGTACAACCTGAACCTAGTTCAAGCCCAACCGAGCCAACACTTTGTTAATAATGAGACCAAAAGTCTTACCAAAATTTGAAATTATCAAGAAGAAGACCTGCCATTTAGAAAGATTAGATTCTCCAAAGTAGAGAACATCATTTACAAACAAAATGTGGTTTGGAGATATGATTCTAGTGAATTTGCACCTTTTAATTTTTCCATCCTACTTTGCTTCCTTAAGGCCCCTAATAAGTGCATCAATAACCAATATGAAGAGTAGAGGTGAGAGGATGCACACTTGATGTAAAACCCTGGAAATTCTAATGAAATCAGTCATCTAGGGCACTAATTAGTACTTCCAAATTTGTCGAAGTGACACAACCCTTAATTCAATTGATATGTGTGTGGATGAAGCATGTCTTATGCAAAATGAGCTTGAGAAATTCCCAATCAATTTGGTTGTTTGCTCTAGTGAGGTCAATTTTGCGCAGAAAAACTTTTAACTTACTGCCTTGATTGAGCATATGAATTCTTGAGAAATAGCTACAACATCATGTATTCTTCTATCCAACATGAATCCAAATTTCTCTAGTGAGATATGATGAGACAATATTTTATTGATTATATTTGCTATCAATTTATATATCAACTTGTAAACCAATTTACATAGAGATATAGGTCTATAATCATAAAAATGTAAATAATTTGATTTTTTAGGGATAAGAGTGATAAAGGTAATGTTCATAACACCTGTGATATGACATGATAGTCAAGATTCCTCTTCCATATGGAGCAAATCAAAACTCGTTGTATTATAGAAGAAAAAAAATGCTTCCACCAGTCATTCGTCTGGCCCCGAGCTCTTATTATTCATAGAAATTTCAGAGTATCAAGGATTTCCTCCAAAGAAATAGGCCTACCCATCTGTGCAATATATTCTTTGATGACCATGTGTCTGCGCAATATCTTCTTTGATGACCATGTGATGGAATAGATTGGCCAAATCCATTTTTTCTTCAATATTGTTCTTTTCATATTCTTGATATTGTTTACTAAAAAATTGGAAAGCCTCTTTCAGGATATTTCTTATCTTGAAACAATATTTTCTTAATTATAATGTTTCAAGGCCCAATGACTCATTATAATTGAGATTCTTGAGATCGATATCCTCAGATAGAGGGGAGAAACTATCATCCTGAAAAGAATTGTACGTCTTGTAAAAAATAGGTGAGAGGAGATTTTTTTGGTACATGATGACCCTTGACTTTGAATTGTTAGATAGATTAATTTTTGTTTTCTTTACCCTTTTTCTATGTGGGATAGATCTATACACCACTCTCCACCACAGATATGCTACTATCCTTCATAGCCAACGTTACATCTAGTTCTAACCCACGAGATTCTGAGGATTGGTTCAGGAGCCTATCTAAACTTTTATGACCTGGGTATATTTGTTCTTAAGAATTTTTATCTATCCCTTTGAGGGCGACCACCCTTTAAGTGCAGAGGAAATTCCACGATCACCCCTTTAAGTGCAGAGGAAATTCTACGAACAAGTGCCCTATTTCATGACAACCTAGGAAACAAAAATGGAATGCCCTAGTATTCCACTTGTTTCATGATTAAGAAAGGTCCCCAAAATATATCAATGGTCACCAATAATCCACCAGAGAGGTCCACTTCGACAAGAAACCAAGCCACCCTTTTTTCCGTAATTTTGAAACATTCCTCATCCATATAATATAATTTTTTGATCTTGTTGGCTATGGCCATAATAACTTTATTTAGCTATAGTTCTATAGGAAGGCGAGGGAGCTTAGCCCATACTATTTTCCTTTTAAGGGCTTCCATAATGGGGTTAAATCCAAATGACCATTAGGTAGAGGAACCCACAAACGCGAACCCATGGTAGAGCAGCAATATTCATGGAATATTCCTCTGTTAAGAAGTGAAATCCAAACCAATCATTTACATGCATAGTTGCCTTTGCTTTGTAGCCGAGAATTGTGGACCAAAATTTCTCAATCCATGAATTCCTCTAAGTGCCATTCAATTTGGAAAAATTCTAATGCCCAACCAACACCTACTCATTATGTCAACACTCATGATGAGATTCTACATCTCCTCACCCTCCCGGATTGGTTTTTTCCTACGATTGTATTTCTTTTTTGCTCTTCGTTACCTTTGAAAATTTTGCAGGATTCAAGGAGATAAATCCATTTGTACTTGCCACAGGTCCATGAGTTTGGAGAAACTACCCTACCTAGCTAATTCATTCTCTGTCACTATCGTCACATCTATGATTTCATCCATGTATGAGATATGCTCGATCAAACTAGGTTCACTTACCATGTCGGATCATGCTGACTCAGAACCAACACCTCACCTTGGAGAAAAAAAACCCAACTACGGAGGAGGAAGAGACCATCCAGTTAAATACTGTGACAGATAGCTCACTCCCATCCAGAACGATGGTTTTATGATGGGGATTGGGATGAGACATTAATTTCACTGGTGACGGATAGCTCACTTCCATTCGGAACGATGATTAACAGCAATTAGCTTCTTGGGATTAGTTATGATGGGGGTTAGAGTATTTTCTCGAGAAATTAGAGTTGGAGGTTTTTGATGAGGAATTTATGCATGTGATCGAGGTGGCATGATGGGGTTAGAGTCTTTTCTCAAGAAATTAGAGTTGGAAGTTTTTGATGAGGACTTTGTGCATGCGATTGAGGTGGCAGAAGGTGGCGATTCGGAAAATTATCTTTATGAGTCACCTTCCCAAAAGACAATAGTCCAAGACATTGTTTCTCCGGAAGCTAAAGTGATGCCATCAGACAATGGGACCTGCTCCACTCCTTCAACTAGAAAGCAGGGTAAATCCTCGGCAGACAGACTAAATTATGCTAAGAAATTTGTGAAACCCTTCAAATCAGCGGATGAATGTAGATTGTTGAGTTTCAGTCATGATGTAATGTGGGAGAGTGCTGATAGTCTACTGACCCGACGCTACTGGGAAGGTGGTATTTTGAGAAACAGTGTGAGGTAGATATGCACTCCTGGTTGACGGAAGCATGAACTAAATTGCTCGGCTACCCCCCGAAGGTTACCAAGTTACAAAAAATATGGTTCTATTATCATTTCATGAAGGTGAATGATGTGGGGGAAGTGCTACGACGCTCTTGGGTAATTGGTTTTTTTATTTTTGGCTCTCCACCAATGGTACGTTGGATTTCATCTGATAAAATATACACTAAAAAATCATCTACTGTGGTTCAAATTACCTAGGTTTCCCTTGGAATTATGGATGATACATGTCCTCTCTGCTATTGGAATCAGTATTGGATCATGTCGTTTTGTGGATCCAAAAAGCATAGGTGTTTTCGATGAACGGGTGGCTTGGCTTCTGGTAGAGGTTTCCTTCTTGGGAGGATTACCTGCACATATTGATGGCACCGCTGCCATCAATGGAGGAAGGAGGAATTCGTTATATTGGAACAGGATCTGGGCCAGGAGAAGTTGAATGACGGTGGTCGCTTTTCTACTTCAGGTCTTCAGTGGACTATTGCTCCAATTTCTGCTCATACAACTTGTATATTAGCTCCGTCCTCTCTTTCTCCTTCAAATGTTAATGAAAAATTGTTTGTGGGGGCCATGGAGTCTAGTCAACTACGGGGGTCAAGTGTCTTAACACATATGAGGGGGAATCCCCAACACTAGTGGATGGCTGGTGGGAATCCCTGACAATGATGGATGGCTCTGATATGGTGTCGGTGGTGCACAGGAGGACTTTTTTACCTCTTCTTCCTATCCCGTCGGAAGTGGTCTCACAACGTGGGATCCATGAACCCCCACACTCCTCTCTGTATTTTATCGCCACTTTGAAAATTGACTCTTCTGTTCTATCTCAACCTGACATGCCTTCTTCCTCCCCAATACATATGGCTCCTTTATCTCCTCATAATTCTATTGGTAGTGACTTGGAATTTATCCTTCAAATTCCATAAGCTAATATGACTCCACTGGTGGTTGATACGGGTCGCCCCTCCTCCCCTGATTTTTTCATCATCCCTTCTTTGATTTTGAATGTCACCATTAGGAAAGGGAAGGGGAGACCTAGACTGAAGAAAAAATCCATTACTGTATTGGGTATTGATTTGGATTTACAATCCGGGCCTTTCAGGGACGTTCTGGTGTCCTAAGAATTAGACAGGGTTCTTACAGCGTTGAAGCCCTCATCCGTGGTTCCGTAAGGATGGTTTGTTCCTTAAATATCTAGGGGTAAGGAGGGAGGGAAAATTTTTTGTCTTTAAGGGAGTTTTTTAAGAATTTAAATCCTTGTATGATCCTCATTCAAGAGACTATTTCTAGGGCTGATCATTAAATTTCTTTCCTCTGTTCCATGTTTCCATCATGACACATGGTCGCAAAAGATGCTGAAGGAAGATTAGGTGGCCTGGAGGTTTTATGGGATCCCCGTAGGG
Source organism: Pinus albicaulis (assembly GCA_034641835.2). NCBI lineage: Eukaryota > Viridiplantae > Streptophyta > Pinopsida > Pinales > Pinaceae > Pinus > Pinus albicaulis. The sequence continues at coordinate 1,355,685,503 of CM076570.1, forward strand.
CAGCTTTTCAAGCTTTTATTTTTTGGGGGGGCATGATTATGACTGGCTCAATCAGAGGTTTCAAACACATAGTTAAATTGGTTAATATATATGCACCATATCTAGAAAGAGCTAATTTCTGGAGGAAGATGAAGGAATGTGGGATATTAACTCTAGAATGTTCCATCATAGCTGGAGACTTTAATTGTACCTTGCACAAGGGAGAGATTTTGGGGGAACGAGGAATAAGAGACCCTCTGTCAAAATTTTTGGGGGATCTAGTTTGGGAGTCAAACCTTATGGACATCAGAATGGAGAAAAATTGCCCGAATTGGTATAACGGGCGAAAAGGGTCTAAATTCATAGGGAAGTGAATTGATATATTTATGGTACAGGTTGACCTCTTGTCTCATATGGGAATTGTAACATCAAGGGTGGAGGCCCTTATTATTTCTGACCATATACCGATAGTCATGGAGTGGCATTTTGAAAGAAAATCTAATGGATTCCATTTTAAATTTAACTCGGTGCAAGGAATTCGATGATCTATTCCGTGGGTATATGAGCAAAAATAGGAGAGAATTCAGGGCGTAAACTATGGATTACCTAACACACACCCTTAGAGGATGAAATGGGAGGGTCTCGGAGTGGGAAAAGAATAAGAAGAGGCATCTGATTATGGATTTGAAATAGATAGAAGAGGAAATGGCACAGATTCTAAAAGTAATGGATGCAGGCATCCAGATTCTGGAAAAATGGACTAGGCTCAAAAAGTTGGAAACATAAAAAAGGAGGATACTGCTAATTCAAGAACAAACTTGGAGATTAAAAAGTTGTGCTACATGGCTCAAAGAAGAAGATAAAAACAAAAAATATTTTCATTCATTTGCCACAGGTAGGAAGAATACTAATGCTATATGGCAAGTAAATGTAGAGGGGAAATCATATCACACCACGGAGCATATATAGAAAGAGGCGGTAAAGTTTTTTGATGGATTATATAAGCCTCGTGAGGATCCAGGGGTGGAGGATCAATTGTGGGCTTCGGAAGAATATGTGAAGTTGTTTGGGGCTGAAGAAAACATCAGTATAAATATGATTTTCAGTACATCTGAGGTGGAGAGTGTTCTTAAGTCATTTCCCCCTGACAAGAGCCCAAGGCTGGACCGGTGGACCCCTGATTTTTTTATTCACTTCTCCAATTTGTTCATTCAGGAAATCTCTGATATGGTTGAAGAAGTTCACCTTTAGGGCCAGGTACATGGCGCTGTCAACTCTAATTTTTTGTTGCTCATCCCTAAGAAGAAATGATCGATATCCTTTGAAGACTACAGACCCATTTCTCTGTGTAATACGCTACACAAAATAATTTCAAAGACCATTTTGAAGATTGAAGGATGTGTTATCGAGACACATATCTCCTGAAAAATCTGGGTTCCTCTAGAACCATAGAATTCACGATGATGTTTCTACAACACAGGAGATCCTGCATACAATCCTTTCTCAAAAATTGGAAGTTATTGTTATGAAGGTGGATCTCAATAAAGCATATGATCGGGTGGACTGGGGTTTTTTTAGAATGATTCTATACAAGATTGGTATGGACTGTATCTTGGTGGATTGGATCATGGCTTGTGTCTACAAATCGTTGATGGCAGTAATTATCAATGGTGCAACTTCTAGATTTTTTAAGCCAGGTAGGGGTCTCCAACAGGGATGTCTGTTGTCACCCCTATTATTTATCCTGGTCATGGATGCTTTCAGTACAAAAATCAAGCGTGTGGTAGAAGAAGGTATTTTTTGGGGCATAAAGGTAACATCTCAAAGGGATATCACCCACAGCTTCTTTGTTGATGATGTTTTGATATTTGGGAAGCTTCTAAAAATATATTGGGAAGCGTTATACGAAAATTTTCAAAGATTCTTCAAAGCCACTGGTACGGAGGTGAACGGAGCTAAGTATTGTATTTATCACTCTGTGGGAAAACAAAATGAATCTGATCACATTGGAGCGCTTTTCAATTTTATAACATCTACCCTCGAAAATGGTTTCAGATACCTGGGATTCCATCTGAAGCCCTCCTGCTACCATGTGGCAGACTAGAATTGGATACTAGAGAAATATCAAAAGATAATTATGGGATGGTCGATGAAGTGGTTGTCCAAGGGGGGGAGACTTGTCCTGGTGCATGCAGTATTACAACAATTCATGGTGTACTGGGCATACCTCTTCCTGATTCCTATGTCCATCACTAAAATAATAAAAGGAATAATGGCTAAGTTCATTTTGAATGGAGGCCGAGAAGAGGGTAAATACCATTGGGCAAGCTGGGAGCAGATATCGTGTCCAAAGGATCGGGGGGGTGGGGGGGGGCATGGGGAATACTGGATTTGGAGGTTTTTGGTAAGGCACTACTAATCAAATCACTATGGAGATGCCTTCATATACCTGGTATCTAGAATGAGATAATAAAGTTCAAATATCTGCAACAACTTAGCATGGAGGATATTTTCACATTGGGATGGGAGGATGTGTTGAGGGGGTCACATATTTGGAACGAATTTATGAAAATTTGGCCACAATTTAAAGAAATTCTTAGATGGAGTTTCGGGAATGGAATAAAAATTCATATTGGTCATACAAGAATCCAGGGCCTCCCCACAGATACATTTATCAACGCAGACTTGGGGTATCATATGAACGGAAAAGGTGTCTTTTATCTAGCTCAAGTGATTAAGGAGTGGGTGGAAGCAGTGCCGGGATGGATGGAGGCTGAGGATTTGAAGTTACATGGAGATCTGCAAGGAGAATGGAAACAATAAATTGACATTTTAAAAAGCATGGGCATCTTTCAGAACAACCAGGGAGATCAGGTAATATGGGATGGTAACATGAAAAAGGGTCAAACAATAATCAGAGATATATACAAAGAGCTGCTAAATGGTAAACTAGGGGTAGGAAGGATTTGCTGGTTTAGTGTGATTTGGAAGGTCAAAGTCCAAATTAAAATGATCATCTTCCTCTGGCTTGTTTGGAAGGACAAAAATCTCACTTGGGATAACCTTCGGAAAAGAGGGAAGATCGGACCAGGGATCTGTAGATTATGCTTAAAGGAGAATGAAAACAGTAAACACCTTTTATTCAAATGTAAATTTGCACGTGAGATACACCACTTATTGAGTAAGCATTTCAATTTATAGGATCCACACTACATGACTGTCGAAGAATGCATTAAGTGGTGGTTTAAAAAAGGTAAGCTATTTCGGAGCATTCCTATTATTTTCCACTGGAGTTTGTGGGGCTGTAGGAATAGGTGGATTTTTAGGAAAAGGAAAGTACACCTGCTATAGTTTCTTCAATGATTATTCGACAATGGGGTAAATTGAGGGTTCATCAAAAACCTCCATGTGACCTATCGATTAGACTCAACACTTTTGAAATCCACTACCTTGCTGGTTTTTTTTTATGGGGTGGCACAAAATAAGAGATGTGGCTATGGAGCATGGCTAATGATCTCTCATCAATGTCCCTACAAAATTTATTGGTATGGCGGCCAGGATACAAATATGAGGGCTGAGATACTAGTGCTCTTGGGTTTGTTTTGGTTCAAAAAATAATTATATCTATAAAAGTTGTGGGTATTTGGGGATTCCAAGGTTCTTATTGATCATATGAACAATCAGTTTAAACTGACACTAGGCCACCTTCTTGCCTGGTTGGATTGGATAAATGAACTAAGAAGATCTTTCTCCTCAATATCCTTCAAACACATTTACAGGGAGAAGAACCAAATGGCTGACTGACTTTCAAAGAAGGGGTTGTATGGGTTATCTGGAGAAATGTAATATGAACTTATAAATGCTTCTAGATGTGGGACAAAAGGTTTGGTAAAACATTTCTGAGACACGGTAATGTTGGAGCCTATGTACTAGTAGTTTTTGGACAACACCTTCGATCAAAACTACAGGAAACATGATATTCACCGGACAATATGGTTTTTTTGAAAGTTATAAAATCACTCTTAACAAGCCTAGAGGTATAGTAGATGGAAAACATCGGGATGGAAAACAAAACGGAGAAACAAGAAAACTCTTTTTCAAGGAAAATGTAACTTTCGTAGTACAGGACTACACTGATATTTTTTACATTTTTTAGAATGAATATTTGAAGAAAGATCTTGGATGTAAAACTTTTTTTCTTTTTTATTGGTACTATATATAAACCAACCGTTTTTTCTACTGAAAAATAAAAAATAAAAAATATCACTTTTCTGTCACGCAAGAATTTCATGGTCGTAATGTCACCAAATTTCATTGATGCCAACAGGAGTTAGTACTAATAACGATGTGAGGACATTGTAAATTTATTTACAGATTATAATTTTGTTTTAACGGTAAATGGACAACTTATATCCCCCCTCTATTTGCGTTGTAGACTGTCGTTCTAAAATTCGTATGAAAATAACATTTTTATATTTAGTTTTTTAGCAAAAGCATACCTCCAGGATACACATGACCACATTCCAACTTACTTTGTTGAACCGAAATGGCTTTCACTGATGATTCAAAAATATGGAAGAAGAAATTTAGGAATGAACCACACATCTCACAGGTGATTCGGGTTACATTGGAAGCTACCCAAGAATCATTTCCAAACATTCATTAAATAAACAATCAAAAGATACAAATATTATAGGATTCCATTTAGTTAGGGAGATCAAAAAAATTCCCAGAAAATGGGATCTAACTCTTAAATACACACACAATAAAACCACCGAACGCATCCATTCTCCATTATTTTCAATTTTCCCCTTAATGGAGAAAGGAGTTATTTTCACACCTAAGATCTCCCTAAACAAATCAAATTTCATCTTCCTAAAGGGCTTTGTGAAAATATTTGCATCATTTTCACAAGTATTACAACATTCAAGAAAAATTTCTTTAGATTTTATATTCTCTCTAATAAAATGAGACTAAGAATTGGCATGCTTTGTTCTTGCATGATGCATTGGATTTTTTGCCAACTTGATCGAGATTTGGTTGTAAAATTTGATCATAGTAGCCTTCTTTATTTTTTCTCCAACATCTTGAAGAACTCTCCTCAACCAAACAACTTGACAAGTTGCTACACACAAAGCTTTATATTCTTCCTTAGTAGATGACAATAATACAGTTGGTTGCTCCTTGTTGCTCCATGAAACAATCTAGGATCCAATGCTAATGGCATAACCTGTAGTAGATCTCCTATCATTAAGATTCACGACCCAATCTAAATCTGAGTAACCTAACAACTCAACATCAAATGAATCAATATAATTAATACCAAAATCAAATTTTCCTTTAATATACATGAGTACATATTTCGTTGCTCTCCAATTTATTTCTAGAGGTCTCACAAAAAACTAACTTAACAACTAATAGAGTATGCTAAATCAAGTCCGGTTGTAGTAGGATAATTTAAGATTCCAACCAGTTGTATATGCAATGTACCATCAACATCCTTGAACCATCATCAAAATGAAGTTTCACATTTTTTTGCATTAGAGCAAATGTAACTTTACACTGATACATTTTAAACTTCTTAAGAAATTCTTTGACATACTTACATTTAGTAACAAAATTATGACCAACATCTCTCCAAACTTTAATACCTAGATAGTAATGTAACTCACAAAGATATTTCATTTCAAATACTTGTGGCATCTGCACCTTAATTCCATAAATTAGTTTAATTGAATTTTCCTGTAATGATTAAATCATCAACATATAAAAAAATAAGTAATACATGTCCCTTTGAATCACATCGGTTTCTCATAAATCCATGCTGAAGAAAGAAGGAATCTATCTTCTCATATCATGACCCAAGTTCCTTCCTCAACCCATACAAAACTTTCTTTAATCTACAAACTAAATGTTCCTACCCCTTTTTCACAAACCCTTTAGCTTGTGCCAAAAACACCTCCTCCTTTAAATAACCATTTAGAAAAGTATATTTTTACATCTAATTGGTGAAAATTATAATGGTACTTTATAGCTAATGCAATTAACAATATAATGGTATATAATTTAGCTACAAGTGTAATTTTTTATGCATAATCAATGCCCTCCTTTTGTGAGTACCCTTTTTCCAACAATCTAGCTTTATATTTGTCTATAGTACCATTTTCTTTAAAGATTGGTTTGTACAACAATTGAAATCCTATGGGCTATTTATATTTAGGAAATCTAGTCAATTCCCAAGTCTTATTTTTAAGTATAGATTCATATTCTTTTTTCATTTCTTTCCTCCACTTTTCATGTTCATTAGCTTCATTAAAGCTCGTGTGTTCTATGACATTCGAAACATTGCTCATCAGGGCATAGTATTTATACCTTTTAGGTAAGAAAATTTGTCAAGTAGATCTCCTTCACACCTTACTATATTCATCCCTATTTTCTGAAGGTACTTCTCCACCTCTAGGTGAACTCTCACTACTGGTGATGTCCATATCACTGGATTCTTCCGCAAGTTTCTAGATTCTTCCTCAAGTTTTTTCTACTCATTGTCTTCTGCTTTTTCTTTGTTGTATTCAACTTCAAGAAGTATGTGTCACCTTTCATAGTTGTTATCCTGTTTACCTTCATTTGCCTACTCATGGAAAATTACATCTCTACTTGCAAACAATCTATGTGTAGAGGGATAACAAATTTTAAAAGCTTTAAATTATGAACAATATCCTACAAAAATACATTTGATACCTTTAGCATCAAGTTCTTGTAATGCCATCCTCCCAAATTTAGCCAAGCTAATCGGCCCACTAGGGTAAACATGTGATGAAGAGTTACTATGATATGATTTTACTCCCCATGTATAGTTAAGAAAGTGGAACCGACAAGACAAGACCATTCTGATCTTCCTCAAGAACTACAGAAATTTCAGGAAACAACCAACAGTCCCAGGTTCCTAACCCCTGAAACCACTTGATTTTTCATTGACCTAAAATACCAGTAACTCCCATTACAAGGAAACAGTGCGACTAAGACTCTCCAGTCTCTCCCACAACAAGGCCTCTCAATGGGTATGGAATTTGTCAGGTAGTTTTATGCCAGCAACCCCAAATTATGAGCCACTTTTCAGGGCTAGGACTCAGGCCTCTTCCTAAAACTCCTTGAGACTTCCAAAAATAATGAATAACACTTAAAAAAAGGTACTAATGTAAGAACTTGAACAAGTACTTGATCATATCCCCACCATCCATGACAAGCATTTCGCCAAACATATTAGAAATATGCAATCTACAAGTCATAACAACAAATCTGAGCATAGGGGTCTCATACTTATCCGAGGATCGTCGACAAGGATTGATTCCTTCTCACATTAGTTGCATTATCATCTATTAGGTCATTCATTCATTATTGTTTCACATAGTAATCAAAACATTATAAGAGGCATACATCATAGTTGTCATAAAACATGTTTATAACCAGATATATATCAATGAGGAAATAACCATTAAAGTCACATAAATGATAATACCAAGTACCTTTACTCATGAAAACACCAAGGGAAAATAACACTTATTAACATGAACAAATCAAACCAAGTCAGGGACTTCCACATACCACCTGACCATAGACTAGGCTAAACCAGATCTTTCTTTCAGCCAGTCACCTTCGTGCCATATTCCAAGCATGAAAGTGTGATCTCATGGAACACATCAATAAAAACCAAACCAGGGCTTCGAGAGGCTAAACCACCTCAACCGTCAAACTGTGATTTGGAGGGCCAAGGGCGCAGCGTCCTCGGAGCTATGCTTTTTCTCAGGGAATCCTCAGGAGGTAAAGTTTACATTTTTGGAATCCTCAGCTCAAGTATAGCATGCTCACCAAATTTCAGGTCATTTGGAGTTGATTTGGTCCTGCAAAATGGTAAAAAACACCCTAAATTTCACCTTTCTGCCTAGTTTTCAGGGCACGTGTTGCGCCCTTACCAAGCTTGGGAGTTTTTCTTTTTGAATATTTTAATGGAGCCCAATCAGAAAACCAATGGCCGTTCTGGAAAGTAGACTCAACAGGCTTTCCAACGAGCCATTACGGAGCCCATTCTGACATCGGGAAGGCCTTCACAACTTGGCTGCAAGATGACCGACTTTTCCTGTGCAGGTGTTGCGCCCTTGGCCAGGAAATTGCACACTTAAATCTCAGTGTTACGCCCTAGCAAAAAAAATTCAAAAAAGTGCGCTAGGGAACATTTTGGAAATTTTTGGGAGCCTAAATGTCAATTTTTTTGCCAAAAATGGTTGAGAAGATATTTTTCATTTATTACACTAGATATTTTGTGCCTTGGGCCTGGCATGGTCACAAAGGACAAAATTGATATTTATGAACAATTAATGGATTTTAGAAGCCTCTAGGGGCTTTTAACCTCCTCATTTTCATGTTAAATATTGGATGAGGGCCTCATTGTACATGTTGGCTGTTGGTTGGTTTTCACTTGTTGAACTGAGCATAGGCTCTGAGTTGTAAAGAGTTTTTGGCCTTGGAGCCTTTTAAACTTTTTGGACTGAATGACAATGGAGCCAAGCACTTTGCAGGATTCATGAATATGGCTAATGGTGATGTTTTCTCATTTTGTTTTAATTCTCTTATGTTTAACATATTGTTTCATCCTTCCCTTGCATTAGAACAGAAGTTTTAGCTTAAGGTTTGCCGTCAAAAGTTCATTAAGTCTGTCTGCTTCTCTTGCTTTCATGTTTTCCTCTGCTAGGTCAGTTTAGAGAATTCTTAGTTGCTCTCTAGACCCACTTATGCTTGTTTCTCTTATGAATGATTCAATACATTAGATATCAAAGATGTTTTATGGTTAGCCCTGCTTGTTTGATGTTACTTAAACAATGTTCTTAATATATTTCTTTGAAGTATCACTGATTAGGTTTAGCCATAGAGGTTTATGTTTTGATCACGCCCTTTGTCCATTCTTGAAAGGTTTCCTTTGAGGTCTTTATAGCTTTGATCAATGATGTTTAGGATTTTCCTCTTCTTTCATCTATGTTACATGTCATCTTGCATGTTTTCTTTTTCTGAAGGTAGATAGTTAGAGAGGTTAGGAGTTCCCTGCTCTCTAGGGTTTACTAGATTATTGCCTTGATGTTTGCTTGCTAGGGTTAGGTCAAATAAATATGGCATGTCATGTATTTTGTTTTGTATTCATGCATAGTATTCTTAAAGGCCTTTGTTAAAGTATTTGACAAAGTATTCTTAATTTCCCTTTGCCCTACTTTGTTCACAATTTAATGTTCACTTCACCCACCAAAGCTTTGAAAATCCATTCAGTCCTGTTAACTTGCCCTCCAAAGCATCCTTGACCTATTGTTGTACCTTTCTAGACCTATCGTAGACTCCATAGCCCAATGGTATAAACCTCTCCTACTCTATCTATTTTCCTTGAAAACCTACCCAACCAATCAAAACAAACAAACAAACCCTAAACCTAATAACTAGCCAAAAATCAAAACCCTAAAAGCTATCAAGTTACATCTTTTGCACAAATATAGAGAGAGCCCTCTATGAGTCCAGGAAGGCTAGGTTCTAGGACTCCAAAGACTGGTTTGATGTTACCCTTGTACATTTTCCCTTGCCAATATGACAAATTACGGGGACCTAACACCAATTCTGGGAAGGCCTCAATGTTGGCGAGGTCATGATCATCGAACTTGATGGAGGGGAGACATCGAAACATATCTCCAATTATGGGAACTTCATTCGGAACCAGCTACATCTGTAGATAGGAGTGAACAACATCAATAGTATTGGGTGTGCGCACGGTAGGTCACCTTGGTCGAACATAAGGTGGTAGCCAAGTCAGCGGAGCCACCAGCAGAGCATCTTCTTGAGCAGTCAGAGGACGCTTCGCAGGGTTAGGTGAGCATTCCTTAGACACCCCCCAAGGGGTTTGCACAATCTGAGGGGACGTGTGCAGCTTCACCATAGCCTACTTTGTAGCTCTCCCCTTTCCCTGCTCCTGACATGTTTCCATTTTCTCCTCCTTTCCCGACTTTTTTGTTGGCGTGGACACGACCTCCTCAACGTCAAGAGTTACTTCCAATACTTCTTCGGATGCTATTTTGGCAAAGGTCGTGGCAGGCGATGGTTTAGTAGGGTTGGACGCAGTCATTCTTGCTCAAAAGACGAACTTAGGGTTGATATTATCAGAGGGGGTAGCGCACCCAGACATGTATATGGTGATATTACCCATAGTATAGATTTCATCGGAAATCACAAGGCACAAGAGTTTTGGAAAGAAAAGAACCCAATTTTAGTTTGTGCCCCTCCTTTTATAGCTTTTGATGGTTAAAAACAGTCGGAGGAAACTTAGCTATAACTTGCCATCAAAGAAATGGAAAAAAATCCTCCCAAATCGCCACATTAATTATTGATTGTTCGCTCCATTCAACGGTAAAATTGGCTTTTTACCTAGTTGTACTATTCCAACAGCTAGTTTTCGCAGTTGCGTACTACCCCTGTGCTCCCATCTCACCCTTTTGCGCCTTCTTACCTACTGACAACCCTTGCGCGTGCACTGGGCCTGCCTTCGTTCTTCTTCGTGCGTGTGCACAGTCATCCTCATACAGCTACTCCAGCTATATAGTCATTTGGTAGGCACCGGGTTGGCCCTGTATGATTTTATATGACTGCCATTAATGTACCTTGGCAGGGGGGCTTTGCGTAACATAGTCAATATAACTACACCGCCATCTGTAATTTTTGTTACAACATACGGACCCAACCAATGTTGTCGAAATTTTATTGGGTGGTGCGCAAACTAGATTTCATATAGTAATACTAGCTCATCTTCCTTAAATGACTTTTGTTGGATATGTCTATCATGCCAGGCTTTTTCCTGGGCCTTCTGAACTTGCTGATGAAAGTTAGCAGTGAACCGATCCTCTTCTAAGGCAACTAGTTGCACTAAGCATTCCTCCATGATTTTTAGTTCTGCCATGTTTGTTAAAGCCGCTATGTGCAAGCTAGGGACGATGTATTCCATGGGCATAATGGCCTCCTTCCCATAAACCTTCCGAAAAGGCGTTTTCCCAGTAAAATTCTTGCACGTTGTCCGATAGGCCCAGATTATTGAAGGGATGCACACGTCCCATTCGCTGCGATCAGAATTGCTGACCTTGGTAAGCGCCTGTTCGAATTTTTTGTTAAAATATTCCGCCATCCCATTTTCCTGAGGGTGATATGGGGTGCTCTTCGCATGGTGGATCCATAATTCTTCAGTCAAAGCTTGAATAGTTTCATTAATGAAATTTGTAACTCTATTTCTCATCAATAACTTCGGACAGCTGAACCTGGTTAAAATGTGCTAAAAAATAAAGTGCGTAGTGGTATCCACCGTGCAATCCTTCACGGCTTGTGCTTTTGCCCATATCGTTACATAATCATTTGCGGTTAGGATGTATCAGGCACATTTCTTCTTTCTTGGCGGGTTCATGGGTTCGACAAAGTCTATAGACCATTTGTCAAACACCTGCAGGGCCATCTGTTACTGCAAGGGCATCTCATCCCTGCGCGAAGGCCTTCTTGTCCATTGGCACATGTCACAGGCTTTACAATATGTGTGGGAGTTGCTATGCAGTGTGGGCCACCACAACCTAGCTCTTAATAGCAGTTTCTTTTCCTGCATAGTGACCTCCCACTACCCCTCCATGGGCTTCTGCTAGAATGGCTTGTCTTTCATGCTCCAGTACATATCTTCATAGCACCTGATCCGCTCCCATCTTGTATAACTAGCCCGCAATGATGGTTAGTTGCGCGGGTTACCAATTTTTTTTTCTGTTGTACCGAATAGTCTGTAGGTGCCATTCCCATAGTTAAGAAATGAATAATATCTGCAAAGTGCTCGTCAAACACCTTAATAGTAAAAATTTGCGCATCGGGTAACCCTTATTCTAGGTTAGTTGGCTCTTCACTGGTCTTGATTCGGGACAAGTGTTCTGGTCCAGCATTCAATCTCCTAGGTTTCACAATTATTTCAAAGTAGTATTCCCAAAAAAACAGTAACCATTGAAAAATATCCCCCCCAACACAGACTTATTGACTAGGTACTTTAAAGCTAAATGATCTATGAACATCTTGAAGTTCCCTCCCAGTAAATAGTGTTTGTATTTTTGCAGGGCATACACCATTTCCAATCCTTCACATTCAGTAGTAGAGTAGTTACGCTCTGCGCTAGAAAGTTTCCTACTAGCAAACGCAACCGGTGGTCGATGTCCCCTTCCCCAAGCCGCGCGAGGACAGCTCCTAGGGAAATCCCTGAGGCATCTACAAGAACATGAAATACTTTATCCCGGTCATGAAATATGAGGATAGGTGTAGTGACCATATTTTCCTTGAGTATCTCAAAGCTCTACTGACACTCCGCATCCCAGAAAAAATACACGTCCTTCTTGAGCAGCTTCTCCATTGGTGCTGTGATCGGCGCATACCGTTGGATAAACTTCCTATAGTATCCAGTGTGCTCGAGGATGGAGCACAATTGTTTCTCAGTTGTGGAAATTTCTAAATTGATGATAACTGCAACCTTCGCTGGTTCAACCATCAATCCTTGCCGACATACCACGTGTCCTAACAAAATCCCGAAAGGTACATAGAATGTGCACTTATTAATGTTTAAGGAAATCTGGTGCTTTCTACAGGCATCCAACATCATGGGCAAGTTCGACACATGATTCTTTACCAACCCAAACAATGTCCAATCATCAAAGTATACTTCCAAAAACTTATGAATGAATTCCTTGAACATTTCTACTACCACCCGTGAAAATATGGCAGGGGCATTCTTGAGCCCAAAGGGCATGACGGTGTACTGAAAGGATCCCCATTCCTTTGCGAAGGTATTTTTTCTACGATCTTCAGGTGCTATTTTAATCTTATGGTAGTCGGAAAAACTCGCCAGTGAATGAGTATGATTCCTGACCTCCCACATTTTCTAGAATTTCAACAGAGAACAGTTAGGGAAGGGATCATGTACGCAAGCATCATTCAACTTGCGCAGGTCTACGCAGATTCTTATTTCCCCTTTAGTCTTCTTTTCTTGGACCACCATGGGGCTTACCCAATCTAACCATTCTACCGGTTCAATGATACCTGTGGTTACCATTTTATCGATCTCTTCTCTAACTTTCTTTTTATACTTGGGGTTCAATCGGTAGGGTCGTTGCTTGACAAGACGCGTGTCTAGTTTTAAGGTGATTCGCATGACACCTAGATCTCCTACAATGCCTTTGAGCTCTGAAAACTTTGTGGGAAATAGATCCTGATATTCGGTGAGCAGTTCTGCAATTTTTCCATTGGTATTATCATCCCAATAATCCCCAATTTTAGCCGTCTTGGGTTGTTCTTCTATTCCAATATTGACTTCCTTTAATTTGAGAGGTTTAGTCACATCGACTGCCTATAATAGGGGTCCAAAAACTGCGCTCTCACCCTCTGATTCAGGGATAGTGATATTTCACGGATCCTCATCACACTTCTCCATTGATAGATTACGGCAGTTGGAAATATCCTATATCTACGCATCTCAAGCTGGTTCCCCATACTCTATGTGAGGGAGTGATTCATCAAATACTAGAGCATCTATGTCCTGCAAGGTTTCATCTAATTTCTATGTTTCGCCTATCAACCCGAATGTCCCCAAAAAAATTTCTCTCATGGTGTCCCAGTGGCGAGTGTGTTGATGTAGCTCTGTGTCCAAATACCATGTGGTGGGGATTGGTCCCAAGGCGTGGATAAACATGTGGACCCATTCATCCCAACTCCTTTCACTCCATACTTCCATCCATACAAACAAGTGCTTTCGTGGGTCTCCGCAGCCAGGGAAAATATCCATGCGTAGGTTGGTCAGAGGTTCAAATCGTAGGATCATCATTCTACAACATTCCTCCCAATCCCGAAAGTCCCCTTATGATTTTCCCACCTTTGCGCAGGGGTCACATGCATAGCTAAGTTAAGCGCCCACATTCTCTATTCTCTGGGGACTTCTGCTTTAAATGCTCTAAGAAAATCACTAACACTACCATAATCATCAAAATAGGGCAGCTCTCCTACCTATGAGGAGATACACCAAAAGCTCTTTGCAATCTTAAGGCATCATAGCGTAGATACATCATGCAACTAGTTCTGCCAATTTTCTATCTCACCATGTGAGTCAAAGAGACATTCGTTGTCCTTCTCCCAACAAAACATGCCATCAGCCATAGGGTTAATACAATCCTCGTCCCGGGTAGTCATCTTGTAAATATGATCAACGTCGTCCTCTTCGCGCACCGGTTCTGTATACCTCTCACCCTCTGCTGGATCTAGAAGGACTATTACTCGTGTGCCCTCCTTCTCAAAAACCATGCTTCATCTTTTCAAGTTGATAATACCTCCCATGTCTATAGCCCAATCTAATCCTAGGAGCGCAGGGTAAGGGTCTGCATCCTCTACAATTTGAATCACCTCAAAATACGTGTACACCTTAACTCCCGCGATATCTACCATAATCTTTGATAACCTTCCTAACGGTATGATCTTCTATTGGTTAGCCATGCATAGCTATAAAGTAGACTATTCCAGCTTCGGTTCTCCCATCCTCTGCCAAGTCTGCTTGGGCAGGACATTTGCATCGGATCCTAAATCAAGGATGACCTCATCCATTTCATAATCACCAATCTGCATAGTTAGCCACATTTCCCGACCAGTTATTTTCTTATGCTTATAAAGTTTGTTGACATCTCTAACTTCTGCTAGTGGGGAAATCTTTTCTGTGTAGATTTCTATCAATGCTTGAAGGTTCTCTACTGCCTTCTGGTTATGTAGTAACTTCATACATGCATGTTGGAAGGACTTCACTTATTTGTTTGCCTTCAGATCCATTGGGGCCTTTGAGGTAGACGCCTCATGATTGGAAATTTATTTTCTAGCTTCAAGGAAGGTTTCCTTTTCCTTCTGTAAGTCTAGACCCTCATTTTTGTCAGTGGCTTTTCTGGTAAGTGGTTTGACGGTAACCTTTTCCTCAGCTCCTCCCGTGGCCATGCCACTGTGTATAATTATGTTAATACTGGGTCCCTCATCGCGTGGTTCCAACTTAACCCTTTGTACATTCTGCGTCAGTGTTCGCTGTTTTTCCTGCATCTTTTCTATCATCACAAGACAGTCTTCGGTCACATGATCCAGCTGCCTGCAATATCTTCAAGATTGTCGTTCAGGGTTTGGGAAGTCCCTCGCAAAGTGTCCTACCTCTCCACAATTATAGCAGATCAATTGTCCTCTCCCATGCCCTATGCTACCACATCTCCTCCCCCCCCTTGACCTCTTGTAGGGGAGCCTCCTCGTCCAAAGGGAGATAATATTGATGAAGGGTCAATCTGCACCCTATACAGGTTTCCTCTATCTATCCTTAAATCATATGTCCAGAAATTGTGTTCATCATGTCCTACAGATGAGCAGAATGTGGACCACTTTTGCTTCAATTCCGGGACATAGGCGCCAAGTCGGGGACAGTGATTTGTGTCATGCAATACAGCTACTCGACAGTCAGCGCACCATAACGTGGGGTGCTTGGTCCAACAAGATCTTTGGGGTGTCATGGGTTAGGCCCCCCAACCAGCATGTAGTCTAACAACAGAGGGCACTGGTCCTTGGTGTGGCCTGACACCCTGCATCATATGCACCAAATGTATGTGCTATCTTCTTTTCTCCTCTCTTTTAGTAAATTTTGGATTTCTAGGTGCATTACCTCCAACTGGCCCTGGATCTGCTACACCCCAAAATGGGCACGTCCCTTGGCGCAACTTCTAGCTTCATGGCAATTTCCAGGGATTTTTCTTGTGTATCATTCATTTGCTGACCCATAGGCCCTTGCAAGTGTGGTAATAGCATGGAAATGAACTATTCCTTATGATATATATCCTCACACTTAAATTCTCCATCCCTGATAGCTTTCTTCAGCCGCTGATCAGCCTTCCATACAGACTTTGTAGGTCCCTATTTAAAATATTTCAATTCAATCACAAGTTGAGAGTAGGAATTAGGCTTCCGAAACTGTTGTTTTAAGGAATCCTTAATTTCCTATATTTACGGATCCACATGCTGGCAAACATACCCCATGAACCAATCCAAGGCACTTCCTTCAAAGGCTAGGGATAGTTGCGCTCTTTTTACAACATCACTAGCAACATTCTGCGCAATCCATATTGATTCTGCCATGAACCAAAATAGGCCCATGTCCTCATCCCCCACACCCTTAAAGGTGTGCAGCTTCATGTGCATGGCCATATTGTCTTCTAGTGGTGGCAGTGGGGTAGGAGAATTCTTGCCATTACGCGGATTCGACGGTGGGGTAACTGGAGGACTAGTTTCTGCGTGCGTAGGTAGCTCTCTTAAGGGAATATATACTGATCTATCCCCTTCTCGATTGACTTTGTAATATTTACCACTTCGTGTAGTACTTTCACTCTGGTCGGAGGTCATTCACCCAATGTGACTACACAGAATACCCTTTTTGCACAATAGCATCTTAATTAGCAGCAACAATGTTCGCAAGAACTTACCTTAAAATCCTTTGAAGAAACTCTGCTCAGCTTCATAATAAGATATGAATTGATCAACTATGAATTCCGTTACAAATCCTCCTAAAACAATATCTACCCAGTGATATACAGTCCAGGTGATCTTGTTATCAGCCTTCTCCAATTGTCGGATCAACTCAGGAGTCCACTACATAACCTGATCATGTTTCCCACAGGTCTGGAACTCTACTAACCTTGCTAGCCACTCTTGTAGTTTGTGTGTGAAAGTTACAAAGAAGATTTCATATACCTCTGTAAATATATACTTGTTTTCCACTCTTCAACAGTCAACCTTGTACTTCGATTCTCTTTTAGGGAAAATTCCAGAATCTGTTTTTCAAACCAGTCTTCAAGCTCAGACTTCTCGGGGCGCCAATGACCTCATGGCATTACCCAATCTCTCTCAAAATGCTCCAGGTCCCGGCAACAAAACCATTTGTTGGCTTGAAAGGGGTCCTGACCCAGGTTCAGATTTAAGGTTTTCCAACAAAGCCCCATACTACTGGCTCTTTTAGAAATGACTTGCTTGCGCAGGCCAAGGTCTCACCCAAAGTATTATGGGAGGGTGATGGAACCAGGTTTACGCACCCTGAGAGAAAGAGAGTTAATTGAGTCATCCTTGTTAAGATCTATCATATTTGTGTAGAAGAATTCTTATCACAGAACCTTTAATAGTATACTTTTAGAATGCGAATCTCATAAACCTACAGATAGCACGTAAACATAAGTAAAGAAACTATTAATAATCAGATCTAAGTGATGCCTTTGTATGCATGTGCACATCAATATTCATCAACAAACAAAATCACCGCAATAACACAAACAAGGCTAGTTCTCATAACACAAAGATACTTCCAAACATATTTCTCATTCATTAGCATTCAAAATCCACTTACAGCCCCGATTCCCAACCCATGCACATAACCAGCGAGGTCCGAACATAGCAAGACTGAGGATCTTCATGCACACAGCTAATAGGAGTCCTTACCCAAATACAACCCAAACATATCTCAACAGTTCACAACTAGCATAAATCACACTTAGCTTACCTCTAGACTCGATCTATCCATCTACTTATAGCATCTTAGCCTACGCTAACTCTTGTCTACCCTTTGACCTATTACAATACATTGGAGACTTTGACCCGCCCCAAAGCCCCTGCGCTAGACTAATTATTACAAAATTTATATGAAACGCAATGTTGGAACATATGAAAACGCAGCTAGGGGACGCTATTCCAACACCTGATCCTTTGGAGGTGCTTATTATTTTATTGATGATTGCATAAGGTACACTTGGGTGTACTTCCTTAGGAAAAAGAGTGGTTTCCTTGAGTACTTCAAAGAAATCAAAAACATGATAGAGAAGCAGACATGGAATTTCATAAAAATCCTCTGTTCAAATCAAGGGGGAGAGTATAGATTGGGGAACTTCATCAAGTACTGCAAGGATCATGGAATAGTGAAACAATTTATAGTACCCTACACTCCATAGAAAAACGATGTTGCCAAAAGGAAAAATAGGACGTTGGTAGAGTGTGCATCGAGTTAATAATCAAAGGTAAGAACCTCTCAAATTTTTTTTGGGCAGAGGCCATTAGTACTATTGTTTATTTAAAGAATAGAAGTCCACCAAAGTATATTGATCTTAAGACCCCATTCGAAGCCTTGCATGGTTTTAAACCAATAGTTCATCGTTCGAGGGTATTTGGGTGTAAGGCCTTTCCACATATTCTAAATTATAATAGAAAGAAGTTGTAACAACCCTAGTAAAAAATCCATGTAATGAAGTTAATAAAGGAAAAATATTAAGCAAGGCCATGGGGCACTTATTCCAATTTTAATGTTGGGAAAAAACATAGTGATGGAGATCACTTGTGATTAATTAATGGCTATGGAAATTGACAAAGGATTTGGAAAGGCATGAGGCATCAATTGGCATTTTATTTATGAAAATAATGGAAAATAGGAGCCTAGGAAGATGAACAGTCACAGGTTACATGTGAGGAGGAAAATTGAGGAAAACAATGGAGAATGAAGGACAACAGATGCCTCATTGATTAAAAAGATTCCGAGGATCAGTTCATGGATTTTTTCAGTTTAACGTTTTGTTAGTTTTAGCTTGGAGCTCTCCTTCTATTTTCTCTCATACTCTTCGATACTTACTTTATGGATTAAAAACTTATAAAGAATTTGTTTTGAATAACTAGATCAGATTGTAATATTAAGCTACAATTAATCCATAAACATTTTCATTTCATCATAAATTTGTAAATTAAAATGCATGTAAAAGGAACTTGATCAAACCACAATAAAAACATGAAACACCAAGGTTGATAACGAAGTTCACCCCCTACATTGGGCTATGTCTCCAAATTCACCTCCAACAACCGAAACACTTTTATTGTGTTTCTAAAATGAGGAAAGTGTACAATGCTCTATTACAAAAGGATGGCCAAATGTAGAGTTTTATTCTACACAAAGGAGTTCAAGACTTGTACATATCAACAAATCCTCCAAAAGACCTCTTCAGCTCTCCAAACTCTCCAATTTCTCCTAAAAATGAAGCTCTCAAAGGCTTCTAAAAACCTATCTAAAGCTCTATTCTCCAAAACGCTCGTACAACGCAAAGTAAATAGGAGGGTTTTATATAGCTTTCAAGATCCCAAAACAAAGGAGAAAATATATCTTTAGATCCCCACTCTAAGGACAAAATAACTCTCTAACTCCCTAAAAAGATGCTCCATGAAATTTATGAGGAGTAAATCTCTCAAATCCACCTATACGGACCTTATACAAAACTCAAGGGATGAGATAAAATCCCTTGAGACTCTCAACTTCATCATGTATTTAGAAATTGAATTTGAGGAAATCCTCTCATAAATAAATTTATATTTTACAAATAAAAAATTTCAAATATGAGCACATGCACATTCAAATTTGAAATACCCATAACCTAGGTTTCAATAAAATTGTCTTCAACATGGTTTTCCTTGGAAAATGTGTCAATATCCTCCTGGATCATACCTCCCCAAAAAGGAAGGTTTATGGTTTACCAAAAGCTCAAGAAGTTGAGTTTAATATCAAAACAATGATCTTTCTGAAAAGATGAATCTCCTCTTCTTTCTTATTAGATGCTCTTCTCTTCTTGATTATTAGGTGCTCAAAAAATGGAAAATGATCTGCAAATCTTGTGCTTCATGACCTATCATCATTTTGCATCAAGAGGTAAACTAAACATAATGCTTTCTCTTATGTTATAAGGTAATTGGAACCATGTGAAACATATGTTGAGTCCCTCAATAATGTGCATCATAACATCGAAATGTGGCTAAGAGGTGAGGTTAGCCCATAAAATAGTCCTGTTCCAAATTTTGAATTTGTAAAGCCTTGAAGCCAAAACTCTGCTAAAGAAATAATAAATGGAGCAACGGGATCACGATTTTTGTATAATAATCAAGGTAGGTCAAATCGTTTTCGATGCCAAGGTGGAGGAAAAATATTTGTATCTTCATGAGACAACAGAGAAAAATAATTTGAAACTTGCCCGACAAGGGATCTCCATGGCCGAGAAGAATATGCTCTGAATTTAAATCCCTGACACCTATGTTCTCACTTGGACTCACTCTCAACTATGTAGAATCTTCATTCTTGACATTATAGATACCTTCATGAGAATCACTTAAGAATTCCACTCCGTGACTCGACATCTATGTAAAACCACCACTTTTAAATAGATATAGAATATTGTTATTTTATAAAGATGAGGGCCTAAAACGTGGAGCGAAGGTCAAAGAGGTTTTGACAAACTCACTCAACAATATATGAGCATTGATGTGAAGTATCAAAGTAGCTCCCTCGAACACATCAATTTCCACGAGCAACGTAGTCCTCTTACCATCATCGTTCGAGTAGCCAGATCGCAGAGCCGATGCAAGGAAAGCCCAAGATATCATTTCTATTCAACAAAAGATTAATATGTAACTTACTGAACTGCTGAACAGGTACATAATCACTGATAGACAACCAAATACTTATGGAATCAACAATTTACCAAATAAATTTAAGAAGTCCACAAAAAAAAAGTAACAACACACTGCGTACTATGGATTTTTCTCCAATTGTGCATCAAATCTCAACGTCGCTCAATAAATTTCGTTGTCATAATCACTATGGTCAAGCGTTTGATATAATAGCTCAGCGTGGTCCATTGATACACAATATAACTTGTAACAAACTGCAACGCGGTTCATTAATTTCCTCAGCTTTGGACTGTTGAAATTGCAAGACTTATCCAATCATCATTTCATTTCCTCACTTTTTCATTTGGAACCATACGTATCCTGTGATTTGTGGTGCTTAACGGGGCCTTTTTAGCATGGAACTCGTGGCATATACAATGTAACTACTGCTGGAACCGTCGACTGTGGCACGTGGAACCGGTACCATTTCAAGCTCTGTCAACATGTTTTGTGGACCATCGTGGGCCGTGGGAAAATCTGCGTGGCATCGTTTGATGGCCATGACGTTGATATGGTGTAAATACGTGGGCTCCAATACTTACTAATTGTAAATGACATCACAAGTTGGCTTCTCAACACCAACTCCATCCAAAATTGATCCTCGTGAACATCAAGAGAAAGATTTCAAACAGGTAAACACAAAAAATCATACTCCGGAGGACCAGTGTAACGAAAGGGTGGAGGATGAGGACATAACACTTCACTACAACCATCACGCTTGCCGTCCAAAATTGCACATGAATTCTGAGATGGCAAGAGATGGTGACACTTCAACAAAAAGATTTTAAATTTTCCCACCTTAACCGGTGGAACTAGAGTTGTTGGATGAGAAGCGGATGGGGGTTGCTTTGAACGACAACTTTTTCCATCGCAGATTTGGAAGCGCTAGCCCTACGATATGCTGGGAGTGAATTGAAAAATTCTAAGTCTTGCAAAGTTAGTGAAATGTGAACAAGAGGTATGGATACTTCCCAATCAACTTCATTTTCCAGAAATTCACAACAAAGATGGACAAAATGATTGTGAAAATGGCGTAACAATATATTGGGTGATTTTCACGAGTATAAAATTTTCTTGCACGGATATTCGTGATCATATGTGTCAAAAGCATGGAAAGGTTTTGTGATAAAGTTTTTGAAAGAGTGAAGGGAGGCATTGGTAAATGTGTGACACCATTTTCTTACGAGCTTTTTTTATGAACATCATCATTAGGTACATTTTAAGGGGTTAATTGTCACCATTTTAGCCTAATTATTCTCTCTTTTTTACATTTGATTGTATTATAGTCATATGTTTTTTGGTGTAGATGGTGTACGAAGGGTTATCATACTTTGAAGGCCCAATGTGGTTTAAATGCAGGAAAATCACGAGAATATGCTATTTTTTTAGGAAGATTGCACAATCACAGCTCGAAAGAGACAACAAGGATTGATTGTACGAGGTTGACCACCTCCTAAACTCCTAAAGGAAGCCAATATATCCTCGAGATTCTCCTCCAAAAACTTGAAATCAAAGGCAGCCAAGCAAGTGGAAGATCAAGGGGAGCCAAGCTCCACTTCTCTCCAGTTCTAAGGAGAAAACCCACCTACCTTTTAGGGAGATGTTGGTAGCTACCCTTTAGGATAAATAAGGCAGAGCAAGAGCTCACTAGGATTCAATTTTTGGAGATAGCTAGAGCACTCTTAGCTCTTGTAATAAACATTTGTGACTTTCATATGTTATGTGCAATACTGGTTATGAAATATAATGAGCATTTGGTTGCTTCTCCATTGAGTTAGTTTTAGGGAGCTGAGCTTGTGGGTTAGGGCCCAATCCCTTGGCCTCATTCTCTCTTATGATTTTGTGTTTACATTTCATGTTGATGTAGTTAGTCTTTTTACAATTCATGTTGCGGTAGTTAGTTTCCTTACATTCCATCGCTGTTGTAGTTAGTCATTTTACATTTCATGTTGCAGTAGTTAGTTTCCTTACATTTTATGATTGTTGTAGTTAATCTATTTTCATTTCATATTGCAATAGCATATAAAATCTCAAAAGTGTGCGTTAAAGCCTCCCTCTCTCAACTCTTTCATTGGAGCTTGAGGAGGGTAGATATTCACCATAGAACCAAACCTGATTTCAGTTTATGATTTCTTGAAAAAGTTAGATATGTTGTTTTTCTTATCATGGACATGTTGTAGATGCATAGTTAGTGTTGAGAGTTTTAATTGTCAGATTAAAACTCTTAATATTTAATTGTCAATCTAAGATTCCTAAGCACGAGTTATACTACATGTTGGTTTAGCATAATGGTCAGAGTATATAAGTTTCATTTTGATCGTTAAGTACAGAATGATGGAAAAAAGAAACAATACTAATTAAGCAAACTAGCACTTATCGCATTCTCCTAAAATAATTCTTCATTATGACATAAGAAATCAATTTAATTCAATACAAATTATTCTAAATTTCTGCAATCCAAAGACAAACATACTCAAATCAAAGGCTTGATGAAAACTAATTTAAGTACAATTCTTGAAATAAAACATTTTCAAAACAGGAAATTCAAACTCTAATTGTTCAAAATAGAGATAAGAAATCATCAAAACCTAATATTTAAGAAATCAAAATGTAATGCTGCAGCTTGGAATGAAAACCAAAATTAACCCTTAAACTATCATACTCATTCAATCTCGTTGGTCTATTCTTTCTTAGAAATAAAACACATTAAAACCCACACTTTTATGACTAGTTTTGAAAACAATGAAAATCGATCTATTGATGATTAAAGGGAAATGAAATTATGTTGCATTTGTGAATGGAATCTCTACCATATTTTTATAAAATCAATCCCTATGCTACTATACTTGGAATGGGAATTGGACCTATTCTATTATATTTGTTCAGAAATAAAAACTAGATCTTAATCACACTGACAATGCTTTGAATTAACTCACACTGCTTTAGACAAACTGGAAGTGTTGGAACTAAATCTGAATGTTTGGAATGACTTAAACCACACAAATGTTTTAAATTAAATCTCACAACTTGAATTAAATTATACTGATGATGCTTGAAATCAATCTTTATTCTGTAATACTGGAAATGGAAATCAATATTAGATGTTGGAAATGAATAGTTAAATTAAAATCACATGTAGCCTTTAAATGAATTCAATCAACAGGAAATTGCCGGCATCAAATCACACTATCTCAATGTAAGAAACAAACCATATTGTTTAATAGGATCATGATGTTTCTAAAATAAAATCAATCAATACGCACACATGATCTATTAACACTACTAAGCACATTATATATATATATATATATAATAAAAACTCACTCATCAACCATAATTTGAATTGCAAATTAACCATTAAATACGAATTTATTCAAACTCTTGTTATGTGGTATGATCTAATCTCATAGTGCGCTTCATAATGGATCGTTGAATACCCTAGTGATGATTAATTTGACTCGGCTTTCCCAAAGGAAAGTGTGCACAATCTATGTGACCAATAGCAACATATAAACTCAGATCTAGTTTTTCAATTGACGAATGCAGTTCTTATAATGATAGAAACACCCAGAAATCAATTATATACCTCACGCAATGACATGGAAGAAACTCAATGAATTCACGCATTAACTAAATGAACAAACTGATTCTTTGAATTGATCGCACAACTATCTATTTTTACTAATAATGAAGCTTGATCCTAGATGGTGGTGGGCCCTACAACACCTGGGCAAGCTTAAAAGTACTTACAGTAAAGGAAGGATTAAAACACTTAAATAAAAGACTCACAGTAAACCATAACTCAAAGCGATCTGAATCAAAGCATACCCACAATCTATTACTGGAACTGAGTCTTAAAAATACATAGTTTTAAACTACTTGTAATTACATTCCATGATAGATAATCTCTAATCTCCCTAAATCAATGTACGACAATCGTTTTTATAGCAGTAATGCTACCCAAATTAAGTGTTGGAAATATTGAGAGGGGGGGGGGGGGGGGGTAGAGGGTGAATCAGTATTCCTTTCAATTAGAGCATTAGTTAATCTTCAATTATTATCAGTTTTTGTACAATGATAGCAGCAAACAATAGGAACACAAATGCACACAGTGACCTCCCAACACTGCCTCTTCAACCCTTGGTAGATAGACACTAGTACAATTTGTACAATAATGTATTTACGAGGACTAAGTACAATGATACCTTTACAATGATTGTATGCAGTGCTGCTCACTTGAAGACTTCATATGATGAACTTCTTGCTGCTATTATGCACCTTGGTTGCTGCACTTGTCATGCTACCCTCTGCTACACCTTGCTTTGCTTTGCTGCCATAGAACTTCTGGTCCTTTGCAACCCTTGACAACACATGAACTAGATTTTTCTTGCCTTCTAGGAGCTCGATATTGAATATAGTGTATATTTGTTATTTCAGATCCTCAATATCTTATTTTTGGTCCTTTAGTATTCCTCTAAGTCGAATTTCCAATGCCACAGGTCTAACCCAATTTGGATTCTTCAAGAGAGAGTTATACCCAATCTCTCACAATGCCCTAATTATGGATTGTTTCAGTAAAGCACACTTGTACGACGTGCCATGTGTCATTGTTTCTTCATTTGGCTCTAAAAATGATAGAGCGCAACGTACAAACTGTGTGCTATCTTCCACTTTTTACGTAATTCCAATCCGATACTCAGACAGAGAGTTATGAGAAATTTACCAAGGTCACTTATTTGAGATGAATTTCAGGAGCCTGCAAAAACCCTGACTTCCACAGATCATATCTCCAAAAATGTTGCGCACCATGATCTGAAATTTTTACTGTAGCTTCCTCAAGATTTCAGATTTTCCTCATAAAAATTTCATCTTCTGAACCTTCGTAGAAAAAAATTTAGAGCGCAAATTCCACGATGACCTATTTCAGATGGCGAAATCCCCTTGCATAAGGAGGAAATGAGGATCACAATTTATATAAATGCTTAGGTTGAGAGGGGCTTCAACAAGTGAATGTGGGAGGGATTTTAGGGGCTTAAAAAATATTTATTATGACTTTTCAATGACCCATGCCCCAACCCCATGGGGTTTTAGCCCAGTAACTGGGGGTACAAGCTTCAAACATGAATATCTCTCAAACCATGAAGAATTACTTGGCGTGCCATATATCAACGGAAACATCTTGACAAGTAGAAACCATCAAAAGCATTATTGACCCAGAATATATTAATTTGGTAGGTCAAAATTCCCATGCAATATTGGGTTAGCCCCTGGTGCTTCTTGGGTTGACATCAATGAAAATCGCTGATCAACAATCTCCCTCTTTGGCATTGATGGAAACACAAGTACTCCCCCTACGATCATGACACCTCTTCCTACAACATTTTTTTCCCCTTTGACATTAATGGCAAATGGTAACTCCCCCTGAAACACAACTATCCTGCAGACCTATACACACTTCCACTCCTGTTGGCACACAACCATCCTACAGACCTGTAATCTACTTCCACTCCCCCTTTATATTCTGAAAAAGGAAAATCTAATGAGAACTTGGGAGAATCCCAAGCTTCTGGTGAAGATATTCCAATGCTGGAGAATATTTAATATGTGATTCTTTTGGTGCTACTTGGAATCTTGCTACTTGTCCAACTGCTTGCATAACATCTAGTCGGGAGAATGTTACATATATAAGACTACTAATCATAGATCTGTACAACCTTTGATCCACATCCTTAGATGAGTCGTCTATGCTCAATTTGCAACCTGTTACCATTGGAGTAAGGATGGGTTTGCAATCTTCCATTTTAAATTTCTTGAGCATTTCCTTGATGTACTTGGACTTATAAATATTCCTTTCTCTTGCTGAGATATTGAAGCCCTAAGAAGTATGTTAGCTCACCAAGTAAAGACATCTCGAAATCACTTTGCACCTTTGTAGCAAAATTCTTACTTAGTTCATCATCATTGCTACCAATTATTGTATCATCCTCTTTAGCTATTATACATGCTTTAGTTGCTTCATCCAGAACATATATGTCATTTGGAGCTCGACTTGCTGTAGCCACAATTTCACCATACACACCTTTCCTGATTTCACATTTCATGGAGTTGAATATTATTGTGTGTCCTTGATCACACATTTGTCCAACACTGAGCAGATTGTGATTCATGTTTTCAACCAATAGAACATTCTTGGCTAGAGCATCTTTGCTTCCAAGAGTGATAGTACCTGATACTATAAGATTTGAAGATCCATCATTTCCAAAGGACATGGTTTTGTCCTTCTTCTCTTTTAGAGATACAAATTCCTTTCTATCTCCAGTCATATGTGTTCAACAACCACTATCAACATACCATGCATCTTGTTCTTTTGAGCCTTGAAAGCGAGAGCACAATTATCATTCTTCTTCTTCTTCCATGTTCATTCATTCTGTGGCTTCGAAGATTCTTCTGGAGGATTTTCAAGTTTGCAGTCTTTGGCTATGTGTCCAAAGTTTCTACATTTGTAACATTCAATATTATTTCTTAAATGTTCAAATCTATTGATGTTTTGCTGAGCCCTGGGAGGTTCATATTTGACAGATCTCTTGGAATTGTATTGATTCCTAGGGTACGTGCGACATTCTACAGCTTTATGACCAAATTTTCCACATGAATAACAGTAGCCATAAAAAATATGTTGGTACCTGGATGGAAATTTTCGTCGAGGAATTGTCTTCCAAGGCTGTTCTTGCGTATCTTGTCCCATGAAGTCTACATGCATGTCAGATCTCATAGGTTCATTGTATTTTGTTCTAGAAGGTCCTGCTTCTTCTTCTCTGTAAGCGATGCCAGTTCTGTCGTTGTAAGATCGTTGATTGTTGATGACTTCTTCTAATGCCCTTGAGCTATTGGCATAGTTTTGGATAGTTTTTCCTTTCTTCACTTCCTCACGCAGCGAGACTACTTTGGCTTCTAATTCTTCCTTTTCTTGGTTGCTTTCTTCCAACTTCTTTTGAAGTGACTCTTCAATGCATTTGTGTTCTTCAACTTCAGTTTTGAGACCTTGAACTTGTTCTTCAAGAGTATTGGAATGGATCTTCTCTTCCTTGAGGTCTTTTATAAGCTTGATTGCTTCCTCATAAAATTCTTTTATGGTCCATCCTTCTTCTTCGTTGTTTGATACCTCTTGTTTATTGTTCTTGGCCATAAACAATACTCTCCCATTGGCTTCTTCTTTGTTGTCACTTTCTTCATTGGATGATGAGCTATCTTCTTTAGAGAGAAAGTTCCTTTTGGATCCTTGCTTGTTGAATTTCTTAAAGCCTTTCTTTCCTTTTGAGTTTTCATCACTTCTGTTTGGACATTTTGCTGCAAAATGCCCAACCTCATTACAGCTGAAACATATCAATGAAATTTTACCTTTTAATTTTCCCTTACCAATTTTTAGTTTTCTCGTGAAGTAAGCATATTCTTCATCTGAAATACCTTCTTCATCATATCCCTTTTCTTCACACTTGCAGGTGCATGTATTTTCAATTGAAGGTTGTTTATCCTTATTGGTTTCCTTAGATACAACGAACACAGTTTCTAGATGTGAAGTACCCTCTTATTCATCAAGTCTCATTTCATATGGTATGAGAACTCCATGTAATTCCTCTTTGCTGGGTTTTTCCATATTTGCACTGTATTCTAAGACCGATACCTTTGGGTTGAATCTCCCTGGTAATGTTCTAAGAATCTTCCGTATAATAGTCTTCTCGTCAACTGGCTCTCCCAATCCTTCCAGAGTATTGATTATTTCATCAACATATTGGAATTATGTAGTAATGTTGCAATCTTCTTTCATTCTGAGTTGCTCAAATTTTTCTCTATAGATTTGAAGCTTTGCTTCTTTGACATTTGAGTCACCTGCATATATATTCTCAAGTTTGTCCCATACATTTTTGGTGGTTTTACAACCCAAAACCTTATGATAAGTAGATTCAATAAGTCCACTGATAATAATATTCTTTGATTTTGCATCATTTACCAAATTCTTCTTACCTTTTTCATCCGCAGTTGATGTAAATCCATTTTTAACAGTGTCCCATACTTCGCAACCTTGTGCCAAGAGATAGACCTCCACTCTTCCTTTCCAAAGTGCATAATTATTTTCATTTAATAGAGGTACACCATTCTTGGTATGCTCCATGACCTCCTTCCAGCTGTTAAACTGCTATTGAAGGAACCAATCTATGATACCAATAATACAATTGTTTGGAAATGCGAGGAGGGGGTGAATCGATATTCCTTTCAATTAGATCATTAGTTAATCTTAAATTATTATCGGTGTTTGTACAATGATAGAAGAAAACAAGAGGAACACAGATGCATAGTTTTTAAGGTGGTAACCCACTCACGGAAAAAACCACCTAATGCTTTTCTAATAATTCTTTAATATTCAACTCCAATTGAAAATAAAGCTCCAACTTCCTAGAATCTAGAAAAGATTCTTCTCGGCTCCCAACGGATGGAGCGGCTCCAATGCCGAGATTCTTCGGTAGTCAACTAAACGGATGCCCCAACACCCAATGAGCTACAACTCACCCTAGCACCACCCTACCACCCTATAGAAGAATAAAAGAAGAATGGACTCCCGTACCAGGGAAAATGGTCCACTTTACAATGATATAGAATGATGCAGAAGAATAAGATATACTAGACCATAACCCAAACTTTGACACAAACACCTAATGATGATCCTAGACCTCCTAAGACTGCCTCTTCAACCCTTGGTAGATAGACACTAGTACAATTTGTACAATAATGTATTTACAACGACTAAGTGCAATGATACCTTTACAATGATTGTATGCAGTGCTACCCATTTGAAGACTTCATATGATGAAATTATTACTGCTATTATGCTCCTTGGTTGCTTCTCTTGTCATGCTACCCTCTGTTGCAGCTTTCTTTGCTTTGCTTCCGTAGAAATTCTGGTCCTTTGCAACCCTTGGCAACACATGATCTACCTTTTTCTTGCCTTCTAGGAGCTCGATATTGAATCTGGTGTATCTCTGTTATTTAAAATCTTCAATATCTAATTTTTGGTCCTATAGTAGTCCTCTGAGTCATCTTTCCAAAGCCACAGGTCTGACCCAATTTGGATTCTTCAAGAGAGAGTTATACCCAATCTCTCACAATGCCCTAATTATGGACTATTTCAGAAGAATGCAATTTTACGGTGTGCCACATCTCACTGTTTCTTCATTTGGCTCTGAAATTGATAGAGAGAAAATTAAATACTATGCACTATTTTCCACTTCTTACGAAATTCCAATCCGATACTCAAAGAGAGATTTATGACGAATTTACTAAGGTCACTTCTTTGAGATGAATTTCAGGAGTCTGCAAAAACCCTGACTTCCACAAATCATATCTCCAAAAATTTTGTGCACCTTGATTTGAAATTTTTACAGCAACTTCCTCGTGATTTCGGCTTTGCTTCATAACAATTTCAGTTTCTGAACCTTCGTAGAAAAAAATTTAGAGCGCAAATTCCATGATGACCTATTTCAGATGGCGAAATCCCCTTGCATAAGGAGGAAATGAGGATCACAATTTATATAAATACTTAGGTTGAGAGGGGCTTCAACAAGTGAACGTGGGAGGGATTTTAGGAGCTTATAAAATATTAATTATGACTTTTCAATGACCCATGCCCCAACCCCATGGGGTTTTAGCCCACTAACTGGGGGTACAAACTTCAAACATGAATATCTCTCAAACCGTGAAGAATTACATGGTGTGCCATATATCAACGGAAACATCTCGACAAGTAGAAACCATTAAAACGTTATTGACCCAGAATATATTAATTTGGTAGGTAAAAATTTCCATGCAATATTGGGTTAGCCCCTGGTGCTACTTGGGTTGACATCAATGACAACCGCTGATCAACATTAAGATGGATCGACTGTGTACATAATTTTAGGATTATTGTTAATACAAATTAGTTATAACTGAAATAGAAGATTTTCTTTCCTATTTGAGTTGATGCGATCCTGACTTCTGGAAAATTTTTTACCATCACATAGCTGGCAAGCTCACTTCGTAAGCCTTTACGTAATACTCTCTGCACTATTGGGAACCGAGGATCATCCTAGTCTTCTACCTTTCCATTATTTAAAAACCATTTCAATTTATGTTTGCTCAAAAGAATGTAAACAATATTTAAATGACTAAAATCCCATACATGAACCTTGGGCAGACCCGTGTAAGACTCAGTTATGTACCGGTTATCATACCTTTGTCATACGATTCATTGTGATTATGGAATTATTTTGAACGAAGAGCATGTGTTACACCCTCAGCTTGCTCCACTTAGGCTTTGGAGTTGGCTGCTGCAAGCTCATCTGCATCATGATCGGCCATTGAAATCAAGAATAAAACCCTTACAAAATTCTTACTGACTGCCTCCAAAATGCATGCCCTGACCTGCTCGTAATATGTGCTAATCTGAAGGGCATCTTGGCCATTCCATGTGCCAACGTTTAATGCAAGTAGATGTTTGGTCATGAGATAATCAAGTAATGATATAATCCGAGGCAAATAACGAGGCCTCACGTTCTCCTCACACACCTACATGCATCCTTGGGCAGCGTTGATGCAGACATCCACTGAACCTTACTTTGTCAAATTCATTCCATTTTCTTCCAGAGTCAACATCTTATTACTACTACTACCTCTGACTTCAACGATTGAAGTTTCCACACCCACACAGATGTATTAAGTTTCCCGGTAGTGGTTTGAATCTGTGATATTCACTGTCAGCATCACGTCAACTATCCTCCTAGATGAAAGGGTAAGCCCACACCTACCACCGACTCAAACTGCCGACTCAGCCACTCCATAACCTTATCCAACACATACCCGTGGTTCCATGGAATGAAAAACTTGATGCCACCATCCACAGGTATGCGCAACAAGGCATACAATCATATGAGGGTAAATACGGATTTATTTGGATGAGATCCGGGCTGAAGCCACCACAAATAAATCACCCAAACAATAATTTTGTTCTGCAATCAGGTTATCTCCACTAGGACCTACTGCCTGCTATGATTACTTTGATAGTTTTCACATAGCATATTGATGCTGAAAAATAAATATCAAATTAAGTTTATGCACCTCCATTGGAAAATTACACAGAAATTCTCCAAGAATGATTAATTTCTCACATGCACAACAACTTGTCATGATCCAGTGATTTTCCTGGCCCTCCCACAATGGAATCAAGGGAGAATAGATGACACCACATTTTGGGGTTCGACGAGCCCTTCAATCCTCTCCAAGAATCACGAGCTAACACCATTCATATTAGAAAAAGGGTTTGATGAATTCATTCTGAAAACTATAATTTGAAGACCAAACCAGTTAGATGCGGTTCATAGGCACCTTGCTGCAAGTCAATCGATCATGATGTCCATAATTCATCAATTTAAGGAATGGCACTCTGGAAATAAATCTGCTCTTTTCCGGCTGATATTTCAAAAGCATAGATCTTTATGATGGCAATTGTTGCATAACCCATGATCGCATTATCTGGCCAATTGAAGGTTTTGACAAGCTTTTCAATGTGCAGTGTTACTAAATCCATACTCAAATATGGTGTTTCTTCCGTGCATGAAATTGTGCTCAAATGTATTTCAAGAATCATTCCAGCACTATTGGTGCTAGACTTATTCTCCTGCCATTAGGAAAACCTATTATTAATGATATTATTACACAAAACACTTATTCAATTTAATTAACAAGAAGAATTTATGAATTAATAATTATTGTCTCTAAATTCTCTTAGTCATCAACTTAAAAGGACAAAACACCAGGTACAAGCATATAATTATTTAATAAAAAATGTAAAAATTTGGACAAAAATGCAACTCAATAGTTAGTTTTCTGTTTCAAGTTGATAGGTAGGTTTGCTTAAATTCAACTCATATTTTCCACCATTTTCATAATATATTTGTCAATGATGAATGCATGAACAGTTATTTTGATTGTAGGTTTGAGTAGATAAATAGAGGAGGATTTACCCAACACCATTAGCTTTA
Organism: Pinus albicaulis; assembly: GCA_034641835.2. Classification (NCBI taxonomy): domain Eukaryota; kingdom Viridiplantae; phylum Streptophyta; class Pinopsida; order Pinales; family Pinaceae; genus Pinus; species Pinus albicaulis. Next base: position 1,355,718,169 of record CM076570.1, read on the forward strand.
GTCTCCACCCATCATCAACCAAATTCCAACCAAGTCGCCTTCAACCCTATTTTTTTGAGATATCCACCACAATGCCAAGGGCCACCTTGGAGGTGCAAGACTGGATTTGATAGAAGTTCTGAGCTTGACCAAGGATTTGGATACCCTTCATCCACCTTGATCCACCTTCATTCCACCTCTCCAAACCCCTTTCCTCACCATTTATGGCCTCATACTACCCTCGGCCTATTTCCTGTAGTGTGTCAAGACATCGTGTAACACTATAGGAGATCTCGTAGTAGCACCAACTAGTCACTTCTTCAGCCCAAAACCTCTCTTTCACCTCATCTAGACCTGGTATAGCCTCCAAGACACCTTCAGCTCTGAAACCATGAGTCCAAGACCCTCTTAAGTCACCTTAGTGTCTCCTTATTTTGTTGCAAAACAAATTTATTCAAAAGCATAGTTAGTTCATTGATAGATGCATTGTTAAGAATAAGAGTCAAGCATGAGATAGATAAAGTTCAATTAGTCATTTGGTTCAACAAGTGTGCCTAGATTAGTTTCCCTTTCTGCAAGTTCAATTCAATAATTTAAATAATGAATGTCACTTAGTTTAACTTTATTTCTTGTATTAGCTTAAGTGTGAACTTCTCTTTCTTGCAAATAGCCAGATGAGTTAGTATGATCTAGAAAAGTTTCTTTCCTTGCTGATAGAATAATGGTCATGAGTTGTTTTCAGTATTAGATTTCATTCAAAAGTGTGATAGACTTCCTTTCCTAGAAGTAACCCCAGTAGTAGCGCCTCATCGCAGAAACTGAGAAGAGGATGGCATGAGTAGAATTCATCTGTTGTGTATATAGCACTGTCACCTCCAAGTTTGTATGAACCTCGGGTTGATAAACTAAAGTTTATTAGGCTATGGGAGTTGCAGCACCCTTGGTGCAATACTAGGGCTCACCAATTTTTGGTGTCGTTTCGAGGGATGTTTCTAAGTAGATGCTTTGATTATGCTTTAGCATTCTTTTCTACTTTTATTTTGCACTGAATTCCAAAATGTTGAAAAATAAAAAAATAGTTTGATTTTCATGCCTCGTAGGAGTAGGGAAAACCAAGGCAAAGTTTTACCAAAAGCCCCCACATCCCCACAGAGTCTCCCTTCACTCTTCTTTAGTGACTGTGAGGCTGAACACACCATAGGTGAGTCTCTTGAAAACTTTTAAGAACCTATTCGAGAAGAAGAATAAATTGCTTCACCTGAGGAACCTTCTTCACCAATTCAAGCCATGGCTGAGATTGGGACCCAAGGAGTCTTTCCCATTAGAGAAACAGATGGGGAAACTAGAATGAAGAACATTAGTCCCTCAACCCTTCCATATTTCCATGGGATTACTTTTGACGATATTGACACCTTCATGTTCGAATTTTCTATTGTCTGTAGGACCTATGACTATGCCTTAGATGACAAGAAGTTATTCCCATCCACCCTCAAGGATGTAGCCTTTCACTAGTTCATGGGTTTGCCTAGGAACAACAACACTACCTGGGATCAAATGCAAGAGTCCTTTAACAACAAATATAGAGACTATTGTAGATCCAAAGAAACCAAAGGGGAAATATTTAGGATAACTCTAGGACCTGATGAATCCTTGGAGGATTATGAAGAAATATTACAGCTGAAATATAAAAGGGCCAAATGCACCCTTGATCCCAAAACACTTAAATTGGTACTTCTTCGAAGGATCAGGGAAGAGGTGATAGAAACCCTTAATATTTTGTATGGAGGAGACATCTACTAGCTACCTTATGAGGACATCAAAATTTTCTTTAGAAATCACTCTAGGGAAGCTAAGAAGAAAGGTATAGCTAGGAAAATCATGACCAACACCCCTTCCTCTTCCACCTCCATCAAGCATGAGATTGAAAATATATTGGAAGAATTCAAAAGTGAGATTTTGCACACCTTTTCTTTGCAAATGGACACAATTCATATCAAGAGGAAGCAAGAGGAAGTGGAGAGGGCCTTGTATATATTCTATCGTAGGTGTACTAGAAAACATCCTCAGAATGAATGTCCACTAAATTTCATATAGGCTTTCTTAGTCTGTGAAGAGAATCATGCCACAGATAAGTTCCCCTCATTACCTAGGCTCAAAGTTGTATATCAAGGTGGGGAATGAGGACCCGAGCAACTCTGTTTCATAAATTAGAGGAGGCCTCAAAGGCCTCGGTCATATCAACAGGGCATGAAAAGAGCACCTTACTCCTACTACCATAAAAATAAAAATGCACCTATGCAGTCTTGGTACACATCCACTCCTCCATCAAGGCCTACACCTCGTACTTGGCTATACAGTCCTCCATACCACCCTGCAGAGGTTGAGGAGGAAAATGAAGAAAGAAATACTCAGATAAAAAAACCTCCTTTTCCTTAGTGCCTGATCCACTCTAGTCAGCACACCCCAAAAGAGATTGAAATTTTGGGAGAACTGAAAAAATTTGTGTGTGAAAATATCCCTTCTCTAGGCCATCAAGGATGTTCCTATTTACAATACGCACATCAAAGAAAAATTATTTAAGAAACCTAGGATAAAAAAGAAAGACACCCACACCATCAATGTTGTAGGACAACTGTCTGACTTAATGTTGGGAAGGGTGATCTTCCCGAAGTACCTAGACCCTAGAAGTATAGTAGTAGATGTACATGTCGATGGTGTCATAGTCCCCGATAATTTGATTGATATTGGGGCTATCATCAATGTGATGACTAAGGAAACTATGCTTAAACTCAACCTCCAAAGAGCTTTGAGAAAGACCACCACTGTTCTGCATCTTGCAGATAGGTCCACAACAGCTCTGGAAGGAATTGTTGAGGATGTTATGGTCTCAATCGACTTTTGGGAGTACCCTACAGATTTCCTAGTCCGCCAACCAAAATCCAAGTTTAACAAATATCCTCTCATTTTAGGAAGACCTTGGTTAGCGACTTTTGATTCTTATATTAGCTGTAGGGCCGAAAACATGACTATACAGAATGGGCCCTTGTCTAAACAGTTGGTATTATATCCTCCTTCTCAGACTTCCATTGACCATGACCTACCTTTTTGGTTGGAGGATGAAGAAGAAGAAGATGAAGTATACAGCACCAAACCCTACCCCATCTGTACTATAGATATTTTTCTTAGAGGGGGGCAACCCGATGAGGATGATCCCATCGAATACATCATTTAAAACCATCCCCCCACTGCCATTCCACTCGATGACCTAGTCAAAGAATATGAAAGATGCCCTTGGATGGAGCTACACTTATTTGATTCAACCTCTGAAGCCACCAAGGCTTTGAAATTTTCAAAACCTCTAAATATTAACTCATACCTCTCAGCCAAAGAAGAAGAGTAGTTATTCCAACTCTTGAAGGAAAAACCTGATGCATTTTCTTGGGACTGCAAAGACATGAAAGGGGTGCATCCCTTAGTGTGCACACATAATATTTATATTAAATAAGGATGCAAGCCTTTGTGCCAAACCCAAAGGAGCATGAACCTAGCTCTAAAGGACATAGTGAAGGATGAACTGCAAACATTGTTGGATGCAGGTTTCATCTATCCCATATCAAACAGTGAGTGGGTGCCACTACTCTTGTTCTAGTCCCAAATAAGAATGGAAAGTGGAAAACCTATTTTGACTACCAAGAACTAAACAAAGCCACTAAGAAGGATCATTTCCCATTTCCCTTCACAGATCAAGTCCCCGATGGCCTTGCAGGGAAGAAAATTTTCTCTTTCCTAGATGGGTTTAGTCGGTATAACCAGATCCAAATTAACCCTGAGGACTAGGACAAGACCACTTTCACATGTCCCTAGGGCACTTTAGCTTACAGATTCCTTCCCTTTGGGTTGTGCAATGGCCCTGCTACTTTCTAGAGAGTATTCCTAAGCATTTTTTCTGAACTATTCCATGACTTTGTAGAAATATAAATGGATGATTTCACACCTTATGGGTATGATTTCCAAAAATCTCTCTCTAATTTTGGAAAAGTGCTGAGAAAGTGAATTGAAATGCATCTCTCCCTGAGTCTAGAAAAGTGTGAATTCTTAAAATGATTAGGGACAATCCTAGGCCACTCAATATCACAAGCAGGAATATAGGTAGACCCAAAAAAAATCACCATCATAAAAATGGTGCCTGTTCCACAAAAGAAAAGAGACGTTAGAAGTTTCCTAGGTTTGGCTGGATACTATAGGATGTTCATCAAGGGATTCAACAAAGTGGCTTCGCCATTATTCAGAATGTTGGCCAAAGTTTATAAATTTTTCTGGTCTATTCTTTGTCTAGAGGCTTTTAAGCTCATCAAGGAAAATCTAACCACTACCCCCATTCTTCGAGGTTCCAACTGGGCTCTTCCCTTCCACATCCATACATATGCATCAAATAAAGTTATGGGGGCAACCCTAGGGAAATTAGAAGACAAATTACCCTATGCCATCTATTTCGTTAGCAAGAATCTGTCCAAAGTTGAACTTAAGTATACTGTCACAGAAAAGGATCTCTTAGCCATTATCCATTCCTTTTTACATATTGAACATGCAACCATCAATTACTTAATGAATAAACCGAATGATAAAGCTATAATGATTAAATGGTTGTTGTTATTACAACAATTTGATTTAACGGTTGTTGATAAACCATGAAAGGAAAATGTCGTTGGAGATTTCTTATATAGACTAACTCTACATGTAGATGAGAAAGGGATGGCGGATGATTTGCTTCCAGATGAACACCTATTTTCGATCTCGGCACTCTCCCCTTGGTTTGATGACATAACTAACTACTTGGTTACTGAAAGGTTTCCTCCAAACCTTTCATCGAAAGAAAAGAGCAAGATTGAGTTAGGAAAAATTCCCGTTTCATTAGACCCATTGGTCCACCATCTGGGTAAAATAGGTATATCATAGTCTCCACCGATTACTTGATCAAGTGGTCTAAAACAAGGGTTGTGAAGGTAGCAACAGAAGATAAGGTAGTTAAGTTTCAAAGAGAGAATGTGTTCTATGAGTTTGGATACCCCAAAGAGGTAGTCACTGATTTAGGGGATAAAATTACATATCATCTCATTGAAAACCTTCTGAGGCGGCACCAGATAAAGCACATGACTTCTACTACCTATCATCCTCAAGAAAATGGCCAGGTGAAAGTGACAAATAGAGCCTTGGAGAACATCATCACCAAGGTTAAGGAGCAAAAAAAACTATTGGGCAGACAGATTGGTGGAAGCCACTTGGGCTTACAATACTACTTGGAAGAAAACCACAGGGTTTATTCCACATGATCTGGTTATGGGAAGAAAGCTCTGCTTTCCATTGATTTTGAGTACAACACCCTGAGAATTGCATCTGAGTTGGACCTGGACATCACAAAGGCACAAAAAGAAAGGTTGTTGTGGCTAAATTGTTTGGATGAATTCATAATGCAGGCCCTCCTTCACACAGAGGTAATCCAACTGAAAAGGAAAGTGTGGCATGATAAGCACATAAAAAAAGGACATTTCAAGAAGGAGATTGGGTGCTTCTCTATGACTCTAGATTCAAGGACTTCAAAAGAAAAATAATGACAAGGTGACTACAACCTTATCAAGTGGAAAAATTCCATGACAATGGAGCTATTTATATCAAAACCATAATGAGGAGGGGATCCCTCTGCTTGTCAATGGTTACAGGCTAAAAATGTACAAGAATCCCCTATCTAGGTTTGAGTTTATCAATTCAATAAACAAGGAAGTTAATGTCATTGGAAGCTATGTAGTTTCTAGCTCCTCACTTTCCTAGAGAAAGAAAAAAATAAAAAATAAAAATAAAGAGGCATGAGTGAAAACCTCTCTGAGGCATCCAAGGCCAACTCATAGGTTGAAAAGCTCCATGTAGTTTCCAGCTCCTCACTTTCCTAGAGAAAGAAAAAATAAAAATGAAAAATAAAAGAGGCATGGGTGAAAACCTCTCTAAGGCATCCAAGGCTAACTCCTGGGTTGAAAAACTCCATGAGGCGATCCTAGAGAAAAAAAAAAGGAAAAAAGAAATAAAATATCCTTGGGTGAAAACCTATTTGAGGTGCCCAAGGCAAGCTTGTGGGTTGAAAACCTCTAGTGAGGTATCCCATATATCTTTAAAAAAAAATGAGAAAAAGAGAAAAATAAAAAGAATGAAACAACACATATGCACTAACCTGTATCTATTTTACAGGTTTCTGATCAAGGAAAATTTGGAAAAAGAGGAGAAACATCCCCTCTCACTTCTCTCTCTCCTCTACCTACCCAATCCATTATCAACCCTAGTATGCATCCATCCATCCATTTCTCCCTCCAGGTGAGAAAAAACCCCATGTTTTTCTTACACTCTACAATGATACCGGATGTCCTAGGCTGCTACAGGATTTCCTGTAGTGTGACAGGAAACCCTATACTGCTACAAGAAAGTCATCCAAGAAGGAGTAATATCACCCAAGGACACCTAACCATAAATAAGCATGAAAATAATTTTTTTTACCTATACCTACCACTCATCACTCCACCTCCATGCATAAATATCCACTCACTAAACCCTCTCTTTTGCCACTGTGAGCTAGTTTAGCTAAAACCTTACACAAGGCCTCTCCCCTCATATCTCCACCACTCAATTCACTCCTTAACTCCATCCCTAGCATCCCTTCACTAATTCTCTTGATTTCTCAACTAAGTGCAGCTCCAAAACAACAAAAAGGGGACTGCTAGAGGAAGATGACCACTTCTTGTTGCAATCTTGTACATGTAACAACAAGTCAAGAATGCAATAGATAGATGATGGAGATGGCTCTAGATGATAACCAGAGGAATCCAAAATGAAATCCACACCAGAAGAAGCACCTGAGTATCTCCATGAAACACCTACAAAAAGAATCAACAAACAAAAATAATAATCATCTCACTCAGAAATAAGATGCCCACTTAGAAAATATGAATAAAAAAAACCACAAAAAAGAAAAAAACATTGATGGTCATCACCATGCTCCATCTCCCTGCATCAAAATATTCTTCAACTCCTCAGCACCAGGTAGGCTCAGGTATGGCTCCCTCACCCTCTTGCTATGCATCATTTGGCTAAAATCAATTAATGTCGAGAATAGAGAGATTAAAAGGAAAAAAGGTGGTCAGTTAACTTGGCCACCCTTGTAAATTTGAAGTAAAGGAGAAGTGGAGTTTTTCACACCACATGGGATGTAAAATCAATTAAGGGAGAGTTCACGAGGAGTTGGAGTTGATTCCGAGGCATATGGGAATGATTGGATCAAGTGGGACCAACAGTCCAAATGAGGAAACTCCATGCCAAATCTAAATCACCACTACGCTTCAAGCCCTCTCAATTTGGAATAAAATGTGTGCTTTGGTTCATTCTCCCTCATTCCATTGTGCATTTAAAGAATAGTTAGAGCATGAAAGAGGCAAGAGCCATTGAGGAATTCCAAACCAAGATCAAGGTTTTGTATGCAAGCTCGTGCTACAGTAAGTTTACAGCAAGGCTGCACAATGATAGAAGCTACCATGAAAGCCACCCTCAGAGTGTATTGACACCCCACACCACCATATTCCAAGTAAGAAAACATCAGAGTGCAAAGGTAAGTGGATGTCACCCCACCAAGTTATAGAATTTTTCATGAAAAATTATACACAGTCATAGAAATAATTTATAAATTTAAGAGGTTGTTAAGAGAAGTAGGTGTAATAAAATCTCAGATGGTGTTAAATTTAAGCCTTTGGTGTCCCATATCAATAGTGTGTTAAGACAAAAGCCAACTATCCATCTCCATAACACAATCACAAGATGGGGGGAGGTTTTAATAGAAGGGAACCCACATACATTAAAAGAATTAGACTACACCCTCAAGTGGTGAATATTTTTATAAATCACCAGTGGCTAGGATTCTTCAAGCTCCTCAAGGGATTTTATGATAAAGTGGCTTGTTAATTTGCAGTGGCCTTGCACTCCCAAGTAGATGATAGGGCCACCATAGTGGTTAGTGGGTTATCCATTACCATAACCCTTAAGCTTATTAGCATAGTTACAACCTTGCCTCTAGGAGTCAAGTGGAATAGAGAGGATAGAGTCTCTAGCACTACCTCTAAAAAAGATTCTTTCTTCCTAATGAAGAATACATTTAGGATACAAATGGATTAAGAAGGGAAAATATACCCTACCCATGGGTTGAAGTAGCATATCGCATTATGAAATATATTTCCTGTGAGGGGAGACTTAATGTGGTTTATGGCTTTAGATTATTACATGAGCTTAGATTCAAAGGAGATATTCCATTAGAGAAGAGACTAAACATTCCATACATCCTCCTACATTCAATTAGAGACACGAGACAGAGAGGGAGGGAGAGAAAGTATCAACACCTAGCTCACCATGGCCTCATTAAACTTATAGTGGGAGATGCTCTCAACAGATTGAATATCCATGTACCTTGGTCCACCTTCATAGACATGGATAAAGAAGCATTCATTGGGACACAAGATTTCACTCATGGAAAAACCCCTACCTCTAGTCTTGGAGGGAGAGGTATGAAAGAAGAAGACGAAGAGACTGAAGGGACAAAGGAAGAATAGGAAGAAGAAGAGATTCAGACAAAATAAGAACACACAGAAAACCTAGAAATAGAGGAAGGAAAAGAGGAGGAAAAAGGTAAATATGAAAAATGAGAAGGAGATGAAAAGGATGAGGAAGAGAAAGAAGAAGAGAAGGAAGGAAAGACATGAGAGGAAGAGATACTAGACCCCATGATAAGCATTGATATCTCTCCTAAAAAAACTAGCCCATGACTAGGAACCTCAGAAAAGAAAGTGGTTGCCACCTTAGCCACTCTAAGTAGCCCTGTAAAGGCAAAGAGAAAAATACAGACCCCCATGTACTTTAGGACAAGTAATAGTGCCAAGTTGAAACAAGGGAGACCCCAAACTCCAACTAATATTCCAATAAAAATTGAAGATTCACCCAATAAGAAAGATGAAATAGGTGGAAATGAGGGAAAATTTCAAGAGGTCACATCACCTAAGAAGACACATGTGACCTGTATAAGGAGACACTCTTCAGGGTTAGCATCCCTCAAACAAGTACCAACCCCCACAATCCTTCAAGAGGAATAAAAGGAGGGGAAACAAGCAAAGGAGGGTTTTAAATAGGAAAAACAGAGTTTTCTACAGGTTACTAAATATGTGCCACAGGGAGAGAATAAAGTCACGGGGGAGGAGGATAAGACACATTTAGAAGAGAAAGAGGCCTAAGATGTTGAAAAAGAGACAATAATTGAGGGGCAGGATGCCAAAGGGAAGGAAGGGGAGGAACCAAAAGAGGAGCCTCCCTATCCAAAATCCATCCCTAAAGACATAAGAAAAGTTCCACATCCTAGAACACAGCCAAATATAAGCTCCTACTACACGTTCATTGAAGGAGGAAGGATGATCCATCAAAACCTCTCAGTTCCCATATTTTATCAGCTTGAGCAAGAGAGAGCACACACACACCACTGGATGCAAATTTCCAAAACAAATTGTGTGAAATATGTAGGGATCATGGAAGAGAAAATAATTAAAATAGGGAGAGATTTGGATGATGTCAAACTTAGGGAAGCAATGTTAAAGGAGAAACTACAAGAGGCACAAGCAGAAATGCAAGATTACAAAGCTAATTGCAGTAGAAGGACAAGCAGATTGCCACCATGGAATACATGTGCATGGAGGCACTACAAAAAATACATCCCTAAAACTCTTATGCCATATACCTAAAGTAACAATGGCTACAGCTTCAGATCAAAACAATAGCATCCTATGGGTCATTACCTTTTCAAAATTGCAGGCAATTTAGTGACTTTTGAAATCAGTACAACATTGAAAGATAAGGCTAAGTTGACAAAATTTTATATGTATAATCTTGTCTTAACTGATCTAAACATTTGGGATCCTAATCCTAGGTTGGGGGATATGTAGTTTATGGCCCTAGCCTCTTCTATGACCAATGAGGAGGCTAGGGAAGAGGAGGTAAAAAAGGTTATGAGAAGGGAAGGAAAGGAGCCTCTCCATATTAGGGAAAAACTATTCAGCCCTAGAGGGGTCATTAACAATAATATAATGATACCAAATGATGCCAACCTTGCATATAAATACCTCAACACCCACGCATGGGCCATTACATGCTTTGATGACATTTCTAGACTACTGGGAGAGGAATGTGTAATGAAAAGTCGGAGAAGATGGAATGGCCTCCCTCTTAGCCTAAGAAACATGGATGATCATATTCCATAAAGATTGAGAAATTCCTTAGAAAGGGCACATTTGTGAAAGAGGTCTATGCAGGTAATGAAGATACAATGGATTGGCTTAAAACTCAACCCACCTTTGTTGCTAGTATGGGTGAAGGAAAAGATCAACTTGAAGAAACAAAGAATTGGAGGAGGCATAAAAGAATGTAGGATTCTACCCTCCTGAGAGGACTCCTTCCCTGATTCCTTGGGATGTTGGAAAGGCCACTAAAGAACTAAAAGAGATAAATAAAGAGGATTAATTTGCTCAAAGGATGAGCAACCATTTGGTAGGGGGGTGATGACGAGCACCATCATTAGGTACATTTTAAGGGGTTAATTGTCACATTTTTAGCCTAATTATTCTCTCTTTCTCACATTTAATTGCATTATGGTCATATGTTGCTTAGTGTATATGGTGTACTAAGGATTGTAATACTTTGAAGGCCTAATGTGGTTTAAATGGAGGAAAATAAAGAGAATATACCATTTTTGAGGAAGATTTCAGAATCATGGCTCAAAGTAGATAGAAAGGAGTGATTGTAGGGGGTTTAACACCTCCTTAACTCCTAAAGGAAACCAAGATATCCTTGAGATTCTCCTCCAACAGCTTGAAATCAAAGGTAGCCAAGCAAGTGAAAGATCAAGGGGAGCCAATCTCCACTTCTCTTGAGTTCCAAGGAGACAAACCACCTACCTTTTAGCGAGATTTTGGTAGCTACCCTTTAGGATAAATAAGGAATAACAATAGCTTACTAGGATTCGATTTTTGGAGATAGCTAGATCACTCTTAGATCTAGTAATAAACATTTTTTACTTTCATATGTTATCTTTAAGACTGGTTATGAAATAAAATGAGAATTTGGTTTCTTCTCCACTGAGTTAGTTTAAGGGAGTTGAGCTTGTGGGCTAAGGCCCAATCCATTGGCCTCAACCTCTCTTATGTGTTTGTGTTTACATTTCATGTTGTTGTAGTTAGTATTTTAACATTTCATGTTGCAGTAGTTAGTTTCCTTAGATTCCATGGTTGTTGTAGTTAATTACTTTTACATTTCATGTTGCAGTAGTTAATTTAGTTACATTTCATGATCGTTTTAGTTAATCTCTTTTCAATTCATGTTGCAATATCATATAAAATCTCAAAATTGTGTGTTAAAGTCTCCCTCTCTCACCTCTTCCATTGGAGCTTGAGGAGGGTAGATATTCACCACAAACTCAAAATTTCTTTCAGTTTATGATTTCTTGGAAAGTTAGATAGGTTTTTTTTCTTATCATGGACATGTTGTAGATGCAGAGTTAGTTTTCTGTTTCAAGTGCATAGGTAGGTTTGCTTAAATTCAACTTATATTTTCCACCATTTTCATCATAGATTTTTCAATGATAGAACAACAGAGGAGGAATTCCCCAACACTATTAGCTTCAGTCTCTAGCTGTCGTCAACCAAATTCTAACCAAGTCGCCTTAAGCCCTGTTTTTTTGAGATCTCCATCACAACACCGAGAGCCACCTTGGAGGTGCAAGACAGGATTTGAGAGAAGTTATGAGCTTGAATAAGGGGTTGGATACCCCTCATCTACCTATATCCACCTTTGTTCCACCTCTCCTACCCTTTTCCTCACCATTTTTGGCCTCAAACTACCCTCGACCTAAATCCTGTAGTGTTTCAGGACATCCTATAGCACTACAGGAAATCCTGTAGCAGAGCCAACCAGTTACTTCTTCAGCCCAAAAACTCTCTTTCACCTCATCTAGACCTGGCACAGCCTCAAAGACACCTTCAGCTCTGAAACCATGAGTCAAATACCCTCTTAGGTCACCTCAGCCCCTCCTTCTTTTGCTGCAAAACAAATTTATTCAAAAACATAGTTAGTTCATTGATAGATGCATTGTTAAGCATAAAAATTAAGCATGAGATAGATAGAGTTCAATAAGTCATTTGGTTCAGCAAGTGTGCCTAAATTAGTTTCCCTTTCTGAAAGTTCAATATAGAAATTTAAATCATGAATGCCACTTAGTTTAACCTTATTTCTTTCATTATCTTAAGTGTGAATTTCTCTTTCTTGCAAATCGCTAGATGAGTCATTATGATCTAGAATAGTTTGTTTCCTTGCTGATAGAATAATGGTCATGATTTTTTTTCAATATTAGCTTTCATTCAAAAGTGTGGCAGACTTCCTTTCCTAGAAGTAACCCTAGTAGTAGTGCCTCATAGTAGAACTGAGAAGAGGATGACATGAGTAGAATTAATCTGTTGCGTATATAGCACTGTCACCTCCAAGTTTTTACGAACCCCTGGTTGATAAAGTAAATTTGAGTAGCCTCTGGGAGTTGAAACAATCTTGGTGTAATACGAGGTCTCACCTCCCTTCGAACATGAGAATGAGAAACCAACAACCAACATACTCAAGGGGGATGTTGTGCTCTATCCAAAATTGAAGAAAAAGATCAATATGCTTAAGCAAGGTTGTTACACCCTCGCCATAAAATTTAAGGTATGGCAAGTCATCAATGATATTCACCAACACTTGTAATTTTGTATCTCTAGAAAAAAATGTTGAGAGTATGATTTTGGAAGAAGTCATAAAATGAGTGCGGAAATTCAAGACAGACTTCAAGAGCTCAGCTTTTCATCTAGCCCTCCTTATAGTGCCAGAAACTTTGACGTTGTTGGACCCGCCAAAATTCAGGGGATCTCCCCGATATGAAGTTCCAACTAGACCTCACACTGTTTAGAGTAGGATTCCCAACAGTGGGGTGTTTAATGATGTGCCTTGGATTGAAAAATGCATAGAGTGGTGCATGGTTTCTTTGGTTAAAGCAACTGTGTGACCTTGCAAAAATTCAATATTATGCATGAGCAGTTCTAATAGCAAAGGGAAAAGGAAGTGCGCTCCTTGGAAGCCTATAATAGTACCCAACTTGAAAGGAACACACGATTTGAAATACATCGCACGGACTAACAAAAATAATATTCTATGAGTTAAAGGTGATGGATTAAAACATGAGCATGCATTCAACAAGATTCATACAAATTCAAATGAAATAGTTCATAATCATATGCGTAAGTTAAAAAAAAGAAATACATCACAAATATAACAATAATAGTCCTACTACATTTACAATATATGCATGAAGATGTGTAGGCTTTGATTTTATTATAAGTGAAATTTCCATTCATACATACAACATGACGAATCGCTTACCCCAATAGTCGAACATGAATTCAACACCACCTGCTCCTCCCAAAGAAGTGTACTCCTTTTATGCTACAGATAAGCCAAGGCTGACACAAAACTCCCAAGCCCTTTATAAGCCTGAGTCTAGCCAAAAGTTTGGCTGCCAATATCCCCTTACAAGAGTTATGAAGATGTATTTATAACAAAGGGGGGTGACTCTTGACATGCCCCCTTTGTGACTCTTAGACTCCCCTCATGAATCCTCAAATTACATATTAATATTCACATTCCATCATGGACACATGGAATTTCAGTTATATAATAATTACAAATAATATTACAATTTTCACTTGTACCCATATAAGACAAAATAGGGTAGAAACAACTTGATAGCCTAACAAGAAAAAACACTATGATGCTGGAGTTGGGGTGAACTCAAGTTGAGCATCTTGGAATTGGTATCTCTCAATCACATACTCACACCAAGCTTGGTATTGTGCAATGGTATCCCCAAACTGTGAGATAGTGTCATGATAGAAGCAGACTCTTGCCTCCATAGCATCCAGGTACAAATATTGGAAGTGGTCTTAACCTCTTTCTCAATCAGCAGCAACATTGTTATGATATGAACCAAGCCACCGATTTAGGTCTGCATGTTCTGTCACCTCCTAGGTGGCCATCTACTCTAGGTACTGATCAATCTCCCACCATACTTGTCATTTGCGTTTAGTCTCGATGAGTGTACCAACTGATGGGATCTAGTGGGTTCTCACCATGAAATCCAAACTAATATATATCCAAATATTTGAGGCCTGAATGTCTCCAATGAATGAGGTGATATGTTTTTTGTTTTGGATCAAAATCCAAACTCCGGATTTCTCTAAATCTGCCTACAACTTCATCTTCTTCACCAGTCTAAGCAGTGCACACTTGTATCACATTGTCCACTCATGCGCAGTGGTGATGGCAGCTTGTACATTCTTAAGGATCCTAACAAACTCTCTACTCTATCATTGCAAGTCATTTAAGTGGACAAATGCCTTATGTACTCTCAAAAAATCCTCATAAAGGTTCCACATAGTGTCTCTAAGTGTGAATACTTCAACAATTATCAATGTTATTATCTCCTCATGGTAGAATTTTTTCAAAGGTGTGTCCTCCGATGTTGCATGGAGTTGTTCATTCTCTTGCCAAAGTGCCTTTATATTCTATGCCAATTAATTTTTCTCAGCCATCAAAAACTGAGTTTTAGGTATGGCTCCTCTTGTGAAGGCCAATATGGCGTCGATAATGGAATTTGGATTCTTGCTGGTGTCTGCCACGATCGCTATTTATGTCATGAATGGAGGTTATGCATGATCATCCGTGAAGTTATTTATCTGCATTTGTACAATATTATTTTGTATTTCATCAAATGATAGATTGTACACATCTATCACCAGATCATCATTAAGGGGAACTACCTCCCCTTTCTTGCTCGGGGTTTCCTCTACGGCTGAAGGTGGTGGAGTCTGAAAGGTGGCTTGTGGTGCACTAGGAATCAGGTCCACATCTTCATCTTCCGGCTTCGGTCCAACCTCCATATCTGTGACTTCAATCAACTATTCATGCTCTTTATTAAACTCTCTTTCATGCATCTGTTCGCTAACTCCTTATTCTTCTAGCTGATCTTGTATCTTCTCTTCAACCTATATGAGTGTCATCTCTTCTGTTGTGGAACCTTTCCTTCCTTCCTCTTCTCGCCTTTGTCTCTCTTCTTGTTATCGTCTTCTAAGATATCATTATTGCTTCACCTCTTGTTCTGCTCTCTGCGCTCTTTAGATTGCTTATTATAAGTATTGCTTCTCCCTCTTTCTCTTCTTTGATCTCTGTTGCCTTTGTCCCCTATTTTCTTTGATTGGTAACGATACTTTCTCATTGAGAGGATCCTCTTTCATTTTACAACTTTGTTCCTCTTCTGTATTTTGAACTACCTTCCTCTTTCCTTTATCCTTCCCATGACCACTACCTAATGTTGTTTCTTCTTCCAGAATAGCTGTCGTTTGTAGAACAACTTCAGAAGTCCTAGCCATAATGATATGTTCATGAGGTTGGGAGGAGTTATGACATTTTTCCCATGGTTCCTCCTCTAAATATTGAAATATATCACTAACCCAATTGTAGTATAGTCTCCCACAGTGGTCTTTGAAAATTCTCGTTAGATCATACAAATTGTAACTCTTTGTGCTGAAATTGAATCTGACTATGGATTTCCCTTTGGCATCTACAACTTTTAGATTCTTAATCTTGCATAATATGACCTACAAATGAAGATTTGGCCATGATGTCTTATTCATTCTATGTTTTGTTGCTGAAACCCCTATGGAGATATGATAATATGCCTCTTGCACGAAATTTTTTCAGATGGAATATCTTGGCAAAAGATGTGTTGACTTCTACCCACTGAATACTTTGATCAATGTGCCATTTGGTAAGGTGAACCAATCTGCAATCTCTGATATTGCCTCGATAGCTGCTCATGACATGTAAGGTGGGTCCTCCTGAAATATGAGTCTATAAAGAGGGATGATGAAGTGATTAGTAAGATGCTCCATGACTCTATGATGATTGCAATTCGAAAGTAGCTTTCAATAGATATGTATGAAAATTTATGTTAGTGTCCATGTCCAGTTCATGCGAGGGAACTGGTTATGTGCACATATTGCATCTAGTAAGTATGAAAACATGTAGAAACATGCTTTCTTGCCCTTGGGTGGATTATGAGCTTGTGTCACATGGAATATTAGCTGGTGAGCCAAAAAAATTGACCAGCTAAATGACTACCCCACGTTCATTACCTTGTTCAATAAGATAGCCCACCCCTTAGGAAACATCTCTTTATTTGGTTGGCCATTTATTCTATAAGCTAATATGACCAAAAGCTGATAGGACCTCCTGAGTGCCTTTGTCTTGTACATGTGGGTGGGTGTATGTATAAAATTTGTTGGCTGCTTCATCTAGTTTTTGATGATATCTCTTGTGCTTGTGTAGATGTGAGTGGAATAAAACAGCGAGTCCATGTTCTTCTATGGCCCAGGAATATTATACATCTGCTTAAAATTTGCTGCCAAGAATGTAGCAAGCTTATGCTCGCTAGTGTTTCTCAATGTCATAGTTTTCGCAGTAGTGTTTGAGACAATCCAGATGATCACATCTACACATGGGAATGATGGATATCTGCATGAAACCTTGTAAATCCATGACTTCATGATTCTAATATACACATGTTGATCCTCTAAGTATGCTTGCAAGTCCTTTTTGAAAATATCTTTGATTTGTTGCGATGTCAGCTTTGATTGCTACTCTACAAACAACTGAGTGCCCACATAAACTAGTAAGCTATTCGGAACTTGTTCAATTGCTTCCCCAATACTGTTTTTTTGATGAAACTCTCTTATATGCCATTGTGAAATTTACCATTGGAGAGATGCTCAACAACTATTGTAACAGTGGGACAAAAAATACATTGATGACAAGAAAATATTAATTATAATAAAAACTACTTTATGGACATGTTCATGCAGCAAACCAGGAAACTGATGAAAAGGATCGTGCAATTATTTCTAGGAAGAGGGTCCAACTAGCTAAGGAAATTGTGCATTGTGCAGTCCCAACAGTTATGGTTGAAGCATGAGGCTTGAGACTGCACAATGTGTAGTTCAGCCTGGGCAATGAGCTGGGAGAGACTGTGCATTGTGCAATCTTAGTGGCCAAGGATCCAGGCTGAGGCCTGGCACTGCATAATGCACTGAAATTCTAGCCTATACTACACATTTTGTAGTTACATAGGCCAAGCTATGAGCTTGGGCCTCAATATTGCGCAATGCCCAGCTGAGCAAAGAAAATTATCGCCAAAGGAAAGACATATATGCCTAAGAGAAGTGTGAAAAATTATAAGATATGAGAGATGGTGAAGGATTGAGTGAATATTTGACTAAGTGTGATTGAAATAAGACAAATGGAGTGTAGAAACTGAACAAACAAGAAGTGAACGAGATCGATGAGGAGAGTCTTCGTAATGATGACCATCGGTGAAAAAAAATAAACTAATGCAGCACTTTTTAAAGGCAAAGGATAACTTGAAACAACATTTTTACATGCTAAAGCAAGCTAAAATGCCAACATTCATGCAAAGAAACAAGAAAAACAACACTCACACAAGACAAATAATAAAATGTCCAAAAAAGTGACTAAAAGTGATAAGTGAAAAACTCACCCGGAAAAGCGCTGACGATCACACCGAAGGTTCCTTGATCTCCTTGGAAATGCTAGAGCTCTAAGATTGAGCGTGAGAATGAACTCTAGGGGCATCGATTAAATATATTTTAGAAATTAGGGTTTATAATTCTCATGCCACAAATCAAGGGAAAAATGACACATGGCGACAATTTCCAAAAATAACACGTATGCTTCCTTCGGGTTACTAAAAATAGATCCCTAAATTTTAGGGATTTTTTTTAGCTTTTCTAGATTTTTCTAGGAAAATTTTCCATGCACATCACCGAGAAGGATTGTGAAGTTGTGGGGAACTAGAAGCTCTCAGCTTAGTGCACTACGTAGTTTCTAGCTCAGTGAAGGATTGCACAGTTTCTAGGCTCAGTGATGGTCTTCTTGTCATGAATTTGTAGTTTCTAAGCTCAAGGCTAACTGCCAGTCATGAATGCACAATTTTGAACATCAAGCTTAAGTCTAGCTCCATGAATTGTGCAGTTTCTAAAGGAAAGTCTAGAACTACTGCACAAGGCTTAGACAAGAGGTTAGCTTGTGACCTAGAAAATAATTTCTAAGTGAAGAGCAAGTGAACACAAGCATGAATAAAAGATTTACATCAATCAAAGCATGGAGACCTGATAGCATTGCAAGGTAAGCTCCTATGAAAAGAATGTTAGGCTCCAAAATCTAAGGAATGGAAAAATTTTGGGGGGTGGTTGTAGCTGCTACAACATCTCCACAAAATCTGTGTTTTAAAAACAATATCCCAACTGTGAAGGCATCAAGCACATCAAATATCCTCCACTTTCAATGTTAATACTATTGCCCCATTCATTTGGAGGGATGATAGGTATGGCATATATACGTCGGACGGGGATTTCATTGAATCATCCTGGTATACGAATCTCAATTGACAGTCCATATAAATCATTGTGTGGGCATTAAAACCTTTTCTAAATGATGGATTGAGGTTCACATAACCATCACTCTTCATGTCATGCTAAAACCAACTCTGTAGTCATTCTTCGCGTGGTACACATGTTTTCTGCATGGGCCAAATCTATTGCATGGTCCCTTTAGAATGCATTGACCACATATCATGGATCTCCCAAACTTTCATGGCTCTTGAGAAACCATACTTAAATGAGATCCTTATCGTGATGTTGGTGGTAGTGTTTTGAAAGGCTGATTCAAACAAAGCCAATGAAGAATTCACCAGTTTCTCTAATGTGAAATGAATAATTTGGTCAATGAAGGAAGCAAGAGAAATATGCAATAAATTAATTATATTGATATGATAACGTGAAGGTATGAGAAATGAAGGTAATTTTGTCACCATAGAAGCGGAGGATCTTCTTCAATGGCCACCATGAGTCCCTATTGTCTAGAAAGAGGGGATCAAAGAACACCTCCACCAACAACGAATTCACACATATATGATTCTTATACAAAAACACATCATATCTTGGAGGGATTGTAAGTTGTGTCGTGATCCTCTCTCTTTTGAACACCACCATTAACAGTGTGAATAATGTTCCCTTTGAATCCATCATGTCTGCCATCTGCTCTTGTTGTTTTTGTGTTATAGCTATGGCTATCATAATTGTGCCCTCAATGGAAACTACTAATCTCAGAAATATCATTGATGAATATTAATGAATTACATCAATGCCACCATTAACTCTAATGCTAGTGTATAATATGGATGAATTGATAAGCTCCATTTAATATTGATTCAACATCCAATAAAAAATAAAAAAAATAACACACACCAACAAAATTTTTTCATTGCAATGAATCAATGCAACTCCAAAATAATAAATATCATTGCATGTTATGGAACATGGAATCCTCAATATTCCCTAAACATATCAAAAATTCAATAGAACAGAGAATACAAGCCAAGCTCGTTCTTCACTATTGTTGAAGAGGTAAAACCCCTCTACGGATAGAGGCGATCCCTACTAGCCCAGACCGGGTCTAGCAACAATCACACATGCTATAGTGCATGTTCCTAATTGTAAATAAACCGACTTGCGATGAAGGCTTAACCGGGATCCAACGCTGTCGTTTGTAGAAGAGGTGGTGCTCCCGTTCCTTAGCTCTGGCAGATCACAATCCACACGATCTCCGTGATCGGACACCTGCACACGCAAGAAACAAAACAAACACGAGCATAAAATCGATTGTATACAACTATATGTCAGTCGAAGAAGACATAGCTCATGAACATAATCAAGAAAAAGAGTGGAACCATAACCAATAGTCGCTTATCATTAATGAATCAAAAGAAGAATACAACCATTTCTTTGACATTGAATCCTCCTTCGGCGGGTCGTCACCAGAACATGCCTCAATAAAGCCTGTCGGGGATGGGACAAGCCCCTCTCTTCGGATATGTGACAATAGTCTCCTTGCTTGGATTTGACCTTAGGGGAATCAAGAAGGCTCTTGCAGCATAAGGATGTGAAAGATCTTGGGAACATGGAGATCCTGGAACTTGGAGACTTGGAGATTCCGGAACTAGCTTGCAAAGGAGATGGGCAAGCTTTTATAGATGGAGGAAGGGGAGTTGGGATCCCTATAATTATGGGATTTGCCCTATCATCAAGGAAGCTTCCATGAGAGGTGGAAAACCACTTCCTCTACATGGAAATCCGTAGCCAAACCTCCCAACTCAAGATAGATACCAGTTCAGGGATCTGTTAGGACGAAACTTCTGCCATTTATTTTTAAAAAACACCCCTTAAAATGGTTGGCGCGAGTGTGACTCTGGGACAGGGCGCTAATTGGTGCGGCCTCTTTGAAGTATTTCCCGCATTGGCGCAGGTACTAAACTGGCTACCCTCACCAATGTAAAAAGGGATGTTTTTACTGTTTTTCTCAAGGAGATGTCTTCAGGGCAATGATAGCTCATGTTTAGAGGAATGTCATGCAAGTATTTTTGGGCCATGTCACTACTCACAGGTCACGGAATGAGCCCTCCAATGTGAGGGATGGGGATTGCAGGGATGGTGACAAATTTCTGTGTAACAACTATATACTAGAATTCACAGATGTATGCAATTCATCTTTTATTTTCATGTTTTCATCAACAGACATAAAAGTTTATGGTTTTCAAGCTTCTGTAGTTATCGTTAATTCAAGAAAGCTCTGGATTATCCACAATGTTATAAAACAATGGTCAACGTTTCAAATCCCAATAGGGATCCATCTTCAACATCTTGTTCTGAAGATGGATCCCTATTGGGATTCGAAACATCTACCATTGTTTTATAACATTGTGGATAATGCATAGATTTCTTCAATAGACATAAAATTATTTTTCGAGGTATTAAATCATGTATGAAAACTCAATTCTGTAGAAATGTTAACCATTTATTACCAATCCATTTGAATGTATACCTATTTAACTACATTTCACCATGCTTTGTTTGTTGAATGATCTTTGCTGGACAGCTTTTTTTTTTTTGGCAGGGTATTGTGCATTGTTTCCTCTAATATTTTTGATGAAATTTCAGATAAGTCTTCCAAAATTTGTCACCCAAATGACCACTTTGATGACAATGAGTACTACAACGTTGCAAATTTGTTTCACCATTAACTTCCTTATGATTTGGAGATTGGTACTTTCATTTCTTTTTCTTCAAAACTTTCCTGTATGAAGACATTCTCCTCAAACACTTCAAAAATTTATGATTATATAGGCCACAAAATGAACATGGAATCATATGCCAAAATTTACGAATTAAATTACCATGCTCCTTATAATAAAAATCAGCTTTTGTATAATCAGGCCTATAAATTTGATGATCACCTTTGTCATGATTTTGATGAGGTGAAC
Source organism: Pinus albicaulis (assembly GCA_034641835.2). NCBI lineage: Eukaryota > Viridiplantae > Streptophyta > Pinopsida > Pinales > Pinaceae > Pinus > Pinus albicaulis. The sequence continues at coordinate 1,355,739,743 of CM076570.1, forward strand.
TTGATGAGACAAAAGTTCCTTTCGAAACATCATTTGCTTTAGCAATCTTGGAACTCTCTCCAACCTCTTATTTTCCATATAATTCCATCATATCTGTTGAGTCTCAATTCTGCATCTTTTCCATACACTTTTCTATACCTTTTTCACTCACCTGAACCTCCCAAGTTGTCAATATCATTGTGTGTTAATTGCAAAAGAGCATCTAACATGGTTTTTAACTATATTTTTGTGTCTGCTGTTTGATTTAGATTTTGTTCATTTAGCTGCGGAATCTTGCCACTTTCCGTAGCTGCTGCAACTTTCCGCAACCATTTTGTGAAACTCTATGTTACAGGTGTCTACAGGAAAAACGAGCCACATGGGCAAGTCAGAAATGATGTGGACATGGTTCGTGTCCTATTGGTTCGAGCAAACTCATCTAAAGAAGCTGCGGTCAAAGGCGTCCAAGTGGAAGTCAACCATAGAGTCTCACGGTGATAGGACTCTGTTTCGTGTCACGTGAAGGTTCATATGGCCGTTTCTGAGTTGCGGAGGACAAGTCGACATCTGTACATGGCTCCATAGCCGAATTCAAGCATCCACTCCTCATATATTTACTTTCCAACACGGCCATGATCCTAGATCCGTGGACGTAATGGTCTACGTGTTTTGTATTAGCATAAACTTTAGCAAATCAGTTACATTACCTTCAGTTATAAATAACGTGTTTGCATACGCATATGAGTTAGTTGATGTTAGTCTCTGTTATCTTTTATTAGTCTGCTCTGTAATGTAATTACGCTGCCTTTGAGCTGTAATACTACCTTACTGTTATGACTACATTTTAATATAAGAAGACTCTGTTTTCCAACGTAATTCGTACTTGAAGATTGTTGCCAAGGCTGGTGTAGAGGGCCCCTGCTCAGCTGAGGTTTTGTGCATTAGTGTATAGTTCTTGTTTTATTTCTTTAAAGTTCATTGTGCCATAATCCATTCACATGTTTATACATTGCATTTTTCATGATACATATGCTTCATTTCTGTTTATAAACTTTCATGCTTTCCATTTCACTTCTGTCTTTCATGTTTTATGTTATTAATCACTGATCAGTGTTCTTGTTTCAGGTTATAGATAGGTAGCCCGGGAATTTTCATAGCTTTTTGACTAATGACATGGAATTAACATTGTTCTGTTGCTAATTTGTTTTTCTTAGTTTCTGTTTAATTTCAGTACTGCTTTGTTTAATTAAGTTTTGCTCATTTGCTTCAGTAGTTAAATTTAGATATATTAAACTGCTCATAACATCTTCAGTTGCCTCCGAAAGCCACAGCTGGACTGATGGTGAGGGATTGTATTATGAAATGTGTATTTTAGTATTAGTTTCCTTTCTGCAAATTTAGATATATTAAACTTCTCATAACATCTTCAGTTGCCTCCGAAAGCCACAACTGGACTGATGGTGAGGGATTGTATTATGAAATGTGTAGTTTAGTATTAGTTTCTTTTCTGCAAATTTAGATATATTAAACTGCTCATAACATCTTCAGTTGCCTTCGAAAGCCACAACTGGACTGATGGTGAGGGATTGTATTATGAAATGTGTAGTTTGGTATTAGTTTCCTTTCTACAAATTTAGATATATTAAATTGTGCATGACATCTTCAGTTACCTCCGAAAGCCACAGCTGGACTGATGGTGAGGGATTGAATTATGAATGTATGGTTTGATATTAGTTTACTTTCTGCAAGTTAGATGTCAGTTACTTAAGTTGTTTATGGTTACTTCCGAAAATCATAGCTGGACTAATGATGAAGGATCAGAAGACAAGTTGATGTAATCTGATTTAGATTTACATTGATGCAATTTTGGATTTCTTTCAGCATAATTTATTTTGTGTTTATACAGCAGCAAGAATAGTTTGGTTTCATGCTCACTAGTTCACTGTTTTGATTCATTAGACTAGCAGCATCTTTTCATTTCAGCAGCGCATTTTCATTTACTTTCAAGTTTTGTCATTGTAATTTTCAAATTCCTTTTTAAGTTTCAAGTTGGTAAATCATTATAGAGGATATCATTTCCTTGAACAAACATAACCATACTTGTTTTCATTTTAGAATTTCCATTTCATCTTAGAAAACCAAAAACGACAAAAATTTAAGAAATAGGTTATCTTGCACATATAGTGCGCCGCACTTCATCAGCTTACGAATCCCAGATTGACAAATTAAATGCAGCAATTTAGGACACACTAAATTGACCAAACATTTTGGCGCCGTTGCCGGGGAAGTGTAACTAGGTAGCCAATTTCTTAAAAAAAAAAAAACATAAAATCATAAAAGAAAGGAAAACTTGATAACTTCTTGAAGTATGCTCTCCTCTTGCACCTAGTGTGATCTGGAGGATCAGAAAAGAGAGTTATTGGTTTAGTAATTTCTTAAGTATGCTCTCTTCTTGCACCTAGTGTGATCTGAAAGATCAGAAAGAGAATTATTAGCCCAACTTTTTAAAAAATAAAAATGACATGCATAGAGCAAGAGATTCTAGGGGAAGGTTTATAGCTAAAGCCAAGAGTTCGATTTTCACAACTCCATATTCTTCAAGGCATAGACCAGATTCACCACCATCTACCCCTAGCCTTAAGATTTTTGGAACTCAAGGAGCAGCTGAATTAGAGGATTCTCCTATACCATCTACTCAATCCCATTTAGAAAACAAAGAGACTCTTTCTCATCCTCCCTTGGTAGAAGAACTAGAGGACTTTAAGGACTCTAAAGAAACTATCATGGCAGAGGAAGTAATAGATGGAGGTAGAGGTAGAGGTAGAAGAGGAGGAAACAATGGAGACAAAAATGGTGAAGGAAATAATGGTAGAAATAGGGAAGGAAACAACTTGTTTGGATTCCCTATAGTTGATGAGGAAACTCATGCAACGATGAAGAATATCTCACCATCTGTTCTCCCTAATTTTTATGGATTGCGAAGTGAGGATCCTGAAACATTTATGTTTGAGTTTGAAGTTGTGTGCCGAACCTATGATTATATGGAAGACTCTCAAAAACTCAAACTGTTTCCTTCAACATTGAAGGGATCTACTTTGAAATGGTTCATGGGATTATCCACTCAATCTATTAGGACTTGGAATGATATGAAACAAACATTTTTGGATAGATACTTGGACTATTTTATGCCCACCAATCACAAGGATGAGGTATTCAAAATGATGCAAAAAGAAGATGAAAATTTGGAAGATTTACTTGAAAGATTTCAATACAACTTGAAAAGAGCAAAGATGAGTAATTTAGATGATGAAACCTTGAAAGCCCTCATATTAAAAGCCATTAGAGATGAATGGATAGATATTTTAAACATGATGGGGAAAGGAGACATTTCTCAACTTCCACTTCGTGATATAACAGAACTATGTGTCCATCTCTCAAGGAAAATCTAAAACAGGAAAAGGGCCTAGGGATCCTTCTCTTCTTATTAGGGCTAAAAAATCTACAACTGGATCAGTAAGTAGGGCAGAGATTGGTAATATGCTTGATGAGTTCAAAACTGATATCTTAGGGAGCCTTAGTGAACAACTAGACACCCTTAAAATCCAAAACAAGCAGAAAGCAGAAACAGATGCTTTAGCCATCTTTTGTCCGAAATGTAGGAAGAAACATGCTTTAAGGGAATGTCCCTTAGATGCAAAAGTTGTAGAAACATGTATGATTTTCTCAGAGAATCATGAGATCAAGGATTTTCCTTCAATTCCTAGACTCAAATCTGTCTTTCAAGAAGACCCAAATTCAGTAGAATCTCTCTGTTTTGTTGCAAGAAGACCTTGGCAGGGACAACAAACTCAAGGGTTTAACAACCCTATGAATCTTCAAACCCCACCAAATTGGAATCCTTGGCAACAACCTTGGCCCCAACATCGAAATCCATATCAGCCATGGGTACAAGGGATGCAAAATCCTTATGGGAGATTTGCTCAATTTTATCAATATCCTCCATCTTTTCAAAATCAACAAGCTCCATAACTTCCAAACCCAAATCCACAACTTTCATTGCCATTTCCACAACAACAACCTTCTCAACAAAATCCAAATCCTCAACTCATGCTCCCATATCAACAAAAGACAAATCAACTTCCAGCTCAGCCATTGCCAAATCCTAACAATAAGAATCCTCAGAATACTTACATGGTAGAAGGACAACGATTTCCTACCTATATGATTGTTCCTCTCAACGATGTACAACTCAGATCTGGTAGAGTTTTAGAAAAACCTTCTATAGATATTGAAGAGCAAGATACCTCTGAGGAGGACTGTCTTCAAGTCAATAAGGGTTCTGAGGAAGAATCTCTTCAAAATTCAAACATTCAAAAAGAAAAAGAAAAGTCAACACCCACAACTCCTATAGTTGAGCAACCTGCATCTTCATCTACACCTCCTTTTCCTGAAAGACTACAAATTGACAAGGGGGTGGAAAAACAAATCTTATTGCCTAACTATGATTTTCTAGATGAATTGAAGAATGTTTGTATCAAGATTCCTTTGTTACAAGCCATTCGAGAGATTCCTATTCTAGCAAAAACAATAAAGGAGTTGAGTTTCAAAAGACCAGGAAGGAAACTAAAAGACACAAGAAGAATCCACCTGGTAGGAAAAATTGCGGATATTATGATGGGAAAAATTACCATGCAGAAGTATGTAGATCCAGGAAGTCCAATTGTCAAGACACATATAAATGGGATAGAAATTCCAAACACATTGATTGACTTAGGGGCTGCTATCAACATTATGAGTAGACAGACTATGGACCGGCTAAAACTTCCTAACCTTCTTTTTACACCTACTTTACTGCAACTTGCAGATCGATCAATTATTAAACCAGATGGTGTATTAGAAGATATTTCGGTCTCCTTAGATTCTTGGGAATATCCAGTAGATTTTATGATTTTGACTCCCAAGAGTAATCTAGGAGGGCACCCACTTATCTTAGGAAGACCTTGGCTAGCCACAGTTGATGCTTTTATTAGTTGTAGATCTGGGGACATGTACATTTCTAATGGTAATTCGACAAAGAAATTCAATTTTTATCCTCCAGCAAGAGCAATCACAGAAGTAGGAGACAATGAATGGGTTGATGAGGAGGACACTATACAACCTGTCTTTACCATTTCTGAAATCAGTGAGGATAGTCAAATTCTGAACACATTAGAAAATTTTGAGACATCTTCAGAATATGACCCCACACAATTTCAGTTGGAATCTGACATAGAATATTTATCATCAAGACAAATGTCTCTTTACTCTATGGAAGATTTTGGTAGTTCTACTATTGAGATTTTTCCAAGAAAAACATTGAATATCAACAAACATTTGGAAAAGTCACAACAAGAAGAACTAACCAAAATCTTGCAAAAACATTCTACTGCATTTGCATGGGAGTATACTGACATGAAAGGTATTGATCCTAAGACTTGTATCCATCATATCTATATTGAGGAAAACAGTAGACCAATCAGACAACCTCAAAGAAGAATGAATCCAAATCTTAGGGAGATAGTGAAAGAAGAGCTCCAAAAACTACTCAATGTAAACTTCATTTATCCAATTTCAGATAGCCGATGGGTTTCTCCTTTGGTTATATTACCTAAAAAGAATGGTAAATGGAGGGTATGCATTGATTACAGTGAATTGAACAAAGCAACTTTAAAGGATCACTTTCCTTTGCCTTTTATTGATCAGGTATTAGATACATTAGCAGGTAAAAAGTACTTTTCATTTTTGGATGGTTTTAGTGGCTATAATCAAATTCAGGTAGCACCTGAAGATCGAGATAAGACCACATTTACTTGTCCATGGGGAACTTTTTCCTACCGAGTGCTTCCTTTTGGGTTATGTAATGCACCCGCAACATTCCAAAGAGCAGTACTAGGAATTTTTTCTGATCTAATCCATGATTGTGTAGAGGTTTATATGGATGATTTCACAGTTTATGGTAATTCATTTGAAGAGGCATTAGAAAATTTGGAAAAAGTTCTCATAAGATGTAAAGAAACAAACCTTTCATTAAGCCATGAAAAATGCTTTATGATGTTTACTGAAGGGATTGTTTTAGGACATCATATTTCAAGAGATGGGATTAAGGTTGATAGATCAAAGTTGAAGTCATCTCCAAGTTACCTATTCCAAATTGTCAAAGAGATGTTAGAAGTTTTCTAGGATTTACTGGTTACTATAGAAGATTTATAGAAAACTTCACTAAAATAGCATCTCCACTCTTTAAATTTCTTACAAAAGACTGTGAATTTAAATGGGATCCTGATTGTCAATCAGCTTTTGAAACTTTGAAAAAAAGAATATCTGAAGCACCTATCTTGAGAGGACCCAATTGGAAACTCCTTTCCATATTTCTACGGATGCTTCAGATACAGCTCTAGGAGCTGTGTTGGGTCAAAAAGATTTAGTTCCTTATGCCATTTATTACACCAGTAAAAATTTGACTCCCACAGAGTTGAACTATACTGTGACTGAAAAAGAGTTTTTAGATGTTGTTCATGCAATTAATAAGTTTAGACATTACATAACATGCTATGAAACTTTTATTCATACTGACCATTCTGCAATTAGATATTTAATGAACAAACCTGTTACTAATGGCAGAGTGACAAGATGGCTCTTACTTTTGCAAGAATTCGATATTACTGTGTTGGATAGACCAGGAAAACAGAATACAGTAGCTGATTTCTTGTCTAGGATTCAGAATACTAAAGAATATTCTCCTGTAGAGGATAAGTTTCCTGATGAATACTTGTTTGCAGTAACTATTAAGACTCCTTGGTATGCAGATATTGCTAACTATTTGGTTACAGGGAAAATACCTTCACATTTATTTCCAAGTGAAAAACGAAAAATTATTCAGGAGAGTTTAAAATATTCATGGATTTCTAACGAATTGTTTAAAACAGGGCCAGATCTTGTGATCAGAAGATGTGTCAGGGAAGATGAAATGCCTGATATTCTTAAGGCATGTCATGATGAACCATGTAGCGGACACTTTGCAGACAAAAGGACGGCCTATAAAATCCTCTCTTTAGGATATTATTGGCCTTCCCTCTTCAAAGATGCAAAACAATATGTCAAAAGGTGTGACAGCTGCCAAAGAGTAGGGAAACCTACCCTTTCAAATGAAATGCCATTGCAGCCACAGGTACTCATTGAACCCTTTGAAAAATGGGCTTTAGATTTCATTGGACCTATTAATCCACCATCTAAGCAAAAGAAGTATATATTGGTTTGTGCTGATTATGTTACTAAATGGGTAGAAGCTAAAGCATTAGTATCTGCTACTGAAAATTCAGTTGTTCATTTTCTTTATGAGGATATTTTTACTCGCTTTGGTGTTCCAAGAGAAATTGTGACAGATCAGGGGAGCCAATTTACATCCAATTTGGTGGAGAAGTTGATGGAAGAATACAAAATCAAGCACAGAAGATCTACTCCTTACCATCCGCAAGCAAATGGTCAAGTGGAGTCCACAAATAAAGTTCTTGAAAGTATCATCACCAAAACTATTCATCTACATAGAAGAGATTGGGCAGAAAGGCTTCCTGAAGCCTTGTGGGCCTACAGAACTACATGGAGAAATACCACAGGATATTCTCCCTATGAACTTGTTTATGGGAAAGAAGTATTTCTCCCCATTGAGTTCCAAGTCAAGACCTTCAAGATAGCAGTTCAGTTGGGGATGGACTTATCATAAGCCCAAAAGCATAGAATGGAGCAATTGAATGAGCTAGATGAGATCAGACAAGAGGCAATTCTAAGAACTGATCTAGTTCAATATCAAAGAGCTAAATGGCATGACAAGTACATCAAAGAGAAGAAGTTTCAAGAAGGAGATTGGGCATTGTTATTTGATTCCAAGTTTAAAGATTTTCAAGGAAAATTTCGGACTCATTGGCTTGGGCCATATGAGATTGACAAGATCTTTAGCAATGGAGCGGTAAGAATCAAGACCATTGATGAGTTTCAAACTCCTCTTATTGTGAATGGCCATAGATTGAAAGTTTATCATAAGCCACTCTCAAAAGAGGATTTTGTCAAAATGTTTCAAGAAAGTTCTTATTGTGAATGGCCATAGATTGAAAGTTTATCATAAGCCACTCTCAAAAGAGGATTTTGTCAAAATGTTTCAAGAAAGTTCTGCAATCAGGCTGGTACAAAAGAATTCTTCTTCTCCACCAGCCTAGCTTTTGTTCTTTTCAGTTAAAAAAAAATAAAAATAAAAAATAAAAATAAAAAAATTGTATAAGCCTGAAAACCAATCACTGATTGGCAGTCTTATACAGAAAATATAGGGTGAAAATCAGGAACACCTGACACTCTATATTTTCCAAAAAAAATCTCTCTTTCATTTCACAAGTCTTGTGACCACCCACTCCATTCCATCCCACTTCATTCCATTTCATTTCACTTCATTTCACTCCATTCCATTTCATTTTATTTATTTCATTCCATTTCATCAATAAAAATCTTTTTCATGACCATTTCCATCTGGTCATTTGTCATATGTTCATCTCCATTCATCCAAGTAATAGTTGTGTCATTTTCCGCAGCTGACATCTATTTCCGCAGCTGACTCCAGTTTCCGCAGCCAGAAGCAGATTCCGCAGCTACAACTCTGTTTTCAAAAGAATGTACAGCCAGATGTTATTTCCATAATCATGAAATAAAATGCAGGTGAGAGGATCAAAAAAATGAAGACATGGAGCATTCAAGACACCAATGAAGAGCAATTAGTTGAAGACCAAGGGAAAAGGCAAAGATTCCAAAGGTATGAATAAAATTTATTTCAAATAGCATTGAAAAACACATTTTTATATAGTTCTGAACCATAAGCTCCATCCATTATGTGCAATGATTATATTGACAATTCCGTAACCTTTCACGATCTCCATATTACCCTCTCACATTCATTCTCAAACGGTTCCATCATTAAACCCCCGATCTTCACTCATGTTCCAATATTCCACCGGTGAAAATGAGACGTATTTGATTTGACCACAGACTCTTACAGCCGCATAAATCCATAACCGTTGTTGAAACGTGCTCATATTTATTGTGCAGCCACCAAAATTCAAAACGCTGCCGAATGTGTTATACTCTGTTAATCTCTCTGTTGTGCTCTCTGTTGTGCTCACGAAAACCCCTCTTTGTTCTGTTCACTCCATTCCGCTCTCTATTACGTTATAATTTGTATACCCACTCTCTGACATTTACCCACAGTCATTGTGCTCATCTCTGTGCATTCAACCATTCTGTTTCCATTAAACCCTCACGCAGGCAAATTTGTGAAGAGCAGAAAAGAAGAATGGTAAAATTACTAAGAGCAGAAACGGAAGGACCTAAGTTTATGGAGGGATATCTGCAAGTAAGGGATATATTGAAGAAAGAAAATTGGCTGCGGTTTATCCAGAAATTCAGAGGTTATCATAAAGAAGTGACGAAGGCATTCGCAAGGTCGTTTAATGGCTTGGAAGCAGAGATTGGAGACCTTAAGTTTGCGGTCAATGAAGCATCTATAGCAATAGCCACGGAACTTCTTCAGGAAGGTGAGCGTTGTTTTAAGAATAAAAGCATCGGTGATGAAGCATGGAGAACAATCTTACGAAACCAAGGTATGGACATAACTGTTTTTAAAAGAGGAATTACTGTGCATGCATTGAAAGAGGAATGGGCTACTTTGCTGCTAGTTGTTCATAAATTCATTACATGTGAAGGCCATTTTGGGTCCATGTATATGTACCATACCAGGTTACTGATGAATTTTCTAGATAATCAAACTCTCAATCTCCCATATTTTATATTCAATAGTTTGAAGAAAATGTCCATGACTGTTCAGAAGCATTTAGGAGATGTAGAACCCCATCTATATCGCCACGACCTTGTAAAAATTTTGATTGAAAAGGAGTTAAAGGAAAAGAAAGACACATGGGAACAATTTCTGGTTAGAAATTTCTTTGAGGAACCTCAGGAAATTCCTGAAGGTAGTACAACAAGAAGGAGTAGAAGAAAAAGAATAAATGATGAAACCTAAATTACTCCTACTCAAGAAATTCCTGAAGGTAGCACAGCAAGAAGAAGTAGGAGAAAAAGAATAATTGATGAAATCCAAAATACTCCTACTACTACAATTGAAAGAACTGATAGGGAAGAGAGACTGTCAAAGAGGAAGAAGAAAGATATCAAGGGTAAGAAGCCAATAAAACCAAAAGAGAGAAAAACTATTGAGGCTATACATAAAACCCCTTCTTCCGAAGAAGAAGATCACTAAGTGTTATCTGAAAGATTAATTTATCTTCAAAAACAGTCCTCTATGGCCAAGAAGACAGAGAAAGGAAAACAAAAACAAAAGGATAGTGTACCATAGCGTGTGAGAAGAAGCAGCAGACTTAAGGGGAAATTGAGGAAAACGCAAATGAAGGGTCCTCATTTCATTGATTTGGGAGAGGAAACATCTGAACAGTCCCCAGCTGACCATAGTCCATCTCAGTCAGTTAGTGAACCTGGTTCATTTCCTTCTCAGTCCGACATTGAACATAGTCCATCCCATTCTCAGCAAGATGTTGATGTGAGCCCTTCTCAGCCAGATTTTGAAGATAACTCTCCTTCACGGCATTTTGGGGACAGTCCAATAAAAATGACACCTGATATAGACACCAAGCAGCAGGAAGTATATGACTATATAGAATCTTTGGAAAAGGCAACTACAGGTCCTAGTACTTCGTCCATTCAGCCTAATACAGTACAGGATGATTTAGTCCAATCACTAAAATAGGAAGTCTTTGAGCTAGAGCTTTTAAATAGACACATCAAAAATGAAAATGAGACATTGAAGGAACAAGGTAAATTGGACAAAATCATTCATGATAATACCATGCTACATCTGGGAATATGGCAGAAGAAGAACAATAAATTGAAAAGGAAATGCCAGAAGTTAAGCAGAGCACTGGTTAATATCAAATTTAGGTGCTTAATGAAGAAACCCAGAATGTTGGCAGCACCAAGGAAGAGGAGGAGAGGATTGGATGTTCTGGCTGAAGTGTCAAGGCATATGAACTAAGGAAGGAATATAAAAATTTTGGTTGCATGAGGACATGCAACACCTTCACAGTGGGGGTATGTTGAGTCTCAAATCTGCATCTTTTCCATACACTTTTCTATACCTTTTTCATCCACCTGAACCTCCCAAGTTGTCAATATCATTGTATATTAATTGCAAAAGAGCATCTAACATGTTTTTTAACTATATTTTTGTGTCTGCTGTTTGATTTAGATTTTGTTCATTTAGCTGCAGAATCTTGCCACTTTCTGCAGCTGCTGCAACTTTCCACAACCATTTTGTGAAACTCTATGTTACAGGTGTCTACAGGGAAAACGAGCCACATGGACAAGTCAGAAATGATGTGGACATGGTTCGTGTCCTATTGGTTCGAGCAAACTCATCTAAAGAAGCTGCGGTCAAAGGCGTCCAAGTGGAAGTCAACCATAGAGTCTCACGGTGATAGGACTCTGTTTCGTGTCACGTGAAGGTTCATATGGCCGTTTCTGAGTTGCGGAGGACAAGTCGACATCTGTACATGGCTCCATAGCCGAATTCAAGCATCCACTCCTCATAGATTTACTTTCCAACACGGCCATGATCCTAGATTCGTGGACGTAATGGTCTACGTGTTTTGTATTAGCATAAACTTTAGGAAATCAGTTACATTACCTTCAGTTATAAATAATGTGTTTGCATACGCATATGAGTTAGTTGATGTTAGTCTCTGTTATCTTTTATTAGTCTGCTCTGTAATGTAATTACGCTGCCTTTGAGCCGTAATACTGCCTTACTGTTATGACTACATTTTAATATAAGAAGACTCTGTTTTCCAACTTAATTCGTACTTGAAGATTGTTGCCAAGGCTGGTGTAGAGGGCCCCTGCTCAGCTAAGGTTTTGTGCATTAGTGTATAGTTCTTGTTTTATTTCTTTAAATTTCATTGTGCCATAATCCATTACCATGTTTATACATTGCATTTTTCATGATACATATGCTTCATTTTTGTTTATAAACTTTCATGCTTTCCATTTCACTTCTGTCTTTCATGTTTTATGTTATTAATCACTGATCAGTGTTCTTGTTTCAGGTTATAGATAGGCAGCTTGGGCATTTTCATAGCTTTTTGAATAATGACATGGGATTAACATTGTTCTGCTGCTAATTTGTTTTTCTTAGTTTATGTTTAATTTCAGCACTGCTTTGTTTAATTCAGTTTTGCTCATTTGCTTCAGTAGTTAAATTTAGATATATTAAACTGCTCATAACATCTTCAGTTGCCTCCGAAAGCCACAGCTGGACTGATGGTGAGGGATTGTATTATGAAATGTGTAGTTTAGTATTAGTTTCTTTTCTACAAATTTAGATATATTAAGCTGCTCATAACATCTTCAGTTGCCTCCGAAAGCCACAGCTGGACTGATGGTGAGGGATTGTATTATGAAATGTGTAGTTTAGTATTAGTTTCCTTTTTGCAAATTTAGATATATTAAACTGCTCATAACATCTTCAGTTGCCTCCGAAAGCCACAGCTGGACTGATGGTGAGGGATTGTATTATGAAATGTGTAGTTTGGTATTAGTTTCCTTTCTGCAAATTTAGATATATTAAATTGTGCATGACATCTTCAGTTACCTCCGAAAGCCACAGCTGGACTGATGGTGAAGGATTGAATTATGAATGTATGGTTTGATATTAGTTTACTTTCTGCAAGTTAGATATCAGTTACTCAAGTTGTTTATGGTTACTTCCGAAAATCATAGTTGGACTAATGATGAGGGATCAGAAGACAAGTTGATGCAAATTGATTTAGATTTACTTTATTGCAGCTTTTGGATTTCTTTCAGCATAATTTATTTTGTGTTTAGACAGCAGCAAGAATAGTTTGGTTTCATGCTCACTAGTTCACTTTTTTGATTCATTAGATTAGCAGCATCTTTTCATTTCAGCAGCGCATTTTCCATTCCTTTCAAGTTTTGTCATTGTAATTTTCAAATTCCTTTTTAAGTTTCAAGTTGGTAAATCATTATAGAGGATATCATTTCCTTGAACAAACATAACCATACTTGTTTTCATTTTATAATTTCCATTTCATCTTAGAAAACCAAAAACGACAAAAAGTTAAGAAATAGGTTATCTTCCACATATAGTGCGCCGCACTTCATCAGCTTACGAATCCCGGATTGACAAATTAAATGCAGCAATTTAGGACACACTAAATTGACCAAAAAATATCGAGGGCAATCATCAACCATAATGGGTTCTATCATACCTTGGGAATGGCTTCCCAAGCCTTTCCCTTCGTAACCCATTTTCAATAACAGTTTCGACCTAATTCCTTGACTGTGCTTGATTTAGATTTATGCTGGAACACAATAAAATATAGAAATAAAAATAAAAGTAGAGATTCAAAAAAAATAAAACTTCATTTTATTTATATCAAATGACTGAAATATGCTTACAGACAGAATAGACATAAACTAGCTAGGGCAATATTAGCTTATCTCTTAGAAGAGATGTGGCAGCTACATGCTTTTGAACCGTGTTTCAAGGACACTCAAAATCCTATTTATTATTTAGAAACAATAGAAACCCTAAACAGCCAATAAATCTAACCCTAGGAGATGAAGCACCAAAACTATGGGCCTCATTTGGGTGAATTGGTACATCAACTTCCCGAGGATGTAACTTTGTCATATAATCTCTGTTTGACACATTCAAAACCTCGTTAGAAAGATATATATGAGGAATACAAATTTTGAGTGACAAAAATCAGTGAAGAACCATGTTGGTCCCGATTTTCACAAAAAAATCATTTAGGGCCTCAAAACGGCTTCGAAAGTTCACAACCCAAAAACATGCCAAAAATAGTAAATTGTGCTACAATTTAGGAAACTAAAAATCTGAAAGAAACAATGGTGGGGGTCCAAGTGGAATATGTGGGTGGGCACCAATATCCACCTTGATCATTACTCCCACATTAGGAAGAAATGTTCCCCATTGTGTTGAGTTCCTCCATGAGATGAGGAAATTTCTCTTAAAATTGGTCCCTGGTGAGCCACTTTCATTAGTGCAACAGTTGTCCAACTTTGACAACTTGATACAACTGAGTATTTTGCTATCAGGTGTTCTTGATCTGTGTGTCCATAATCGGATTAGTTTTGGCTTCTTCCATGCAGTTTGGGTTCAACTCTCTTGGTGTGAGTTGTTATTCCATGTCGGATGTGTCTAGCAAAGGTGGAAACTAGGGCCGAAGGCAATCCACATTGAACACTAGGTGCAGACCAAGGAATGGTGGAATACAGAGCTCGAAGGAATTGTCCCCTATCACCTAGGTGAAGGTGTATGGCCCATATCAGAGTGGGAGAAGGTGGCAGTGGGGTCTAGCAAGGAGCTCCTTTTTCAAATGTATCCAAACTATGTCGCCCACATAGAACTTGTGTGGAACCCGATGTTGATCATGACACTGCTTGTACTTGGCATTGTATTTATCCAAGATGTCCTGGCCCTGCTAGCAAACGTGCTGGATGCGTTCAATAAATCTGGTTTCTTTATCAACCTCAGATAGTACACATGTGTATTATGTATGTGTGGTCACATGAGGTATGGAAACATCAGGCAAGGGTACGCTTGGGGTCATATCAATGGAGTGCTTGGCCTGACAGTGTAGATGAACCTCTGTGGGTGAGGAGAAAATGTCCTTGTATTTTTCCACGAATTTTTCCATATACTATTTCCATGCAGGGGAGCTCTGTTTGGAGGTTGTGGCCACAATATTCTTCTTTCCCTGAATTGTAATGAAAACAAATTTCATGTTTTGGGAAATAATCTTACTGCGTTTCTTTGCATTAATCAAAGAGATGGCATGAGGCGGTACTACCTCTGGTATCCTATACAACTTATTTCCCAAAGTAATAATAATGGAATGAGGCCTAGACTCATATATAACATGTCATTTTCATAAGTATGGTTGGCCTAATAATACATCAGACACATCAAGAGGAGAAACATCACACAATAGCTCATTCATGAAGGGCTTGATGTTGTACAAAAGGCGAAAATGTTGGCTCGCGCGGAGATATATTCCTTGGTGAAGCCACCCGATGGCATACGACTATGGGTGTGTTGGGGTCGGTAGGTCGAGCCACTTCATGAACTCTACTAAAATGAGGTTAGTTTGGATTCTACTATTGACATGGAATTGCAGTGGAGAACCCTTCACCCACATCTACAAATGGAAGAGGCACTCACCCTCCTTTGGATCCTTGGGATCCTCCCTTTGGAATTTGGTGGTGGAAATGGTGGCATTTGGTTATGCATCAATGATTTTCTTCCCTTTTTCCTTCCCCTTGTTTGGCTCTGACTTAGAATCAGAACATGCATCTGATTCGAATGCCTTCAATTTGGCCACCAACAACTGTTTGGCCCGAAACTCACTTGTATTGTGAGTGGAGATCTTACAAAATTCACACCACTTTCCCATGTATTTCTTTGGCTTTGTGGTGTTGTTCTAAGTCACCCTGCTTTGGCTTTGCTCCATTTTCTATGATTCGGGGGCTCCTTTCACTGGCTTCGGATTTGCAGATCCAAAGTATTGCTTCTTCTGCTTAACTTTCTGCTCGATCTTAGAGGTATATCGATATGCCGCGCCAAGCAAGGTAATGTATAGGAAATCCATTTCCTCCTAAATGTATATGTGAAAAAAATTGTTGTACTTGAGCACAAAATGTCTCTATGAATCTTTAATACCCAACTTTGTGCGCAGGGCATGGAACAAATTCGTCAGCTTGTGCACATCTTGAACCCTTTTCTGCCATAGTGTGGTCCATTGGATGTAATTGTCCTCATAGCTCCCCATTGGGTAATATTGTTCCTTGATTCCATTTCGAAACAAATTCCAAGTATGTGTGACCGAGAACATAGAGGGTTACCTCTCGTCCTTTTTCTCGTAGTAGGTTTCCCACCAGTCTGTGACATGGGGGGCGGCTTTGAGGAGTGCAAAAGTAATTTTTTCCTGGTTAGAGAAATCGTGGAACGAAAAATACCCTTCCAGAAAATTCAACCATCTATCTACGACGTTTTCATCTATATGGCCTTCAAATACAGGAATTTTGAAGTTGAATTGTACCTTGAAAGGAGTGGCACCTCTAGAGTGGTTGTTGGATTCAGATGCGCCACCGGTGGGTAGTCGTTGAAGGATCTGGGCATAATTATCCATCATCGCATTCCTTTGTTTCTCAAGGGCCTCCTAAAGAAATATTTTGATAGGATCTCCTACTACCTCTTCTTTCTTTTCTTCCGCCATGAGAGGTTGTCAGGGTTTATGAGGTTGATCCTGCAAAGATTCAACCAGATCGAGCCCTAACTCCTTATACCCTGACCTCATTGGGGACATGCAAAGAAATATCGAGAAAGAGAAGACCGTTATGATAACACTAATCTATATTTATGGAGGAACAAAATAAAATATAGAAATAAACGTAAATGTAGAGATGCAGCAAAAATAAAACTTCATTTCATTAATATAAAATGGCTTAAATATGCTTACAGACATAATGAACATAAACTAACTAGGGCGATGGTAGCTTATCTCTGAGAAGAGATGTGGCAGATACATGCCTTTGAATTATGTTACAATGAGGCTCGAAGGCCTATTTATTATTTAGAAACAATGGAAAACCCTAAACATCCAAAAACCTACCCCTAGGAGATGAAGCGCCAAAACCATGGGCCTCGTTTGGGTAAATTGGTACATTAACTTCCCGAGGATGTAAATTTGGCATACAATATCCATTTTACATGTTCAATACCTTGTTAGAAAGACATATCTAAGTATTAAAAATTTTGAGTGAAAAAAACCAAATGAGCACCCATGTTGGTCCCGATTTTCCCCAAAAATTTTGTTTAGGGCCTCAAAACGGCTCTGGAAGTTCAGGACCCCAAAAATTGCCAAAAATAGTAAACTGTGGAAAGTTGAAAGAAACTGGTGGGGGTATAAGTGGAATAGGTGCGTGGCCACCAATATCCACCTGGATTAGTGCTTCTCGAAGGAACCAAAACAAACATCTTCTTGAGAGGAAACTAAATGCTTACAAGTGCTTCTTACCTTGTTTATGTTAGCATTATAACTCTTTTCTAGGGCTTGTTCTGAAGCTTGTAATTGCATATCCATCACTTGCAGTCTATCTTGAAGCTCATGCTTCTCATCTTCCAATGCTTTCAACCATTTCTACAAATTATTTCTTTCATTGTCATCATCATACAAATCCTCTACCATTTTCTTCATGGTTAAAAATTTATTAAACACCTTTGAATCTTGATAAAGTTTTGTCAATAAAAGATCCTAAAGAAGACTCATTTTCTGAAATCGACATTTTGAAACTTAATAATTTACCTTCTTAATTAGTTTCCTTCTCCTTGCTTGAATTAAACCTAAAAAATACACCCAATAAGCCATACAATGAATTGCTTTGATACCAAGTGATTTGAAAACTTGAGAGCAATTAAACAATTATAAAGAAGATCTTTTGAATAACTAGATGGGCTTGTAATATTAAGTTACAATTAATCCATAAACATGTTCATTTCATCATAAACTTGTAACTTAAAATTCATGTAAAAAGAACTTTATCAAACCATAAAAAAATATGAAACACCAAGGTTGATAACAAAGTTCACCCCCTCCACGAGGCTACATCTCTGGATTCGCCTCCAAGAATTGAATAACTTTTATTGTGTTTCTAAAATAAGGAAAATGTACAATGCTTTATTACAAAAGGGTGGCCAAACATAGAGTTTTCTTCTAGACAAATGAGTTCAGTACTTGTACATATCAACAAATCATTTGAAATACCTCTTGAGCTCTCCATGATCTCCAATTTCTCCTCAAAATGAATCTCTGAAAGCCTTCTCAAAAACACCCTCAATCTCTCCTCTCCAAAACTCTCATACCACACAAAGTACATAGGAGGGTTTTATATAGCTTTCAATATCCCAAAACAAAGGAGAAAATATCTAGTTAGATCCCCACTCTAAGGAGAAAATAACACTTTAAATCCCTTAAAATATGCTCCATGAGATTTATGAGGTGTAAATCTCTCAAATACACCTATCAAGAATCTTATCTAAAACTTACGGGATGAGAGAAGATCCCTTAAGACTCTCAACTTCATCATGATTTTAGAAATTGAATTTGAGGAAATCCTCTCATAAATCAATTTCTATTTTACAAATAAACAACTTCAAATATGAGCACATTTAAATTCAAATTTGAAATACCCATAACCTAGGTTTCAATGAAATTTTCTTCAACATGGTGCTCCTTGGAAAATGTGTCAAGATCCTCATGGATCACATAGTTGGTATTTAGAGAAATAAGGAAAAGGAAAAGAAGGAAAGTGCAAGAAGACATTGGAATCAGTAGGTACAATAGTTTTTTCTTGCAACTACCAAGTTGCATGTATGATTTCCTTGTTGTTTTTGGCATTCATGGCACATGCATGTCATTTATTGGTCACGACCTATCATTAGCATGGAGGATTTCCCAGATTGACAAGGGTTTTTCCTATCCTTTCCATTTCCTAGATAGCCATGGTGTTGTGGGTTTTTCTTTTGTTTTAGGGTCGGTGCTCATGTTCCTTTGGTTGTGGGTTGAATTATTACTTCCTGGAAGCCTTGGTTGGACAAACTCTTTGGAATCCCTGTAATAGCTTGGGTTGAGTTACTAGTCCTAAAATCCTTGGTTAGAAAAACACTTTGGATGCCCTTGATGGGTTGAGCTACTAGTCCTAGAAGTCCTAGTTGGAAAAATGCTCTAGAAGCCCAACTATAGTTATGGGTTGAGTTACTAGTCCTAGAAGCCCTGGTTGGAACAAATGATCTAGATCCCTGGACATCTTAGGTAGATACTGATCTAGTGATAGTTAGTAATGTCTAAGTGTGAGGTGGAATCACTGGTTGAGGGTTGAGGTGGTTTATCCTTTGGAAGCCATGGTTTGTTTTTTCTTGATGTGTTTCAAGATATCCCACATTCATGCTTGGAATATGACATGAGGGTGACTAGCTAAAAGAAATATTTTGTTCAGTTTAGTCTATGGTTGGGTGGTACGTGGAAGTCCCTGACCTAGTTGGATTTTCACATGTTAATAAGAGCTATTTTCCCTTGGTATTTTCATGAGTAAAGGTACTTGGTATTATGTGGCTTTAATGGTTATTTCCCCATTGATATATCGCTAGTTATTTGTTGGTTATAAGAATGTTTTATGACAATTATAATGTATGGATCTTATCATGTTTTGATTAGTAAGTGGAACAATAATGAATGAATGAATGAACTAATATATGGTAATTTAGTTAATGTGATAAGGCATTAATCCTTCTCAATGATTCTCATATAATTATGAGACCCCTATGCTTAGATCTGTTTTTATGACCTGCAGATTTCATATATGTGATATGTTTGATGAAGCATATGTCATGGATGGTGGGGGTATAGTCAAGTCCTTATTCAATTTTTTGCATTAGTACCTTTTTTTCAGTGTTATTTATCATTTTTGGAAGTCTCATGGAGTTTTGGGCCCAACCCTGAAAAGTGGTTCAAAATCCAGGGTCGTTGGCACAACTACCTAAAAAAGTACACAATCGTTGGGAGGCCTTGTTTTCAAAGCGACTAGTGGGTCTCAGTTGCACTGTTTCCTTGTCATGGGAGTGACTGGGATGTTAGGTCAGTGAAAAATTAAGTGGTCTTAGGGTTCAAGCACCTAGGAGGGTTGGTTGTCTCCTGAAGGTTCTGTAGCTCCCAAGGAAGGTCATAATGTTCTTGTCTTATTAGTTCCAATTCCTTAACTATACGTGGTGATTAAAATCATATCATAGTAAATATTCATCACATGTTTACCCTGATGGACCAGTTAGCTTGGGTAAATGTGGGAGGAGGGTGTTACAAAGTTGTATCAGAGCATGGTTCCATTATCCTTAGGACATGTCTAGTTTTCATTCTCATTGGATGAATATGTTGTCATATGTACATGTCAGAGTAGTATATGTATTATGCTTGTATTATAAGTGATTTTTGTGTATGCATGGTAGTGGTCATAGTTTTCAATGTGATGTCATGTAAAATTTGATGGTGTTATTGTCAGAATGTATCATCATGAATGAATGTTAGTGTTTGTATTTATTGTGTATGCATATGTGTCATACATATGTTGTTATTCATGCATCTTCTCTAGTTGGTGTCGTAGTTGGGAATCATGCATGGTAACTGGATGATGATCGGGATGATGTATATATTTTACGATGATTATGATTGTACATGTATCGTGCTAATATGATTGATCTTGCAGACTCGATATCATCCCCTGAACTAAATTAAGGTACATTGGTTATTTATGATTTGGTCTAGTTGACATGAGGTACCTTACAGGAAGAGAAGAAAAAATATGAATAACATAATGGTAGACTATAGTTCATGAGATTCTCCCTATGGATCACATGAGCAACATGGTGTTGGGTGCTCTTCTGATATAATAGACACATTGAGAATTTTGAAGGAAGAATTAAGGAGTTGCAAAGAAGATAATGATAGTATCATTCAGGCATAGGAGAAACATTCATAAGTCAATGCATTAATCCTTCAGAGTTCATTAGAATTGCAGATAAAGGGACCACTTTGAATCAATCGTGGATAGGAGGATAGGAATAATGGAGAATATGGTAGTAGGTCACATGGTGGGCACATGTTGGATAAATATGACATGGTAAAAGATGGCAGATTATTGGATACACGTGATATATGAGGTAGTGGAGATGGGATTTACTATACTTATGGTTCAAACAAGTTTCACAATCATCATCATTATCACCCTTACATGAGGAGTGACAGGGTATATTTCCTAGATGAGTTGAAGAAATAAAACCCACCTACATTTGATGGAAAAATGAATAAGTCACATGATGTTGAATCATGGTTCCTTGGGATGAATACGTTTTATAGATTTCATGATTACTCAACGAACATGAAGTAAAAAATAGATAATTTCAGTATTAAAGGTAAAGAAAACATTTTGTGGGAAGACGTGAATAATTTCAGAGGTATTCATGAAGAGGAGTTTACTTGGAGTGAGTTCAAGAGACTCTTTGGGAAGAAGTATCTATCAGAGAGATAATATGATGATAGGGAAAAATAATTCTATGAGCTAAAGATGGGATCTATGACCGACGAGGAGTGCACTAGTAGAATTTTGGAGTTATTGAAATATGTGCCTTACCTTAAGGAGGAGAAGGAAAGGATTCAATGATTCATCAAAGGGTTGTTAGTAGCATTCAAATACAAGATTGAGTTTTATGAGCCTAGGTCATTGGAGGAAGCCATCCAGAATCTAAAGCATTGTTATGAGCAATCAAAGCGCGAATTTTAAACTAAACTGAACTAGAAAGGTAATGCAAAGAATAAAGGAAAATGGGACAAGAAGGGAATAAGACTTCAAGATACAGGTAACAAAAGGAATGTAGTATTGCCTAATAATTTCAATGCATTTGACAATGGTCAAGGATTTCAGTCTGAGGAATGAGGTAAGGGTTTCAGTTGGAAGCCTTTATAGTGTTGGACTTGTGGAGGAGAGAATCACGGGAGAGATTGTCCATAACGTTAGGGTGGTAGAACTCATATTTACAATGCATAGGAAGCATAGAGAGTTGGCAATGTTGGGAAGAGTATCCCTAGGATTTATGTAGCATTGGATAATAGGTAGGAATATCACCATGTGTTTATTATCGAGATGGACAATAAAATTTGTGATCAAGTTGTTTCTATTTTGATTGACTCAGGATCTAATTATAGTTATGTTAATCTAGACCTGGTGGATAAGTGTGGTTTGAATAAAAAGTGCATGCATAATCTTGGTTAGTATAGTTGGCTATATGTAAAAATAAGAGAGTTCATCATTGGGTAAGAGATTTTTCATTCAAATTGAATGGTATGCCTACATAAACACACTTGAACATATTGTCGATCAGGTCATATGGTATGATTTTGGACATGGACTGGTTATATCTTCACAGGACTAAGGTGGATTGTTATGAAAAATATATTGAGTGCTTAGATGACAATGGGGAATAACGAATCTTGCAAGGTAAGATGAAGGAAAAATCAGTTAGAATAGTGAAAACTATGTAGGATAAACACAATTAGAGAAAAGGGTGTGCTATTTGTAGTACATGTTTCCAATGAAAGAGGTAAGGAAGTTGAGGATGTGGATGTCTTGAGAAAGTATCCAGTTTTAAAACAGTTTCAAGCTGTATTTCCCACAGATATTTTAGAGTTTCCACCTCACAAGGAAGTGGAATTTTAGGGGAAACACTAGCATCAAATGCACCATACATGATGAGCACACCAGATTTAGTGGAATTGAAGTTGTATTTGAAGGAAATGGTTGACAAGGGGTACATTAGTCCAAGTGTATCACCATGGGTTGCACTATTGTTGTTTGTAAAGAAAAAATATGGTACTCTCAGGTTATGTATTTATTATAGGTAGTTGAATAAGGTAACCATTAAGAATAGTTATCCGTTGTCGAGGATTGATGACTTGGTTGTTCAGTTGAAGGGAGAAACATTGTTCTCAAATATTGATATGAGATTTGGATACCATCAAGTACACAAGAAGGAAGAGGACATTTAAAAGACTGCTTTCTAGACTAGGTATGGGCATTATGAGTTTTTTGTAGTTATATTCGGCTTGACTAATGTTCCAACTACTTTTATGTGCTTGATGAATAATGTATTGCATCCTTATCTAGAAAAGTTTGTTATTGTGTTCATTGATGATATATTTTTATATTCTAAGAATGAGGAACAACCTCTCAAAAATTTAGCAGTAGTATTGAGATTGCAAAGAGAGCATTAGTTGTATTCCAAGCTTAGAAAATACAGTTTCTTTCAGACAAAGGTACATTGCTTAGGGCATGTGGTTTCCAAGGAACGCATAACAATGGATCTAAAAAAGATAAGGGCGATCATGGAATAGAAAACTCCTAGAAATATGAATGAGGTAAGATCATTTATGGGACTAACAGGTTACTATAGTAGGTTCATTGGGATCTTCTCTCATATTGCATATCCTATTATGTTGTTGAAAAGGAAAGGTAATAAATTTGAATAACATGGGAATGTACAATAAGTTTTGAGCATTTGAAGCAGTTGTTGACAAATACTACAATGTTGAAGATTGCATATTTGGAAAAAGATTTTCTGGTATGCACAGATCCTTGCAATAAAGGGCTTGGTGGAATCCTTATGAAGGAAGGACAGGTAGTATGCTACAAATACAAGAAAATAAATGAGCACGAGCAAGATTATCCAACACGTGATATTGGGTTTGAAACAATTACTCATAAATTGAAGATGTGGAGGAACTATATTATTTGCAAGAGGTTTGTGTTGATGAACGGTCACAGTGGATTGATGTACTTTTTTTACCAACCAAATCTAAATTCCAGACAACCTAGATGGTTGGCCGCGATTAGTGAGTTTGACTTCAAGTTTAGGTACATTAAAGGTAAAATGAATAGGGACACAGATAATCTTAGCAGAAGAATAAATGTAAATCACATAGTAGCTATGGGATCCTACAGGACAAATTTGTAAGATTGGATTTTGCACGAAGGACAACATGATGATAGGTAAATGGATCTTATGCATAGGTTACAACAGGGTACATGTGATTAGGATGTGGATTATTGTCTCACAATGGATGGTTTGGTCAGATTTTGGGAGAGGATATATGTTACAGACAACAGTGAGATCAAGAAGCTTATATTTAGGGAATTTCATGCTAAGCCATATTTAGGTCACCCGGGATATCAAAAGACATTTAAAGCGATGAAGAATTTTTATTATTGGTTGAATCTAAAGAGGGGCATGGAAAATTTTGTGGCTAGGTTCTTAGACTGTCAACGGGTAAATATGGAGTGTAATGATTCAAGTGGATTAATACAGCCAATTCCGATTCCAGAGTGGAAATGGGACGTCATTTCCATGGATTTCATTACAAGTTTTCCGAGGACATCTAGAAAACTTGATTTTATTATGGTTTTGGTTTTACAGGCTAGCAAAGGTAGCACATTTAATTCTAGTGAAGTCTACTTATTCAACTAATTATGTATCACAGGTCTTCATCAGAGACATAGTGAGGTTGCATGGTGTTACAAAGAATAGTGTTAGACAAGGATGTAGCTAAATTCACTTGTAGGTTCTAGAAAGAGTTATTTGAAGGGTTTGGTTATAGATTTGGCCTTTAACACATCTTATCATCCAAATACATATGGATAGATAGAGAGCGCCAAAAATATACTAGATGACATGTTGAGGATGTATGTGATGCATCAATAGTGAAAGTGGGAAGAGTATATTCCACTGGTTGATTTTTCTTACAACAATGGGTACCAAGAGTCACTAAGGACGAGTTTTTTCAAGGAACTTTATGGGTAGATTTGTAATACTCCCATTAGTTGGAGTGATCGAGTGAAATGGTATTGATAAGACTAGATATGTTGGAAGATATGGAATAGGAAATGTAGGCAATCAAGAAGAATCTGAAGGTAACACAGGAGAGGAAAAAGAGATATGTAGATCATAACAGGTTTTTTAAGGAGCTTCACGTCGGGGAACATGTGTACTTGTGCATCAAGCCCAAGAAGAGATCCTTGAGGATTGGATCATGTCCCAAGATGGCACCTTGGATTTGTGGACCTTTTAGGACTCTTGAAAGTATTAGACCAGTTTCATATGGACTCGTACTGCCTCTAATAGTGAAAGTCCATGATATTTTCCATCTGTCATTTATTAATAATTATGTTAAATATGTTGATCATGTGATTGACTGGTTTGTATTGCAAGTGGAGACAAAAGGAGAATTACAATCATAAGCTAAGTGAATTTTGTAGTGAAAAATGATCAAGCTCCATAATCGAGCAATTGAGGAGGTTAAAGTGTAATGGAAGCACTTTGGGCCCGATGAAGCTACATGGGATATGTCGTATCAGGTGCGGGCTATGTATCCTTCTTTATTCACTAGTTGAGCAATTTTTTTTGGCATATGTTTTGATGTGATGTTTTGGTACAAGTGTATATATGTATTGGATGTAAATACTGCATCGAGATATGTTATAAAGCTCCAATAAGTGGTATGGTTTCCATGTTGTTATGTTTGTAATGTTGGTTATGTTAGTTTACTTTCAGTAGTTTGATAATTGTAAATACTACAATGAGCTATGTTATAAAGCTCCATGGGAAATATGTTTTGGTTTTCAGAAGTATTGCTAGTTGTAGATGTCAATGAACATGGAGGAAAATGTTCCCCAAAGGGGGAGGGTTTTGTAACATCCCTGGTCAAAAATTATGCAATAAATTTAATAAAGGAAAAATATTAACCAAGGTCATGAGACACGTATTCCAAGTTGAATGTTTGAAAAAAACATAGTGATGGGGATCAGTTGTGATTAATTAATGGCTATGGAAATTGGCAAAGGCAATGGAAAAGGATTTAGAAAGACAAGAGGCATTAATTGGCATTTAATTTATGAAAATAATGGAAAATAGGAGAAAATAAAGGTGAAAGGTCACAGGTTGCATGTGAGGAGGAAAATGAGGGAAAATAATGGAAAATGAAGGAAAATAGAGGCCTCATTGATTAAAAGGCTTATGAGGATTAGCTCATGGATTTTTCTATTTCAACCTTTCTCTATTTTAGCTTGAAGCTATCATTCATTCTCTCTCTCATACTCTTGGACACTTAGAGTTTTCTTGGAGTACTCTTGGAGGAGTGTGGCATGCTTGGGATTTGGAGCAGGAAGGAAAAGAAAAAGCAAGCAAGTACAAGAGGAGACTGATTTGGTTGGAAAAATGATTTGTAGCCCTTGAAATCTTGCGTAGAGATTGATTTGGTGATGGTTAGCAATGTTTAACCATGAGATATAATCATTGGTTGAGGGTTGAGGTGGTTTAGCATCTGGAAGCCCTGGTTTGGTTTTTCTTGATTTGTTTCATGAGATTCCACTTTCATGTTTGGAATATGGCACGAGGGTGATTGGCTGAAAGAAATGTTTGGTTCAACCTAGTCTATGGTCAGGTGTTATGTGGAAGTCCCTGACTTGGTTTGATTTTCTCATGTTAATAAGTGTTATTTTCCCTTGGTTTTTTCACGAGTAAAGGTACTTGGTATTATGTGACTTTCATGGTTATTTCCTCATTGATATATAACTGGTTATTTTCTGGTTATAAACATGTTTTATGAGATGTATGCCTCTTATAATGTTTTTATTACTATGTGAAACAATAATGAATGACCTAATAGATGACAATGCAACTAATGTGAGAAGGAATCAATCCTTCTCGACGATACTCAGATAAGTATGAGACCCTTATGCTTAGATTTGTTGTTATGACTTGTAGATTGCATATTTCTGATATGTTTGACGAAACGCTTGTCATGGATGGTGGGGGTATGATCAATTCCTTGTTCAAGTTCTTACATTAGTACCTTTGTTTAAGTGTTATTCATCATTTCTGGAAGTCTCAATGAGTTTTACGAAGAGGCCCGAGTCCTAGCCCTGAAAAGTGGCTCAGAATTTTGGGTCGCTTGCACAAAACTACCTAACAAATTCCATAGTCATTGGGAGGCCTTGTTGTGGGAGTGACTAGAGAGTCTCAGTTGCACTGCTTCTTTGTAATGGGAGTGAGTGGTATTTTAGGTCAGTGAAAAATCAAGTGGTCTTAAGGGTTGGGAACCTAGGAGTGTTGGTTGTCTCCTGCAAGTTTTGTAGTTCTTGAGGAAGGTCAGAATGGTCGAGGAGTCAATTCATATCATAGTAACTCTTCGTCACATGTTTACCCCGGTGGGCCGGTTAGCTTGGGTAAATTTGGGAGGATGGTATTACAAGAACTTGATGCTAAAGGTATCAAATGTATTTTTGTAGGATATTGTTCATAATTTAAAGCTTCTAAAATGTTTTATCCCTCTACACATAGATTGTTTGCAAGTAGAGATGTAATTTTCCATGAGTAGGTAGATGAAGGTGAAAATGATAACAACTATGAAAGGTGACACATACTTCTTGAAGTTGAACACAACAAAGAAAAAGAAGAAGAAAGTGAGCAATGAAAACATGAGGAAGAATCTAGAAACTTGAGGAAGAATCCAGTGATATGGACATCACCTGCAGTGGGATTTCACCTCGAGGTGGTGAGGTACCTTCATAAAATAGGGATGAAGATAGTGAGGTGCGAAATAGATCTACTTGACAAATTTTCCTACCTGAAAGGTATAAATACTATGCCCTAATGAGAATATTTTGAATTTCATAGAACACATGAGCTTTAATGAAGCTAATGAATATGAAGGGTGGAGGAAAGCAATGAAAGAAGAATATGAATCTATATTTAAAAATAAGACTTGGGAATTGACTAAATTGCATAAAGATAAATAGCCCATAGGATTTCAATGGTTGTACAAACCAAACTTTAAAGAAAATGGTACTATAGACAAATATAAAGCTAGATTGTTGGAAAAAGGGTACTCACAAAAGGAGGGCATTGATTATGCATAAAAAATTTCACATGTGGCTAAATTAAATACCATTAGATTGTTAATTGCATTAGCTATAAGGTAGCATTATAATTTTCACCAATTAGATGTAAAATATACTTTTCTAATTGGTTATTTAAAGGAGGATGCGTATTTGGCACAAGCTGAAGGGTTTGTGAAAAATGGGTAGGAACATTTAGTTTGTAAAATAAAGAAATTTTTGTATGGGTTGAGGAAGGAACCTGGGTCATGGTATGAGAAGATAGATTCCTTCTTTATTCAACATGGTTTTATGAGAAACCAATGTGATTCAAATCTATATAACAAATTTGATGCAAAGGGGCATGTATTACTTATTTCTTTATATGTTGATGATTTAATTATTACAAGAAAATTCAATTAAACTAATTAATGGAATTAAGGTGAAAATGTCACAAGTATTTCAGATGAAATATATTTGTGAGTTACATTACTATCTATGTCTTGAAGTTTGGAGAGATGTTGGTCATAATTTTGTTACTTAAGGTAAGTATGTCAAAGAATTGCTTAAGAAGTTTAAAATGTATTAGTGTAAAGTTGCATTTGCCTCAATGCAAAAAAATGTGAAACTTCATTTTCATGATGGTTCAAAGGAGGTTTATGGTACATTGCATATACAACTAGTTGGAAGCTTAAATTATCTTACTACAGCTAGACTTGATTTAGCATACTCTATTAGTTGTTAAGTTAGTTTTTGGTGAGGCCTCTGGAAATACATTGGAGAGCAACAAAATATGTACTCATGTATATTAAAGGAAAATTTGATTTTGGTCTTAATGATATTGATTCATTTGATGTTGAGTTGTCAAGTTACTTAGATTCAAATTGGGTTGTGAATCCAAATGATACGAGATCTACTACAGGTTATGCTATTAGTGTTGGATCCTAGATTGTTTCATGGAGTAGCAAGGAGCAACCAACTATATTATTGTCATCTACTGAGGAAGAATATAAAGCTTTGTGTGTCGAAACTTGTGAAGTTGTTTGGTTGAAGAGAGTTCTTCAAGATGTCGAAGAAAAAATAAATAAGGCTACTATGATCAAATTTGACAACCAAAGCTCGATCAATTTGGCAAAAAATCCAATGCATCATGCAAGAACAATGCATGCCAATTCTTAGTCTCATTTTATTAGAGAGAATATAGAATCTAAATAAATTTTTCTTGAATATTGTAATACTTGTGAAAATGATGCAAATATTTTCACAAAGCCCTTTAGGGAGATGAAATTTGATTTGTTTAGGGAGATATTAGGTGTGAAAATAACTCCTTTCTCCATTAAGGGGAAACTTGAAAATAATGGAGAATGGATTTGTTCGGTGGTTTTGATTATGTGTGTATTTAAGAGTTAGATCCCATTTTCTGGGAATTTTTTTGATCTCCCTAACTAAATGGAATCCTGTAATATTTGTATCTTTTGATTGTTTATTCAATGAATTTTTAGCAATGCTTCTTAGGTAGGTTCTAGTGTAGCTCGAATCACCTATGAGATGTGTGGTTCATTCCTAAATTTCATCTTCTATATTTTTGAATCATCAGTGGAAGCCATTTCGGTTCAACAAACTATGTTGGAATGTGGTCATGTGTATCCTGGAGGTATGATTTTGCTAAAAAACCAAAACTAAAAAATTTATTTTCATGTGAAGTTTAGAACGACAGTCTACAACACAAATAGAGGGGGGATATAAGTTGTCCATTTAACATTAAAACAAAAATTATAATCCGTAAAGAAATTTCCAATGTCCTCACATCGTTATTACTACTGGCTCCTATTACCATCAATGACATTTGGTGACATTACGACCATGAAATTCTTGCGTGACAGAATAGTGATTTTAAAAAAAAAAAAAATTTTTTTTCAGTGGAAAAATGGCTGGGTTGTATATAGTACCAGTACAAAAGAAAAAAAGTTTTACATCAAAGATCTTTGTTCAAATATTCATTCTACAAAATGTCAAAATTTTTAGTGTAGTCCTATAGTACGAAATTAACATTATCCTTGAAAATGAGTTTTCTTGTTTCTATGTTTTTTTTTCATCCCGATGTTGTACATCCACTATACCTCTAGGCCTATTAAGAGTGTTTTTATAACTTTAAAAAAACCCACATTGTCTGGTGAATACCATGTTTCCTGTAGTTTTGAGCAAAGGTGTTGTCCAAAAACTACTAGTACATCGACTCCAGCATTATTGTGCCTCAGAAAATTTTTACCACACCTTTTGTCCCATATCTAGAAGCATCTATAAGTTCATATTGCATTTCTCCAAATAACCCATACAATGCCTTCTTTGATAGTCAGTCAGCCATTTGGTTCTTCTCCCTATAAATGTGTGTGAAGGATATTGAGGAGAAAGATATTCTCCAATCACTTATTCGATCCAACCAGGCATAAAGGTGGCTGGTGCTAGTTTAGACCGATTGTTCATATGATCATTAAGGACCTTGGAATCCCTGAATACCCATAACGTTTCTAGATATAATTGTTTTGTAAACCATAGAAAACCCTAGAGCACCAATATCTTAGCCCTCATAATTGTACCATGTCCGCCATACCAATAAATTTTGTAGTGACATTGAGGAGAGATCATTAGCCATGCTCCACAGCCACATCTCTTATTCTGTGTCGCCCCGTTAAAAAAACCAGCAGGGTAGTGCATTTCAAAAGGGCTGAGTCTAATCGATAGGTCACATGGAGGTTTTTGATGAACCCTCAATTTACCCCATTGTCGAATAATCAGTGAAGAAACTATAGCAGGTGTACTTTCCTTTTCCTAAAAAATCCACCTATTCCTACAGCCTCGCAAACTCTAGTGGAAAACGATAGGAATGCTCCGAAATAGCTTACCTTTTTCAAACCACCACTTAATGCATTCTTTGACAATCATGTAGTGTGGATCTTGTAAATTGAAATGCTTAATAAATAAGTGGTGTATCTCACGTGGAAATTTACTGTTGAAGAAAAGTGTTTATTGTTTTCATTCTCCTTCAAGCATAATCTACAAATCCCTGGTCTGATCTTCCATCTTTTACATGTAGAAATTTATAGTTTCCCACCTCGGTTTTCAGTTTTCACCTTATTACTCCAAAATAGTTAAATGCCCTTTCCCATATCCATACATCTAACAAACTGGAAAATAAATTTTGCTGAAAACACAAATTCTGGAAATTAAAAATCAGCAAGCATAAAAACAATCATTCACACATTTGACATAGATATTTTTGGTCAACTTGACCCTAGAAAAACCCCCTACAACTCTTGGGGAAAACCAGTTTGAAAGCTCCTTCTTATTTCTAGAAAATGCTTTTTACAGTGAGAAATATTCAGCAAAAAATCAGCAAACAGACTTTTACAACTTATCTTTTTTTCCGTGCTTAACCACCGCCTCGGAAAGTGTGCAAACAGCAAAATAGGAACAACAATAAATGTTGTACAGATTTTCTCAATTTTCATGCCAAATAACAGCCTTAAATGCTGTTGTACGGCCTGTCTAGAAAAGCGTGCAAGCTGTCCAAAAATCTGTTGTACGATTTCTGCCTCGAAATGCATGCCAACGGTACAGCCACTTGTTGTACGACCTCCCTCAAATCTGCTCCTCGAAATATGTGCAAATCTGCTATGCAAATCTGTTGTACGGCCTACTGTACAACCCTCCTTCCTCAAAAATCGTGCCAGAAATCTGCCTTGCTGTGTGCTAAATCTGTTGAACTGTCTTGCTGAAAATGTCTTGCTAAAATGCTGCCTTGGAATGTGTGCCAAGCTGCTGCCTCCTTCTCCTCACTGCCCAGAAATCTCCCTTGCTCTCTTGCTCTCCTTCTCCCAATCTGCTCATGAAAGAATGAATGACCTTTTCCTCCTTTTCCTCCTTTAACCTAACCCTAAGTGACTTTTGGGGAATCCCTAAATCCAATGGCTAAAATAGATTGAGATCTAGGGCTGAGATTAAACGCTCATTTAAATCTCACTTTCTATTTTTTAATTCACCCCACTTTAATAAAGACCCACTTAGTCATTTATTTCCAAAGTCACTTTTCCTTTCTAATTTTACATTGACTTTATTAAAGTCACTTTAAAATTAGACTTTAATAACTTTATCACTTAAAGTCACTTTTAAATTAGATTTGACTTTATAACTTTATAAAGTCACTTTAGTAACTTTATCACTTAAAGTCACTTTTAAATTAGATTTGACTTTATAACTTTATAAAGTCACTTTAGTAACTTTATCACTTAAAGTCACTTTAAAATTAGATTTGACTTTATGAAAATTATAAAGTCACTTTAGGAGAAAAATTAAATTCATTTGGACACTTTTCCCTAGGCCAAAGATCAAAGCCTTAGGGAACCACTTGTCCTCCGGTACCAAATTTCAACACTCCCTCTTACCGAGGAAGGTGTTCCTCACCACACCCATCTTGTCTCTGAATTAGACATGCTTGCCCCATGGTAAGGCTTTGGTAAGAATATCTGCAACCTGCTCATCAATGGGAATATACTCAAGCTTCACAACTCCCTTCTGAACATAGTCTCTGATGAAATAATATTTGATCCCGATATGCTTTGACCTGTCATGAAATACTAGATTCTCCGTGAGTTTAATGCAACTCTGATTATCACAGTAAATCACTAAAGGTCTCAACGACTGACCAAATAAGCCAAACAACATCTTGCGAAGCCAGATGGCCTCACAACTAGCTAGACTGGCTACCATATACTCTGCTTCCGTTGAACTCAATGCTACTGACTGCTGCTTCCGGCTGAACCATGACACCACTGCCGAACCCAACCCAAAACAACACCCTGAAGTGCTCTTCCTATCAGAAGCACAACCTACCCAATCAGAATCATTGTAACCTGCCAATCTCACTCCATCCCCCTGCCTGTAGTCCAGACCATAATCCACTGTCCCCTGCAAGTACCGCAAAATGTGTTTTGCAGCCACCTAGTGAACCTTCCTAGGCTCACACATAAACTGACTCATCGTGTTGACTGCAAAACAAATATCTGGTCTAGTGTTGACCAAATACATCAAGGAACCAATCAGCTGTCTGTACAATGTGGGATCCACCAACTCGGAATCGGAAGCATGAAGCTTCTTCCAGTTGGTGATCATCGGTGTCGACATGGGTCTACAATCCTCCATGTGGAATCTGCCAAGGATGTCCACAATATACTTCCCCTATCCCAGGAAGAAATGCCCCTCCTCCTGCCACACCTCCAAACCCAAAAAGTAATGCATCAAGCCGATGTCCTTCATCTTAAACTCCGCCGCAAGATCTCTCTTGCAGTGCTTTATGAGTCTCTCTGCACCTGTAATGACTAAGTCATCCACATATAGCACCAAAATGAGAGGCTCCTCACCTATAACAATATAGTAAAGGTTCGGATCTGCCTCACTCTTTGTGAAACCCATCTTCTGCAAGTAAGTATCTATCCTAGAGTACCAAGCTCTGGGAGCTTGCTTCAGGCCATAAAGGGCCTTCTTCAGTCTGCACACATGGGACTCCTTCCCATGCACCTCAAAGCCTTGTGGCTGCTCAATGTACACCTCCTCCTGTATGAAGCCATTGAGAAATGCGGTCTTCACATCCATCTGGTGGATCTTCCAACCCATCTCTGCTGCTATCGATATAATGGAGCGGATCTAAGTATATCGAGCCACGGGAGCGAAGGTCTCCTCATAATCAACTCCCTCTACCTGGGAGAACCCTCTAGCCACAAACCTCGCTTTGAATTTCTCAATGTTGCCATCTGCAGTATGCTTTACCTTGTAAAGCCATCTGGAAGTAACCACGGATTTGCCCTCAGGCCTCGGCACCACCTCCCAAACATCATTCTTCATGATAGAAGAATACTCCTCTTGCATGGCCTCTCTCGAGATCTGCTGGCTAGCTGCCTCCTCATAGCTAGAAGGCTCAGAGTCAAGGATGCTGGTAGCCATTGCCATATAGCTACAAAACCTCTCAGGTGGTCTGCTTTCTCTGACTGGCCTCTTAGGCTCAGCGACAGATGTGGCATCTCTCAAGGTATCCTGAAGCCACTTGGGCTTCCTCTTCCCTGAGCACACTTCTCCCGCTGGAGAATAAAACTCCTCCTCCTCAACATCAGGAGCCTGAACTCCTGACTATCTGTCTGCTGTCCTCCTGCCTGCACCTGAACCTGTAGATGTTGAGGTACCGTGTGAACTGTCCATCAATGGACTCCCCAGTGAACTGCTCTGTGGACTACTCTGCGTGCTGCCCGTAGCACCACCCCTCTGACTCTGCGAGCCACTCCCCACTGACGGACGTGACATCGTCATAGATGTACCTCCGGATCCTCCTGATCCCTGCCCACTGGATCCCTGCGACTGACTCAACTGCTGCTGAGGGTTTGGCTAATCCAGATACTCTAACTCCCGTGACCTCCTGAAGGCCCTATCCTCCTCGAACTTCACATCCCGCCTGACAACAACTTTCCTCTGTGCAGAAATGTAAATCCGAAAGGCCTTGGAGGTCTCACTGTAGCCCAAAAAGTTACCCTTCTCTGCGGTGGGCTCTAGTTTGGTCCTCTTCTCCTTGGGTATGTAGGAGTATGTGATGCACCCAAAGATATGAAGATGACCAATATCAGGCTTCTTCCCAGAAAAAGCCTCCTTCGGAGTCATGTGCCCCAAGGCACGATGCAGAATCCTGTTCTGCAAATAAACAACTGTGTTGCAGGCCTC
This sequence comes from Pinus albicaulis, assembly GCA_034641835.2. Classification (NCBI taxonomy): domain Eukaryota; kingdom Viridiplantae; phylum Streptophyta; class Pinopsida; order Pinales; family Pinaceae; genus Pinus; species Pinus albicaulis. Next base: position 1,355,774,147 of record CM076570.1, read on the forward strand.
TGCCCACAAAAACAATGGCAACCCCTGATCATGCAACATGGCTTTGGCAGCCCCTCCGATGGATCTGTTCTTCCTCTCCGCAACCCCGTTTTGCTGGGGGTTGTAAGGAACAGTGAACTCCCTCCTAATGCCTGCCTCCGCATAATAGTCAACAAACTCTCCAAGGGTGTACTCTCCCCCATTGTCCGACCTCAGGGACTTGATCTTCCGACCTGTCTGTGTCTCCACAAGAGCTCTGAACTCCTGAAACCACTTGAAGACCTCACTCTTGGTCTTCAAGAAATAGATCCAGGTCCTCCTGGAGTGATCATCAATGAATAAGACATAGTACTCATATCCACTCAAGGAAACATGAGACATGCGACCGCTCACATCGGAATGAATCAAATCAAGTATCCCAGTCGCTCTGCTGTCACTGCTGGGAAAAGGGGATTTGGCAAACTTGCCCATCGCACATCCTCTGCAAGTATCAAAGTGATCAGTACTGAAATCTGGCACACCTGTAGTCATCTCCCGCAAAGTCCTCAAGGCTCCATGATACATGTGCCCCATCCTGCGGTGCCAAATCTCACACAGCTCGGAACTGCTAGCTCTGCTGTCGGTGCTACTGCTCAATGCCAAAAGGGACTGGAATGCAAACTTGTACACCTTTGCATGGCATACACCTATCACTCTAGCTGAATCAGCTGGAGTGCCCCTGGGATACATCAACACCTGTCCTCCCCTGAATAGTATCTCATATCCTCTGTCCTCCAAAGCTGAGATGGATATGAGGTTCTTCCTCATCCCTGGCACATAAAGAACATCTGACACCTTCAAGGGAGGTTTGGACTCCCTCTAAAATGTCAATGTTCCCACACCGACTGCTCTAACAACTCTATCATCACCGAGTACTACCTCTACATTAGTGCCACTCTCTGAAAGCTCTGAGAAGTACTCACGGACTCCTGTCATGTGACGTGAAGCCCCACTGTCCACATACCAGATACCCGAAGATGCTCCGCTAATCGAGGGAAATGCATGCTCCCTCTGAACCTCTATGGCAGATAATCCTGCACTAGAGGACTCACACGCAGTGAACCCAAACTCAATGATCTGCAAAGTCCTCAACCTCTGCTGAAGCTGCCATGCTCTGGTTCTTCCCCTTCTTCTTCTTCTTCTCTGGACACACAACTGCATAGTGTCTCATCTTCTGACAATTCCAACACTTCACTTTCGAATAGTCCTTCTGTGTGTTATCCTATTTACCTTTACCTTTGCCTTTGCCCCCACCATTGCTTGTGGAAGCCTGCTTCTTCCCTTTGCCTTTCTTGCGTCTCGCCAACAGTGCTACATCCTCATCCTACTCAACTGGCTTGGCTGCCCCAAGCTGACCTTTCCTGATCTCTGTCTGAATGCAATCATCCCAAAACCTCTCCCATGTGGGAAGGGTTTCACGTGCACAAACCCCATCAGCAAAGTTCATTCATGAACGAGGGAGACCATTCACTGAAATCCGCACCAACTCAATGGGTGGAATGGCCTCTCCAATCGCTGCCAACTCATCTATCACATTAGTAATCTTTGTGAGATATCCAGCTGCACTATCATTTCCCATCTTAATGGTTTTCACCTTCTCCTTAAGGACCATTTTCTGGTTCTCATTGGCACTCTGGTAGAGATTGGACAATGCTGTCCACATCTCATGAGCATTTCTCTTCCCTCTCACATGAGGAATGCAATGGTCTTTGATTCCGTCTAGAATCAATCTCTTACCCTTGTTGTTCTTCTTATTATATGCTGCCAACTGAGTAGCATCAGTAGGCACATTCACAGGGTTCTGTGTGGTATGCACCATAATGTCCCAGACTTTTGCCTCCTCAAAGATACTTTGCATTCTCTCCTTCCAAATGCTGTAATTGGAATGTCCATCCAGCCTATCCTCCACTGTTAGTCCCAAATACATCCTGCTATCCTAAAACTGAAAAATAGCACTGTTGTAGTAAAGGTAAAACTGTTGTTTGTGAAAAATCAACTTGCTGGAATTTTCTGAGTGAAAAATCAGCAGGCTGTAATTTTCCTCCTTGCTGTCCCAAACTGGCCTTCAACACTCAAGCTCTGATACCATGTAGAAATTTATAGTTTCCCACCCCGGTTTTCAGTTTTCACCTTATTACTCCAAAATAGTTAAATGCCCTTTCCCATATCCATACATTTAACAAACTGGAAAATAAATTTTGCTAAAAACACAAATTCTGGAAATTTTTCAGAATGCTGGAAAATGCAGAATTAAAAATCAGCAAGCATAAAAACAGTCATTCACACATTTGACACAGATATTTTTGGTCAACTTGACCCTGGAAAAACCCCCTACAACTCTTGGGGAAAACCAGTTTGAAAGCTCCTTCTTATTTCTAGAAAATGCTTTTTACAGTGAGAAATATTCAGCAAAAAATCAGCAAACAGACTTTTACAACTTATCTCTTTTTCCGTGCTTAACCACCGCCTCGGAAAATGTGCAAACAGAAAAATAGGAATAGCAATAAATGCTGTACATATTTTCTCAATTTTCATGCCAAATAACAGCCTTAAATGCTGCTGTACGACCTGTCTAGAAAAGCGTGCAAGCTGTCCAAAAATATGTTATACGATTTCTGCCTCGAAATGCATGCCAACAGTATAGCCACTTGTTGTACGACCTCCCTCAAATATTCTCCTCGAAATTTGTGCAAATCTGCTATGAAAATCTATTGTACGGCCTGCTGTACGGCCCTCCTTCTTCAAAAATCGTGCCAGAAATCTGCCTTGCTGTGTGCTAAATCTGCTGAACTGTCTTGCTGAAAATGTCTTGCTGAAATGCTGCCTTGGAATGTGTGCCAAGCTGCTGCCTCCTTCTCCTCACTGCCCAGAAATCTCCCTTGCTCTCTTTCTCTCCTTCTCTCAATCTGCTCATGAAAGAAGAATGACCTTTTCCTCCTTTTCCTCCTTTAACCTAACCCTAAGTGACTTTTAGGGAATCCCTAAATCCAATGGCTGAGATAGATTGAGATCTAGGGCTGAGATTAAATGCTCATTTAAATCTCACTTTCTATTTTTTAATTCACCCCACTTTAATAAAGACACACTTAGTCATTTATTTCCAAAGTCACTTTTCCTTTCTAATTTTACATTGACTTTATTAAAGTCACTTTAAAATTAGACTTTAGTAACTTTATCACTTAAAGTCACTTTTAAATTAGATTTGACTTTATAACTTTATAAAGTCACTTTAGTAACTTTATCACTTAAAGTCACTTTAAAATTAGATTTGACTTTATAAAAATTATAAAGTCACTTTAGGAGAAAAATTAAATTCATTTGGACACTTTTACCTAGGCCAAAGATCAAAGCCTTAGGGAACCACCTGTCCTCCGGTACCAAATTTCAACATTACAGAGGTTATCCCAAGTGATATTTTTGTCCTTCCACACAACCCAGAGGAAGATGATTATTTTAATCTAGACTTTGACCTTCCAAATCACACTAAACCAACAATTCCGTCCTACCCCTAGTTTACCATTTAGCAACTCTTTGTATATATCTTTGATAATTTTTTGACCCTTTTCCATGTTACCGCCCCAAATTACCTGATCTCCTCGGCTGTTCTGACAGATTCCCACGAATTTTAAAATATCAAGGCATTGTTTCCATTCTCCCCACAGATCTCCATGTAAATTCAAATCCTCAACCTCCATCCATCCCGACACTCCTTCCACCCACTCCTTAATCACTCGAGCCAGATAAAAGACACCTTTTTCGTTCAGATGATACCCCAACTCTGCACTAATAAATGTATCCGAGGGGAGGCCCCAGATTCCTGTATGACCAATTTGAATTTTTCTTCCATTTCCGAAACTCCATCTAAACATTTCGTTAAATTGTGGCCAAATTTTCATAAATTCGTTCCAAATATGTAACCCCCTCAACGCTTTCTCCCATCCCAATGTGAAAAGATCCTCCATGCTAAGTTGTCATAGATATTTGAACTTTATTATCTCATTCCAAATACCAGGTATATGAAGGAAACTCCATAGTGATTTGATTAGTAGTGCCTTACCAAAAACCTCCAAATCTAGTTTTCCCCATCCCCCCCGATCCTTCAGACACGATATCTGCTCTCGGCTTACCAAATGGTATTTACCCTCTTCTCAGCCTTCATTCCAAATGAACTTAGCCATTATTCTTTTTATTATTTCAGTGATGGACTTAGGAATAAGGAAGAGGTGTGCCCAGAACACCGTAAATTTTTATAATACCGCCTGCACCAGGACAAGTCTCCCCCCTTGGACAACCACTTCATCGACCATCCCATAATTCTCTTTTGATATTTCTCTAGTATTCAATTCCAGTCTACCACACGGCAGTAGGAGGGCTTCAAATGGAATCCTAGGTATGTGGAACCATCGTTGAGGGCAGATGTTATAAAATTGAAAAGTGCTCCAATGTGATCAAATTCCTTCGGCTCTCCCACGGAGTGATAAATACATGACTTAGCTCCATTCGCCTCCATACCAGTGGCTTTGAAGTATCTTTGAAAATTTTCTTATAACGCTTCCCAACATATTTTTAGAAGATTCCCAAATATCAGAACATCATCAACAAAGAAGTTGTGGGTGATATCCCTCTGAGATGTTACCTTTATGCCCCGACAAACACCTTCTTTTATCACACGCTTGATTTTTGTACTGAAAGCATCCATGACCAGGATAAATAATAGGGGTGACATTGGACATCCCTGTTAGAGACCCCTACCTCGTTTAAAAAATCTAGAATTTGTACCATTGATAATCATTGTCATTGACGATTTGCAGACACAGCCCATGATCCAATCCATCGAGATACAGTCCATACCAATCATGTATAGGATCATTCTAAAAAAACCCCAGTCTACCCGATCATATGCTTTACTTAGATCGACCTTCATAACAATAGCTTCCAATTTTCGAGAATGGATTGTATGCAGGATCTACTGTGTTGTAGCAACATCATCGTGAATGCTATGGTTCTAGAGAAACCTAGATTATTTATGAGATATGTGTCTCGATAATACATCCTTCAATATTTAAACAATGGTATTTGAAATTATTTTGTATAGTGTATTACACAGAGAAATGGGTATGTAGTCCTCGAAGGATATCGATCATTTCTTCTTAGGGATGAGCACCAAAAAAGTAGAGTTGACAGTGCCATGTACTTGACCCTAAAGGTGAACTTCTTCAACCATATCAGAGATGTACTGAATGAACAAATCAGAGAAGTGAATAAAAAAATTAGGGGTCCACCCGTCCGACCCAGGGCTCTTGTCAGGGGGAAATGACTTAAGAATGCTCTCCACCTCGACTGTACTGACAATCCTATTTAGACTGATGTTTTCTTCAGCCCCAGACATCTTTGGATGTTCTTCCAAAGCCCACAACTAATCCTCCACCCCTGGATCCTCACGAGCCTTATATAATCCATCAAAAAACTTTACCACCTCTTTATGTATCTGCTCCGTGGTGTGATATGATTTCCCCTCTACATTTACCTGCCATATAGCATTATTATTCTTCCTCCTTGTGGAAAATGAATGAAAATAATTTCTATTTTTATCTCCTTCTTTGAGCCATGTAGCACGAATTTTTAATCTCGAATTTTTTCTTGAATTAGCAGTATCCTCCTTTTTTCTGTTTCCAAATTTTTGAGCCTAGTCCAGTTTTCCAGAATCTGGATGCCTGCATCCATTACTTTTAGAATCTATGCCATTTCCACTTCTATCTATTTCAAATCCGCAATTAGATTCCTCTTCTTCTTCTTTTCCCACTCCCAGACCCTCCCTTTCAGTCCTTTAAGGGTGTGTGTTAGGAAATCCATAGCTGAAGTCCCGACTTCTCTCTTATGTTTGCTCATATACTGGCGGACCAGATCATTGAATTCCTTGTCCTCTAACCACACCCGATTAAATTTAAAAAGGAATCCATTATATTTTCTTTCGAAATGCCACTCCATGACTATCATTCTATGTTCAGAAATAATAAGGGCCTCCACCCTTGATGTTACAGTTCCCATCTGAGACAAGAGGTCAGCCTGTACCATAAATCTATCAATTTGCTTCCCTATGAATTTAGACCCTTTTCGCCTGTTATACCAAGTCGCGCAATTTTTCTCCATTCTGATATCCATAAGGTTTGACTCTCGAACTAGATCCCCCAAATTTTTTTTCAAAGGGTCTCTTCTTCCCCATTCCCCCCAAATCTCTCTCTCGTGTAAGGTACAATTAAAGTCTCCAACTATGATGGAACAATCCAGAGTTAATATCCCACATTCCTCCATCTTCCTCCAGAAAGTAGATCTTTCTAGATATGGTGCATATATATTAACCAAGTGAAATCTATGTTTGAAACCTCTGATTGAGGTAGTCATAATCATGCCCCTGAAAAAACTAAAAGCTTGAAAGGTTGCCCTATGGGGATCCCATAACGTCGCCAGGCCACTCGATCTTCCTTAAGCATCTTTTGTGACGATCTTCCTTAAGCATATTTTGCGACCATGTGCCATGCTGGAAACATGGAACGGAAGAAAGAAATTTAACGATCAGCCCTAGACATAGTCTCTTGAATGATGACCATACAATGATTTAAATTCTTAAAAAACTCCCTTAAAGACAAGAATTTTGTCGTCCCCCCCAACCCCTGGATATTTAAGGAACAAACCATCCTTACAGAACCACAGATGAGGGCGTCAACGCTGTAAGAGCCCCGTCTAATGCTTGGAACACTAGAACATCCTTGAAATGCCCGGATTGTAAATTCGGCTCAATACTCGATACAAAATTGGATTTTTTCTTCAGTCGAGGTCTCCCCTTCCCTTTCCTAATGGTGACATTCGAAATCGACAAAGGGATGATGAAAATAGGAGTGGAGGAGGGACGACCTGTATCAACCACCAGTGGAGCCTAATTAGCTTTTGGAATTTGAAGGATAAATTCCAAGTCACTACCAATGGAATTCCGAGGAGATAAAGGAGCCATATGTCTCGGGGAGGAAGACGACATGTCTAGTTGAGACAGAATAGAAGGTCAATTTTCAAAGTGGAGATAAAATACAAAGAGGAGTGTGGGGGTTCATGGATCCCATGTCATGAGACCACTTCCAATGGGATGGGAGGAAGAGGTAAAAAAGTCCTCCCGTGCACCACCGACGCCGTATCAGAACCATCCATCAGTGTCGGGTATTCCCCCCAGCCAAAAAAGAAGACACTCGATCCCCATAGTTTACCAGACTCCATGGCCCCCACATACAATGTTGCATTAACATTTGAAGGAGAAAGAGAAGACAGAGCTAACATACCAGTTGTATGAGCATAAATTGGAGCAATAGTCCGCTGGCGATCTGAAGTAGAAAAGCGATCACCGTCATTCAACTTCTCCCGGCCCAGATCTTGTTCCAAGATAACAGATTCCTCCTTCCTCCATCGATGGTAGTGACACCTGAGGTGTCCTGTACCATGACATAAGTGGCATCTAAAAGGAGTCTACCAGTAATCAATGATCTGACGGTGAACCACCCCCTCCCACTCCAAATCAATATGTGTAGGTAATCCTTGTGAGAAAGAAACCTCTACCAGAAGCCAAGCCACTTGTTTATCAAAAACATCTATGCTCTTTGGATCCACGAAACGACATGATCCAATACTGTTTCCAATATCAAAAAGAACGTGTATCGTCCATAATTCCAAAGGCAACCCACATAATTTGACTCAGTAGATGAATTTTTTGGTGTATCTTTTGTTGGATGAAATCCAACATACCATCGGTGGAGAGCCAAAAAAAAAACGACCAATCACCCAAGAGCGTCGTAGTACTTCCCCCACATCATCCGCCTTCATTAAATGATAACAGAACCATCCGTTTTGTAACTTGCAAACTTGCTACACTGTATCTGTGAGACCATCCTACCCTCCCGTGAAAAGAGAATTTGACAAAAAAAAACGATCACCACCCACCGGAACCCGATCATGGTAATAATGCCAATACCCAATATCTCCGGAAGCAGAGTGCATAAAAATAGAAATAAGAGATTGACCTAGGCAATAAAAGAAATGAAAGTATGTTAACAGGGGTCCCAGATTTATCTCACGTAGACCCACCATAGAGAAAAAGACAAAAACCGGATGGCTAAAAACTTTGAACTTCAGAAAAACCACAGCGCCAAAACAACCCATCAACTCCCTTCACCCAGAAAAATTATTGATCACAGCAGCAACATAAACAAACCCTCTGATTCCACCATTTATGACACAGTTGAACCTTCATATTCCTGCAGGGGTGGCTAAGAGAGAAAAATTGATACCAGTAGTTTCTCTCCTCTATCCTGTCAGAATCACAATCACTGTTCCCCTGATCAACGGGATAGCCATGTTCGTCGGCGCATTGGGTGTCACGCTAACACAGTTCAGGCCGCCATAGTTTACCCCTCATGCATGTATATGAATATACAAAAATGTACTTACTATCAAGTATTATTAAGTTATTAATGAGTATTATTAAGGCGCTCATAATCCAATTTAATTTAATAATTTAATAAAAAATAAATTAACATAAACCAGTAATGTATCGCTCATGTATGTAAATGAATATACAAAAATGTACTTATCATTAAGTATTATTAAGTTATTAGCAAGTGCTATTAAGGCATTGAGAATCCAATTTAATTTTAAGCGATGCATTGCGTGCACTGCCCACTGCCGCTACATGGTGCTTCAAGTTTCATTGTGGGTTTTACATGTTATAATTTAAATTTCAATAAACATTGATTATTCGTAATTATAGTTTACTATTCAGATGAAAATCAATTCCAAAATGGCAGCATATGATAAGTGGTAAACAACTGTTGAGAACTGCAATCGATTGCAGGGTGCTGTTTGCTAAAAGAGAAGGCTATCATCTACTTATGTTAAAACACAAAGCATATAATCACTTGACCCCCAATTCTCTCACACGCCTTCGCATAAGAAACAATTATGTCCATGGCCCAATTCCTGCTCGTCTCTCGAATCTGCCTCATTGGGCCTCATCGAGCTCCGGGACAATTATATAGCGGGACGCCTAATGCTGGAGGGTATCAAAGTCTCCTCGGGGCTATGGTAGCTGATTGCATCAAAAAAGGACATTAGGTTAGGCCGGTTTTTACAGTGAAGATCGAGGCAGGAGGAGGCATCGGTGCAGGCGACCATGTCTGTTTTCGGATAGATCCGAGGGGGGGCTCTGAGAGACTTGCTAGGTAAGCTCTTAGCTGGTACCCATTTTGCACAATATTCTGTTGTTATTGGTGGCTATTGATAAATATTTAAGCTGGAACCCATGGAGGACAAATCAATGTTGCTTTTGGTGGCTACCGATGAATATTTTCTATGCTGGTACCCAATGTGAACATTATATTGTGGCTATTGGTGGCTAGGGTTGTTTTTGATCTCATAGTTGGGTGGTTAGGGCTTCAAAGTACAGGGGTCTGGTTTACAGTAGTGAGCTTGGTTCAGTACTGGTAAGATGATCGCCTGCTTTTGCTGAGCTGGTACCCATGAGAATATATGGTTGTTCTGATATTGGTGGCTGTTGAAGCACGTTTTGAGGCTGGTACCCAATGTCAACATTTTGTGCAAGTTTTTGGTGGTTAATGAAGGAGATCATTAGCTGGTACCCAATGTGAACATTTGTTGATCGCTTTTGGTGGCTTTCGAATTTGTTTTTGGCTGGTACCCAATGTGATCAAGCATATGTTGCTTATGGTGGCTGTGGGTGAACCCAGGTCGATGCATTTTATTTCGTTTTATCTGTGATGGTGTCTGTCGTGATGATTTTATTTGGGTTTGCCTCGGGTTAACATATCTGTGGCTTGGGATATTGTATTCCTCTGTACATTTTGGTGATGCGAATCACCGTGGAGTTGCTGAATGATATGCATTAGTTTTGGATGCATGTGAGCGGGGTATTCGTATATGTTTTCGTTGGTGTTTCATTCGTGGTTATACTGTGATTGCCACCCTTCAAAATCTTGACGCTACTGCTGGTTCCTGGCATCAAGGGGACTCTAAACCGCTGGATCCAGGTTCAAGGGGCCACTTAACGTGTTGTGGGGTGCTTTTGCAGGTGATGGAGGATTTTCTTTGGTCACTCTGTTTCAGTTATCTGCCATTGCTGGGGGATCTCGGGCTATTCCAGTTAGCCGTTAGTTCTCTCTGGCTATTTTGAATTGATTTTCAGGGACTGGCTTTTATTTTTCCCTCTCCATTCCCCTGTCATCGGCGACGATTTGACTTATTGGCCGTTGGTGGTTGGGTGTATCATCTAATGTTATTATCGTTCACCAGCTCAACATTGAATGCCACTTTCGTACACATGCTCATCCGTGATCGGTCGCCCTCTCAGCAATGACCGTTCACCTACCGATATCGCCACATCATCAGTGCTCCGGGTTTTGAACTTCGGATGGATTCTTGACTTGATTTTCGATCCGGGCGACTCTTCGTATTTTCTGTGGCTTGTCTCGGCGGATCTCCCTGTCTTTATATCTTCTGGAGTTAGGCTCATGGTATTTGCTCTTTGAGCATGCCGAATTGATATCAGGTTTTATGACTCCATTGCCGCTATTAAATTTTCAAATGTACCTTGTCTCCACCATGGATCCCGGAGTTATTCATTTCTCTGTTCACTCGATTTCTGCTGCATCGGGTAGCATGGTCCGGGTGGCCGATATTTTCTCTATTCACCAGGACATTTCATATCCATTCGATCCCGGATCTGAAGGACTCCCCGGTCCTGGCTGGAGTTAGTATGGTATCGGATCTTCGGATCGTGTTGGGGAGCCGGATCTCCCCCAATCATGGGGTCCAATCTCATCGTTTTTCGGGTGCTATTTTGTTTTTCAGGGCTGTTCATCAAGCGAGCCTGTTATGTTGTGCAGGAGTTTTGGTATTGTCCAGGGCTGCTTTTCTTCTTCGTGGGGATCTGGCATTATTTTCAAGTGACTCGGTTTCCTTGTCATGTGCGCACGATGTATACAAGCGAGCCTGATTTATTTTTTGTTTCTTTCTTTTCAGTTATCTTTTACTTCTTTATCAACATGAATATGATGCTGCATATTTTCTCTGCTGGATCTTTTCATTGTACAGGGATGATCACGTGGATATGTTTTTATACTATCCGTTATGTTGTTGCCATGAACATCGAATTACTTCTCTTCAGAAGTGTATTCTGGATGTATTTGGTATATGGGGTTTTCTCGCTGTTTTAAATAACAGTTTGAGAATGTATTCATGATCATGTACTGTCATATATTTTTATTAATATATACAGCGTTTTTTTCTTTCTGAAAAAAA